>ML784666.1:98765-176538 GCA_009831015.1 Picea engelmannii
GTTCAGATTCCTTCCATAGATGATTTTTCTCCAGAGTATCTAACAGAACTGCAGGAAGACGCCATCCTTGACAGGAGAATGCGAACTTCAAAACGAGGAAATGTGGAGTATCTTCGAGTTGGTCTTAAAGGGACGAATCCAAGAAAGGCCAAGTGGATTGAGGTTGGAAGGGTGAAGTAACTCTACCCTCATCTTCACATAGACTGAAAATAGTCTTTTGGAGGTCCAAAAGCTTCCCAATGGGGAGGTGTGATCAGGGGATCAAATTTTGCTCAAAAATTCAAAGTGCTTGGAATCGCTGCAAACCGGATGAGAGCGTAGACCTCATCGTTGCAAACCCAATGCAACTCGTTTCATCTCAAACGGACATCGGGAGCGAGGGATATTGCAATCTGTTCTTCAAGTCAAATAGGTAAAAAAATGATGCTGACTGTACAGTCCGTACATTCCATACAAGCTGACGTGGCAGGACCGTACGACCATATAGAAGTGATGTGGCAAGTTTTTGTTGGTTTACGGTTGTCAAACCAGATGGTGACATGTGGAATTTTGTTGGCTAATGGTAGGGTGCCACGTGGCCCAATCATGGGCTGCCACGTGGCACCCCTTTATTGGTTTATGGTTGTTATGTAAAACTAATGGAGTCCGTGGGGTTCGACCCCTGGACCTCCCCACCGCATAATTCCCTTGCAAAGTCCAACCAACCAACATGTCACATTATGTCACTTGATATATATATGGATTTTAATATATATATATATATATGTTTACACTATTGTATATTGGTGTGGGGGTCGGGTCGGGGCTTAGCCCCAGCCCGCGGTCCTTTGTATTAACCATACGACCATGCTATATATTATAGCTCGACAGATTATGTATGCGCGAGAATTTGAAACCTGGCCCGTGGTTTTGTTTTAACACATATGACCATATTATATATATGCACGCGGTTGTAATGGTTGGCACACGGGGTTTTGATATAGCCCTTGGTCATATACCTTTGTGCCATGTGACCCTAGCAGGAGCCTGGGGGGAGTTTAAACCGTTGTAACCGTTTAAGCCTTTTTTCTAACACACATGGTCACATGACCCTCATACGCCTAGGTGCTAGGCGGTTAGGGGCTGGCGAGCCCTTAACCATTCTACAGTTTGCATCGTTGGCGTGGTTGCGCCCAGTGTTGGGTTTTCACACCTTATATTGCATGTGAGCTAGGTTCAAACAAGAAGGGTGCAATTTGTAGATGCACATACAACAAGCTTGAAGAGGGAGACTTCCAGGAGGCCTAACTTCTTCGTTTTTCGATCGATTGAGGTGCCAAAAGAGCCCAAACAGGGGTTTTTGGACGCTCTGAAGCCATTGGAGCAGTCAGTTTGTCAGTTTGAGCATTGTAAGACATGTTTTTTGAGCACTTTGAGCAATTAATAATAATGATCCATTGGAATATGGACCAGGAGATGTAGCCCAAGAGAGGGGTGAACTCCTTTATCAATTGTTGTGTTTATGTGCTTATGTTCATTGATTATGATGTTGTCTATTTGTATTTTGCATAAGTAATCCCTTAATCTATGTGTTGCAAACTGATCCTTTTTGTTTAAACATATAACATTTACATTGCAAATAATTTCAAGTATTTCAAGTCTTCTTCAATTTTAGATCATTACTTTTTTTTGAAAAAGTTCATGCTAAAATTGTAAAGTGTATTTCACTTCAAGTATAAAAGTGAATCACTATAAGTAGCTCTAATATTTGATTTTCGAGTTATTTGTCTTGCATGTAACTTTTCTGTTATAAAGTAACTTCATTGTAAAAGTGATCCCCACTTCTCTTTATAAAAGTGGGTCACTTCATAAAGCAGCTTACACTATCACGTGGTCATTTGGTTATCGTTTATGCCTTTTTTTTAAAGGGCATAACTCTCACACCCAAAGTTTGTTTTCAGTGTCGTTTTTTAAGAAACGCATAACTTTTCGAGCTCTTTCCATCCAGATCATTAGTTTTAGTGTTTAAATCCATATTATCTTCATATTTAATATGGCTTCTACAAGTAATGTTTTTCTTACCAACACCAACTACTTCCAATGGAAATATCATATGGAATATTTAATAAGAAGTAAACACTTGTACCGGATTACCTTGGGAAAGGAAAAAGAACCCACTGATGATGATAAGAAAGCCAAATGAACTAATAGGAGTGGCGAAGCACGTGGACTAATCAGAATGTCTATCTCTCCTTATTTAAGGTACCACCTTCAAGAAATTGATGACCCCAAAGAAGCTTGGGAAAAGATTGAATTTGTGTTTGGTAAAATCAATATTATTTGAGCACAACAGTTAGAAAATCAAGTACTGACCTTGAGTCCAAGTGATTTTTATTTCCTTGGAGACTATCTATCTAGGTTTAAAACACTCAGAATTTTATGTGAAGAATGTAAGATAAAAATGGAGGAAGAGCGTTACATCTATCTTATTCTTTCTAAGCTAGGTAGTGCTTATTTTGTGTTTGTATCTACCTTTTATGCCATGAGAGAGGCTCTAGGGAAAGCTTATGAAAAACCCACTCTTGAGTCCCTTTTTGCTGCTTTGATTAGAGAGGAAGATAAGCTTGTACAACTTGGAGTGATCAACACTGTAGGTACCTCAAACAAAGACTTAGTTTCCCAACAGAAAGATAAAGCCAAGTATCCCAAGAAGCAACATCCTCGCTACAATGACAAGCAACATAAGGGTCCCAAACCTGCTCAGACATCTTCAGCTCCTAATGGCGACAAAGGAGAAAAATATAAAAGTAAGAATACTAATAGAAAATGCAACATTTGTGATAAAGATGGTCATGATGAGTCCAAATGTTTCAAGAAGATGGCAACTTTAGAAGCAACAATGAAGAAGCACAACATCAATATTGATTCTACTTCTTCTTCTTCTTCTCTCGAAGATGCACTTTCTGCTTCTAGTTTCTCCTTCAATACAACTTCTACTTCTACTTCTATTTCTGATGAGTAGCTTATTGATTCTGGAGCATATTATCATATGGCTAAGGATAGAGCCATATTTTCTACTCTAAATGAATGTAACACCAAGAAAATATTTGTTGGTGATGATAGATATTTTTGTGCTGAAGGATCTGGAATAGTTCAAGTAGAAAATGGGCATTTCAATGATGTATTATGTGTCCCAAGTATTTCTTGTAACCTTCTATCAGTATATCAAATCACTCATTTAGGTGAAGGTAAAACCATAGAGTTTTCACCTCACCAAGTTGTAATCAAGGATCTAAAATATCCTAAGCATGTTCTTGCAACTGGAATTGTTGATGATATTACCAGGTTGTACAAATTTGACAACTTTGGGTCATCATATTTTTCATCAGTTTTTATTTCTCATAGTGATGACTTGAGCAAACTATGGCATGAGTGGTTTGGTCATCTAAACTAGCGCTCATTGCAGCAACTATGTAATCAAAAGATGGTGATTGGTGTTCCTCTCGTTTCATGCAAAGATGGTGTTTTTGTCGGTTTTGTTCTCAGCAAACATCATCGGGACAGTTTTGACAAACCTGCCTCTTGGAATGCCTCGGGTCCTTTGCAGCTTGTTCACAGTGATTTGTGTGGGCCACTTTCTTCTCCTTCTTTTTCTGGGTGCAAGTATTTCTTAACTTTCATTGATGACTTTTCTAGATGTACTTGGGTTTACTTCTTAAAACTTAAGAGTGAAGTTTTTGACAAGTTTTTGGCCTATAAGGCCCTTGTAGAAAAGAAATTTGGACATCAAATTCAAAGGTTAAGAACAGATAATGGAGGCGAATATGTGAACAATAATTTTACAAGTTACTGCACTACACAGGGAATCCAAATGCAACACACTTTTCCTTATACACCACAACAAAATGGTGTTGCTGAGAGAAAGAACCGCACATTAACAGAAATGGCTAATTGTATGATCCAATCTAAGGGATTAAGTCTAAAGTATTGGGCAGAAGCCATCAACTGTGCAAATTACATAGTAAATCACACTCCCACAAAGGTTCTTCAAAATATAACACTGGAAGAATCTTGGACTAAAATTAAACCAGATGTAAGTCACTTTTGTGTATTTGGCAGTATAGCATGGGCTCACGTTCCTGATGAGAAAATGAAATCATTACAGCCTAAAAGTGAGAAGTGTATATTTGTTGGTTATTCTGAATATGTCAAAGTTTACATACTTATTCAATCACATTGTAATGAAATTATTATTATAAGAGATGTTAAATTTGATGAAAATCTCTTGTCCTGTGAGCCAAATTCGTTGGTTGTGCTTTATTCGGCCTGCGAGCCATCTTTGGTGTTTGTGCCTTGTTTTGATTTGGTTTATTCTTCAGATGATGATAGTGAGGATGAAAATTGACCTTCGCTTGCTCACCCTCCTCTGGATGAGTCCTTTGAACTTGAACTAGCACCAGCTCCAACTCTTCCTAGATGGGTCTGTTCAACACGATAAACAGTCGGTGATCTTGTCAGTGATCCTTCATATCAACGTTGGACATGTTCACAGTTCCAGCGAGCCTCTTCTCTTTTGTCTCAATTTTCAGAAACTCATGATCCAGAGACATTTGCAGAAGCTTCAGGTCATCCAGATTGGGATACATCAATGAATGAAGAGTATCATTCTTTAATGACAAACGATACTTGGGATCTTGCACCTCTTCTAAAAGGAAGAAAACTTTTTAGATGCAAATGGGTCTACATAACTAAGTATGAAGCATATGGAAGTGTTGAAAGACACAAGGCTCGATAAGTTGCCAAAGGATTTTCCCAAGTTGAAGGAATTGACTATAATGAAACCTTTTCCCCTGTAGCCAAAATGAATTCCATCCACCTTGTTCTTTCCCTTGTTGCCTCACATAAATGGGAGGTCCATCAGATGGATGTTAAATCTACCTTGCCTTTTTGCACATAGATTTTCAAGAAGAAATATACATGGAACAACCTCCTGGCTATGTCCAGAATGAATCTAGCCTTGTTTGTCACCTCAAGAAATCTCTTTATCGTCTCAAGCAAGCTCCTCGAGCTTGGTATGCCAAAATAGACAACTTTATTACTACCACTGGATTCTCTATATGCCATTCTTATCCTAATGTCTATACCAAGAAAGTAGGAAGCCATCTCATAATCCTTTTCCTTTATGTTGATGACCTTATCCTTACTAGTAGTGACTCAAAACATTTAAACCATGTGAAAACCAGCCTTAAGAAGAAATTTGAGATGGCATACTTAGGATTTTTGCACTATTTCCTTGGACTCCAAGTTTTGTAAACCAATGAAGGAATTTTTCTTTCCCAGTATAAGTATGCATGTGACCTTCTTCGTCGCTTTCACATGGATGATTGTAAACTAGCCCCTTCTCCCTTTCGGTATGGAGTCAAGCTTACTTCCACTTGTACTTCTCCTGAAGTTCATGCTACCTTGTACCATCAGTTAGTTGGTAGCCTCTTATACTTGACTCATACCCATCCAAATCTTTCCTTTGTTGTTGGTCTTGTTGTTCGGTATATGAAAACACCCCATGAAAGTAATTGGAAAGTAGCTAAATAGATACTTCAGTATGTCTATGGTACAGTTTAGTTCAGGATACATTATAGTTCAGAGGGGACTCCTTTATTGATTGTTTTCAGTGATTCAGATTGGGCCAACAACCCTGATGATCGAAAGTCTATTGTAGGTTATGTTTTCAGCCTTGGTTCAGGACCTGTCATTTGGGCCTGAAAGAAACAATAGAATATTTCACTTTCTTCAGTAGAAGTAGAGTACTAAGCAACGAAAAAAGAAAGTCAGGAAGCCTTGTGGATTCGACAGATCCTTTCAGAGTTTGGATTCCAGCAGCAACATCTGACCAGCCTTTGGTGCGACAATTAGAGTGCCATCAAGCTCGCCAAATACCCAATTCAACATCAGCGTGGAAAACACATCGAGCTACACATGCACTTCATAAAAACACTCATTCATGATCAAGTTATTGAAGTGCTCTTTTTTCCTACAGAAGATCAAGTTGCACACATTTTCACAAAGTCTCTTACAGAAGTGAAATTTTCAAAACTTTGATATATGTTAGAAGTTCAAGAAGTTTTCATTAAGGGGGGATAGGCTCTAATGCCTCCTTCCTTCTCCTATTGTGTCACCATTGTAAATCCTTCAATCCTATCCAAAGTTGTTCTTAAGGGGGGATGTTAGGATATTTAGACACTTAGGAGTTAGTTAAGATCTACTTGGTCTAATGTGTCATTAGGTAAAAGTGTGTTTCTTTAGTATGCATTAGTATGCATTTGTAGTTAGTAAATCCGATGATCACGATATGTTCCCGACATAGAGTGATCCGACGGTTCATACTCTCCTCGATATTAATGACCATTGATTCGTGGCTTAACACCAGATTGGTCCATGATCTCTATTTAAAGAGAATGGAGGGTCATTTGTCGATGATCGATTGTGAGAAACCTTCTTGTAAAATATCTTTGTAATCTTTTTCTTTTGCATTAATAAACTGCTCCAAGTGGTCGTGTTGGCTGGGGCCGTGGATGTTTCCCCGTAGGGGTTTTACCATGTGAAAACATTGGTGTGTTGATATTTGATCTGGTTATGTGAGTGGTTACTGAAGGTGTCTGTCCTCTGTTGGAATACATGTGTTGTCAAACATTTTGGAGGACTCTATGGAAGAGGTTGGGGACAAACTTGTCCTTTAGTTTAGCATATCACCCTCAGACAAATGGACAGACTGAAGTAGTAAACAAGAGTCTGGGAAAATTGTTAATAAGTTTAGTCACTAAGCAAGGTCATCAATGGGATCAGATTTTGGCACAAGAAGAATTTGCATTCAAAAATTCAGTGAACAGGAGCACAGGGAAAATTCCATTTGAAATTGTGTATAGTATACATCCAAGAGGGATTATAGAGTTGAGAGATCTGAATCAAGAAGAGTTCAGAAGCGCTGGAGCAGAAGATTTTGCAACAAAAATGCAAAAACTCCATGACAGAGTAAAAGAACAGCTACAGGAAAGCAACCAAAAATACAAGAATAGAGTTGATCAAAAGAGGAGATAAGTTCAATTCGAAGTTGGAGATGAAGTTTTAGCTCATTTGAGAAAAGAGAGGTTCCAAAGGGGAATGTATAACAAGTTGAAGATAAAGAAGATAGGACCATGCAAGATTCTAAGAAAATTTGCAGATAATGCTTATGAAATTGAGTTGCCAGACAATGTTGGGATATCACCGATATTCAATTTTGTAGACCTATATCCTTACATGAGAGATGAGACAGGAGAATTGGGTGATCAGAAGGAAGTTCAGTGGGAAGAATAATTAACCACTACAGAAAAAACTTAGATGGAGAAATCCATTGAACAAAGAGATGGAAAGAAGACCAGGACGAAGACATATCCTAAATACTTAGTGAAGTGGAAAGATCATCCAATGGAAGATGAAATTTGGGTCACAAAACATGATATTTTGAAGCATGGAAAACATTATGGGAGCTCTACAGGAGTCCATAAAAATTTTAACCAGAGGAGTATGATGCAGGAGAATAGCCTTCAAAGTCAAAGACACAAGAATGGAGGTAGGGACATGACATCTCAGAATTTAATTCAGAAGTAAATCGAGTTGTTAAGATATTTTTGGAAACAACATTTTTAAATATGTTGTGTTTGTAAAGTCATGTAGGATTGTAAGGAGTTGCAGATGTAGAATGTTGACTCTTATCTGGAAATAACTGTTAGTTATTGTAATAGGACAAAGTAGGTAACCACTATGACTTGATAGGATAGGTTGCAGACAGGATGAGAGAGCTCATGGAGCCAGTCCTTAGATAGTTTGTTGTTGTATTGTAAAAGTATTATGAGATAGGAATATAGAGATCAGTAGAGCATAATCGAGTAGAAGAAAGACGGAGTGAAGAACTACAAGATTATGTAATTTGTTTCATGAATGAGTAGAACATACTGGATTTTCTCAAATCTTGGATTATGTTCATTTTATCGTGTGATTGAATGAATGTTACATTCTGTGTATGTGATTTATTTAATTTTCATTCATGTACGATTGTTCGAGAAGTTGATCGTATGAGTTTGTGAAGAAAATGAATAAGTTTCAATTGCTTCTCTTCTGAAACTCGTATGGAAGCTGTGCATATTGAATGCAAGGAGTGTGTCGACTGAGTCTCAGATTGACTCAGAAGAGTTCAGAGATAGAGAAGAGGAAACTTAGACCAGGTGCAAGGAGTGAATAGCGTCAAGGAACGACTAAGCGTCAAAGAACTAGAACAGAGGAACGCCAGCAGCACGAGAAGAATTTCTTTTCAAGAAATCCTTCAAACTGAGTTATCGAAATCCCCGAATGCAAGGAGTGCATGGAAAGTTGAAATCCTTTAAGGATAAATCTCATAAGGGATAACACTTTTCATAAGTGTTGACGATATCCAAGAGTCGGACTCGTAGGAGGAGAAAAGGTCGAGACCTTTGAAGACTAAGAAATCTTCTAAGAAAGAAGAAATCAAAAGCTCAGGAGGAGGAGAGACAGTGGCCATTGGATCACAGTGAAAAGGATCAACAGCCGTCTAATCAGATAAAGGTCCACAAGCCTTAGAGCTTCGAACATGCAAGAGAGAGAACTTACCAAAGTTCTGAAGTCTTGTAGTAGTTTGGGACCATCCATTGTCAAGGAATCCAAGTGGCACAAGATCCACATCTCTGGAAGTTTGTGGACAAAGAGGAGGTGAAACACCCGAAGTGGGGTCCTGACCGTTGATTGCCAGGAGATACATGTCAACAAATCAACAGCTTCAGAAAATCTATTCGAGAGTTGCTAAGTTGATATTTGAGACTCCCGAAGCGCGAAGAGCCAAAGAGAATCTGGACCGTTAGATCCAGAAGGACACGTGTTGGCATGTCATGAGATACAGAGGAAGGAAAAGGTGAAATGTTGAAACACCTAAAGCTCGAATAGTCAAAGAGTCGAGAGTCATTGATCTGCAAGGGGACACTTATCAACAGATTGCAAGCTCCAGGTAAATTGTATTGGGGTTTTAGTTGAGAACTAAGATTGCCCAACCCCGAAGACCCGAAGTGAATCTAGACCACCAGATCTAGAGGAGACGTGGCATATATATATGGACTCCAGTAAAGTCCCAAAGTAACTCATAGTCATCAGATTAGGGGAGACGTGGCATAAATCTGTGAACTCCCAGTAAAGTCCCGAAGTAAGTCTCAATAGTCTGATTGAGTAGGATGCGTGGGAGAATCTTGTGTACTTCGAGGGGAAGTGAATTTTGAGATTTGAGATCTCAGAAGTCCGAAGACTCGAAGGAGATATCGACCGTTGATCGAGAGAGGGGTCGCAGGACCATTGATCTAGTTGAAAGGTCAAATACCCAAAGTAGCAGCAGGTCCATTGATTGAGGAGGACAGGTGTCTGCAGATCGTCAACTATGGAAGATTGACGTACGGAGGAAAGTAGGGCTTGAGACTTGAAAAGTCCAAAGTTTGGAATCACGAAGGAGATCACATCTATTAATTTAGGAGGAACAGATCTGGTCTGTAGATTTGGAAAGGGTAGATCTGAACTGCCAATTTAGAAGTACCGTCAAGATCGGGAGATCGACAGTCTCATAGCATTGTGGGGACAGGAGTTGTGCGAAATTTAAAATGTTGAGAGCGGGATGCAATACAGACCGTGGTTTTGGAAAGGCGACATGTGGAGGCTCGAGGAGAATTGCGGGCCGAAAAATAGTTTGATATCGAAATGCCTTTGGTCACACCCGCAATCGTGTGGTCATGTGAGGTCATCGCCCAAGGTCATATCAAGAGGGGGATTATCATAAAAGGAGCTAACGCCCAATACTATGAGATTTTGCAGAAGAGTGAGAGAGAAGGTTTCGGGTACCATAAGACCTGCACCAGAGAGCCAAAAGGTCCTGTGTTTAGATACAGAAGGAGACCACTAAGGTTTCATAGGGTCATTTGACTCAATAATCAAAGATCCTTGAAAAAGAGGTCGTGTATCCCTACGGGAGAGTAGGGGGGCTGCATCAGGAACGCAAGCACAGGACAACGTCTTCAGGTTCTTCGTTGTACGCAGGTGTGATTTTCTTTTTAAAAATAAAAGGGAAAATTTTGATTTAAATTTTTGTATATGATTCTTGATGATGATGAAGGTTATGTTGAATTTCTGGATAGTATTATGTGCTTGTAGTTCAAATGAATTTGTATTCCATCTTAGAAGTAAAATTTAGTTGCAACAATTTAGTAAGAATCTATTTGGATGAGATTTAAATGGCGTGTAAGTTCTATTTTTTCTAAAGCACCTCCAGACTATCCATATCAATTTTAAATTGCTCGCATACTCATTTCTTGTAGCGCAACATATTTGTCATGTTATTTTAATGCATGAAATTATTATTTCATCGGAAGCGCATCCAGATGATCCACGTCATTTTTATCTACATGTGTTTTTATGTAGCGCCTATGGAGTTGTTCGGAGTAGTATTTCATTACTATTTTTTTTATTCTGTAATGGGTTGTGACTACGCCAGAAGAGCCTTCACCTTGACAAAGGTGTGTTCCTCCCCTGTCCTCTACACAATTCTTATCTATGTTGTTCAATTTAGACACATGGAGCCTTGGTCATTGCTACCTCCTAGAGGGTAACCTTCTATATCCAACTTTGAGGGTTGTGTGTTTTTTTTCCTCTACAAACATGTGTCAAATCGCGCGTGAGCTTGCAAGGAGCTGGCATTCTAATTTTTTCTTTTTCCCTATAAGAGATCTCAGATAAACACAACCCTTCCTCGCTGCTAGATTTCTGGTGAGACCGCCATGATTCTATTCTTGTAGCAGGTGAACGCTCAAGTAATACCATTGCATCGACTTCAGTGTTAAATTTATCAGCAGTGTATTAATAGTTATTCATTATGCAGCGTTTGAAATAAAATTTATGGGAAATAGTTTATTTAATTCATTATGTTGTGTTTCAATAAATCTATTGTGCAGTGTTTACTTATATTGTGCACAAGGTTTTATTAAATTTATTGGGTAGTTTGTTATTCAATTTTAATATTTATTTATTTATTTATAGGGTTGAAGAAAAACTTAATCGATTATTATCAATCGACATCATTTTAGTATTAATTTAAATTGAATGTTAGGATAAAACATTTTTTAAGGGTGTTGATTCAATGATTGTTTGTGATCTATATGATAATCATATAATGATGGGTTGATTATAATAATTTATTTGTTGAAGTAATTTAAGGATTAATTTGAATAATGTTTTTACTTGTGAAATTGTCAAGTAATTTTGCACAATTTGCATGACATTTGACTAAGGATGTTTGATGCTTGGTTTTTACTCCTTGCAATCTAAGAGTTTTTTATTTCATTGTAGGAATTTTAGAACCTAAGAAGTTAAAAATTATAGATGAGTTTACTGGATTAATGAACCATTGAATGGAAAAGTATAATGTTGCTTGAGGATGGTTATGTGTTTTTACTATTAGATGGTGATTGGTTACTTATGCTGTGAATTAGTGCTTATGATGATACAATTGCTAATGAACTACTTCTAGTAATTGTGCAAATTAAAATGTATCGAACATAGTCACCCTGCATCCATTTTTGTTTGATTGTTAGAGTTCCTTTGTCTACTGGTGTCGTATAATGTATGATAGTGCAAGTTAGATTTCTGGCACGTTGGATTCTACGTTTTGGTTGAAGGTTTATAATTTTTTTTTTTTTCTCTTGGGTTCCTAGCACGCTTTTCGCAATGTGGTACCATGATACGTTATGATTGGATCATTGTGTGCGTTGATCAATAAGTGCATATGATAAATTGGCTTGGGTCATGTGCTTCCCGATGAGGATGATGTTGTCTTTTGTAATTGATGTTTGTACTTTGTAGTGTAATTTTTTAATGTGATTTTGTTCTCACTCTTCATGAAGGTTCTAGTTACTTGTGTTGTTGAGATTGGTTGTGTCTGGTTGATCTTGATGTTGTCTTTTAGCTTAGTAGGCTTGGAGTTGCTTATGTCGGGCAGGATGTAGAAACCTCCTTGTTCCTCAAAACAGTCACTAGCCTTGAGACATTAAATGGTCAAAATCAATGGAAACCTGGGCTTGAGCGTTGCTTATGTGTCCTGGAGATCCTAAACATTGCAGGGTAGGACGGGCAGGTGGTTGTTTTATTCCTTTCCTGATTGATTGTTTGTGTTGCTTCAAGTTGCTTGATGTGCTAGTATGATAGGTTGCTATGGTTATGTGTTGCGTGATTTGCGTTCGTTATGGTCATCATTCATTTTTATTTCTTGATTGTATATTAGACCTTACTTCCTAATACTTGAAAAAAAAAAAAAATTATTGCACTTGTGTTGCGTCACTTGTAAGTTGTTGTCATAAAAATGAGGTTCGTTACATATGGTATCAGAGTGGGTTCAACCGATGACTTGGGATCACTACGACTTCCATTGATTAGATACTTGATTATAAAATGTCGTTAATTAAATTGAATTGCATTCACACAGGTAATCATGGTTAGAGGACGTCGCAGAGGTAGAGGACAGGGTGTTAGGGGAGGAGGCACAATGCCTCTAGTGGCATCCACACCTGAGGGGTCTAACCCCCAGGGAGAAGAATAGGTTGTCCGGTAGGAACATATAGTTGTGGGTGATGTGGTTGGGCCGATGATGTCCTTTTAGAGGATTTCATATGCACTGATCAACCATTTGGATAGAGATGAGGCTAGGGTTTCGACACCTCCTGAGGGTCCACCGCGCGCCCCGACCGACACTAGTAGCATCCACCACGAACTCGAGAAGGTCAAGTTTCTTGAGTTCTTTGGTCCCATAGACAGTGCAACCATCGAGGTATGGTTGGATAATATGGTGATGTTCTTTTCACTTTGAGACTATACCTCCAACATGAAGGTCCACATGGTGGTCTTCCAGCTGAAGGGGAGCACTCTACTATGGTGGACGATACTCCTATCGCAACTAAACATGGTCATTGAGGATGTGTCATGGGAATTGTTCAAGGAGAGGTTCCGGGAGAGGTATATGTCTAGGGAATTCATTGAGAAACAACTCAATGAGTTCAACGCCTTACGACAGGGCATTCGTACAGTGCCCGAGTATGAGGCCCTTTTTATGGAGCTGCCTTGATATGATCCTCACCTGAATACCGAGAAGCTTAAGTTAAACAAGTTTGTGTTCAGCCTTAATGTCATCAATCATGAAAAAGTGAGGATTATTATGCCTCAAACCTTGCACGATTGTCTCCAGAAGGCCCTCATAGCAGAGGAGGATCTCATCAGTGGGGGTCAGAGAAGGACTCCGGTGAGACCAGGGAGACATGCAACATCTGGTGTGAAGTAGCACCAGACACTGGCTAGGAATCCACTAGGATATCAAGGCACTTAGAGAGGATCTACATTCACTACACCGTGATGAATGACACCTTAGTAGTGGACTCCTTACAGAGGACTACAAAACTAATGCCAATGTGGATCGCAACAACAACAATTTAGGCATGTTCAGCAAAACAGACCAGGGTTCTAGGCCGGTGGGATGTTAGCTTCTACTTCAAGTACCAGGAGTATTGGACCAAAGACTAAGTGTTGGACATGTGGAGAGCCACATTACCAGTGTGATTGCCTAATTGAGAGGGCCAGAGCAGTGGCGTCAGTCGGACCCACTACCATGGGAGATTTGGGCAAGGCCCATCATATTCATGCAGTGGTGAATAACCACTAGGAAGAATACCAGTCTACTATGCTCGATACGTCAAGTACCACCACTGAACAGAACCTTAGTATTTTAATAGATCTAGGTTCTATAAAGAGTTTTATTTCTAGTGCAACGCTAAAAAGAATTAAGGTAAAGGAAATAAAAAAGGATGAGTTTAGCTTCGCAGAAATGGATTCAGGAGCCAACTAGAAGGTTGGAGGGAATTTTACAGGTTGTAGCCTTAACCTGGGAGATATTTTCATAAGATCCAACCTATACGTCACGATATTAGGGTCTTATGACATCGTGATCAGTATGGACTGGTTGGAATCGCATGAGGTAATACTCAACTATAAGACAAAACTGTTGAGCTTGGTCGATGATGAGGGAAAGATACACGTGATTGTAGGTAGGAATGAGAGAGTTTCCATAAGGTTCATTTCTTCCTTATAGCTATGGAAGAGCATGCACAAGGGATACAGGTTATATGTAATCCTTGTGTTAAACAAAAAGGGTGTCACAAAAGGCCTAGAAAACCTTCTGATAGTGTGAGAGTTTGTGGACGTCTTCCCAGAGGAGTCACTCAGGATGCCACTATAGAGGTAATTGGAATTTACCATTGACCTAAAACTAGGAACCGAATCGATAGCAAGAATGCCTTATCGAATGTTGACCCAGGAGTTACAGGAGCTGAAAATTCAATTAAAAGAGTGGCTAGACCTAGGAATTATATGTCCAAGTGTGTCACCGTGGGGTGTGCCTGTTATTTTCATACGAAATAAGGATGGTTCGTGGAGACTCTACATTGACTACCGCCAATTGAACAAGGAAACGATCAAGAACCAATATATGTTGACAAGAATAGACGATCTCTTTGATAAAATAAAGGGTGTGAAGGTGTTCTTGGAGATCGACTTGAGATCAGGGTATCACCAGTTATGGATCAAGGAGGAAGACATTCCTAAGACCGCATTTAAAATGAGGTTTGGACATTACGAGTTTATTATTTTACCTTTTGGACCGACAAACGCCCCAAGAGTATTTATGAGCTTGATGAACGGGGTGTTCCGCGAATACTTGGACAAGTTTGTTCATGTATTCATTGACGATATTTTGATATATTCTGGGATGATGGAGGAGCATGACGAACACTTGTGCTTGGTACTACAGTATCTATGAGAGAACAAATTGTTTGGGAAATTGTCGAAATGCTCGTTTTATCAATCGAAGATTCATTATTTAGGGCATGTCATCTCCGGCGAAGGCATTGTTGTGGAACCCGCGAAGGTCGAGGCTATTAGAAAATGGCCTATGCCGATGAATGTCCCATAAGTGTGTATCTTAATGGATTTAGTAGAATACTATCGACAGTTCGTTGAGGTTTTTTTGAAGATAACAAATCTGATTACGAAATTGTAGAACAAGAACAAGAAGTTTGTTTGGACAAGAGAAATGCATGGAAGAATTTCAGAGGATCAAGGAGTTGTTGATGATAGCATTGATACTAAACGTTCCTGACATGGATGAGGACTTCTTGGTATGCATCGATGCATCCAAGGAAGGATTAGGAAAAGTCTTGATGCAATACGGTCGAGTGATCTATTACATCTTTAGAAAGTTGAGAAGGCATGAGGATAACTATGAAACAAACAATTTGGAATTTTTAGCCATCATGTATGCCTTGAGAGTGTGGAGACACTACCTTATTAGACAAAAATTTGAACTAAAAATGGACCACTATGGTTTACAACACATTTTTACGCAAAGCGACTTGAACTCGCGACAAAGATGTTCGTCACAATTGCTCAGTGAGTACGATTTCAAGATTGCCTACATAAAAGGAACAGTGAACAAAGTTGTTGATGCGTTGAGTCAAAGACCACTCATATTTTCGGGGATACTTCTTCAGATGAATCTATGTGAAAATATTCTAACTTTATAGCACGGCGATTACTGGTATAAAGAGGTTAAGGATTTTATCGGGCAAAACACAATGATGGTACCAAAATTTGAGGGATTTACTATGGACAGTGACGGATTATTGAGATTTAATAATTGAATTTACATACCTCCCAACAATGAGTTGAGGAGTTTAATCCTAAGTGAGGCTCATAGACCAGTGTACATGGCTCATCCAGAAGTCACGAAGATGAGGGCAGACCTTAAACCCATATTTTTCTGGATATAATCAACTACGTGACAAGATGTCTAGAATGTCAGTAGGTGAAGGTTGAACATAGACATCCGACAAGATTACTACAGCCACACGCTATTTCAAAATAAACATGGGAAGTCATTTCGATGGATTTCATTGTTGGATTGCCACTGACGGAAAGGAGGAACAACTCGATTTTTGTAGTAGTAGACACTCGGACGAAGAGTGATCATTTTATTCCTATGCGTACGACGTATGAGGCACCTGACATAGCTAGATTTTTCATCAGCGATATTGTAAGGCTGCATAGCGTGCTTAAGAGGATCATATATGATCATGGATCGGTGTTTACAGGACAATTTTGGACTAGTTTCCAAGAGGCCTTGGGAACCCAAATTAACTTTAGTACCGCATATCACCCTGAGACAGACAGGCAGGCCAAGCGAATGAACCAAATATTGGAGGATATGTTGCGTATGTACGTGATGGACCAACAGAAGCATTGGGAAGAATTCTTGCCACTGATAAAATTTGCATATAACAACAGTTATCAAAGAACCATTAATATGGCGCCTTTCGAGTTTCTTTACGGGAGACCATGTCAGACACCTTTGATTTCATATTGGCTTGAGGATAGGGTCCTAGTGGGACCCTAAGCGACCTAAGAAATGGAAGATCAAATGAAAACAATAAGACAAAGGATCAATGAAGTGCAAGATTGACATAAGAGTTATGTCGATGTGCATCATGTTGATCGCAGTTATGAAGTTGGCGATCGAGTCTTCTTGCGAGTGAAACCACACAAGAGCTCGATCAAGTTTGGAAATGGTGTTAAACTCCCTCCTAGTTTTGTGGGACCCTTTGAGGTTGTGGAAAGGAAGGGGCCCATGGCCTACCGACTAGCCTTTCCTGATTCTTTGAGGTGTATGCATGATGTTTTTCACGTATCTGTTTTGAGAAATTATGTTAGTGATCCTACACATGTGATTGACATGAGTTCCTTGGAGGTATCGGATGAGGTTGCGCTCACGGCGGAGCCAATCCACATTCTAGACCATCACATTTGATCGCTACGACGTCGAACAATAGATCAGGTCAAGGTCCAGTGGAACAACTATATTCCGCACTCACAACCTGGGAGAACGAATATGAAATGCGTCAGTGGTTTCCATTTTTGTTTGATAGCTATATATATAGATAATGTGATATATTTTATTTCGGCACTTATATACTGTGAAAATTCAAAACGAAGTTTAAAAACAAGAGGGGGTGTATGTAACATCTCGCTCTTGTGCACACCTGATTGGATTTATTCTTTGAGGACACTTGCATGCAAGTGATCAGGTTCACTATATGATTGACTGATTTGATTATGGAGCATGATGATGTTTGTGGATTTGATGATATGTTATTTTGTGATGTTTATATCGACATGTGCTATTGACTAGTTTTCCTGAGTGTGAAGGATTCTGGACATTTGAGGATGTCGATGGCATCGATGGATCTCCTTGGACTCCGGATTGAGTCAGGGAGTGGACGGTTATGGTTTGAATGTTTTGATATTACGTATGTGACATATGACTAGATATTATGATGTTGATTGTTATCCCTGACATGTTTCGTTGATGGATGCAGGATGACGATAGATTACTAACCAAAATCACATTAGGAGTAAAGGGGTCATGCATTAAAACCATAGATACTGAGGGAGAGGTGTGGCAACAACCCTGCCACAACCTACTAGCACTCCTATTGTGGCTCAAACTATAGGTTAGCGATTACCTAGTTTGAGATATCCACGATGTCGTGAGGGAAAACTATGACAGTCGCTCACGATCATTCTAAGGGGAACGCAATAAGGTAGGGTCATTATTCCTTAGAGGCCCTTAGTATCCCACAAGGTCACCTGACAGAGTATTGACTCTAGGGGTTTGACGTCTACCAAAATCAGTCAAAATGCGAGTGACACCCTTGGAGCACGTAGTGCATCTTGAAGGGAACGTCGCGTAAATAAAATAGGAAAGTGGGTGAGTGGCACCCTCAGAGCACATAGTGCATCTTGAAGGGCACGTTGCATTTTTGTTAACATTGGTAAGTTTAAAAAAAACTAGCACCTAGAAAACTATGTCTCCTTAGGACTTGGTCAACCTTAAAATGAATGTTGCATGATTAAAGATAAATAATTATAATTTTCCCTAAAAAAAAAAAGGAGAAACTGTTGTCGAGCCTAGTGAATTTAAATCCTAGGTCTAAGTAGGACTTGTGAACATAAAAAAAATCTAAATGGACATTTAACAAGGGGGGATAAGGAAAATTCAAACATAAATAATTAAAGTAAAATTTTAATGGAGGATTAAATTATTAAAAAGGTAAATTGTTGGTTATGTAGACTTTCTAATTCTGAACTTAAATAAAAAGGGGAAACTTAAAGATAAAGGGGCATGTGGAACATAGCAGGGAATCTAGTCTTCAGAACTTTCTAATTGTAAAATCAACTAGGCTTTAAGAAATGCGTCAGTCATTTAAGAAATGTAAGGGAATAAAGGGACACCGAGAAACGTTTTTAGGAATGTTTTTAGGTGGGTGAGTGAAATGGGAAAATTTGGATTCTCACGGTTTGGATTATTATAAGAAACTTAATGGAAGATCTCCTTATTTGTTTCTATAATTATTGTAAGGTATAATTAGAATTGTGAATTGGGTATTCAACCATTTAATGATGGGTTATTAGCGCGAGGAGAAATCATCCTACATTGTTGAAATTCAAGCTTCATTGTCTCAATTTTTACCCAGACGACTGCCCTTCCTTGCATCTGTAGAATCGTCGGAGCCGCCTGTAACTTCGTTAATCCCATGGCCATTATTTCCTATTCAATACCTAAGTCACTTCCATGAATCCTAGGGAACTGCCACAAATTTTTGGCTATAAGAGATCTCAGATCAACGCAACTCTTCCTCACTGCCAGATTTTCGGTTGGACCACCGGGATTCTATTCCTGTAGCATGTGAACGCTTAAGTAATACCACTGCCTCGACTTTAGTGTTAAATTTATGGACAGTGTATTAATAGTTATTTATTATGCAACATTTTAAATAAAATTTATGGTGCAACATTTTATTTAATTCATTATGTTGTGTTTCAATAAATCTATTGCGCAACGTTTATTTATATTGTGCAAGGTTTTATTAAATTTATTGGCCAGTGTGTTATTCAATTTTAATATTTATTTATTAAAATTTTGGGTGCAGTGTTTTACTAAATATTCATTACGCAGCATTTAAATAAATCAATATGTTGCGTATTATTTAATTTCATTATGTTTTGTGTAAAATAAATTTATTGTGTGGCTTTTAATTTAATCCTTGTGCAGAGATTCAATTACGCATTCCTGGTAATTATATTGATGGGTAGCATCGTTTAATAATTAATTAAAATGATTAAATAACAGGGGATGATTATAATAACCAGTGGTCTTATTCGCAGTTTTAATTAAACCGTATAGGGTTGGAGCAAAACCTAATCGGTTATTATCAATCGAGATCATATTAGTATTAATTTAAATTGAATGTTAGGATAAAAAAAAAAATTAAGGGTGTTTATTCAATGATTGTTTGTGATTTATATGATAATCATATAATGATGGGTTGATTATAGTAATTTATTTGTTGAAGTAATTTAAGGATTAATTTGAATAATGTTTTTACTTGCAAAATCGTCAAGTAATATTGCACAATTTGCATGACATTTGAGTAAGGATGTCTGATGCTTGGCTTTTACTCTTTGTGATCTAAGAGATTTGTATTTCATTGTAGGAATTTTAGAACCTAAGAAGTTAAAAATTATAGATGAGTTTACTGGATTAATGAACCCTTGAATGGAAAAGTATAATGTTGCTTGAGGATGGTTATGTGTTTTTACTATTAGATGGTGATTAGTTACTTATGATGTGAATTAGTCCTTTTGATGATTAAATTTCTAATGAATTACTTCTAGTCGTTGCGCAAATTATAATGTATCGAACATAGTCACCCTACATCCATTTTGCTTGATTGTTTAGAGTGCCTTCGTCTATCGACATCATATAATGTATGACAGTGCAAGTTGGATTTCTGGCACACTGGATTCTACATTTTGGTTGAAGGTTTAGAATTATTTTTGTTTGTGCTTGGGTTCCTAGCGTGCTTACTGCAATGTGGTGATATGATACCTTATGATTGGATCATTGCATGCATTGATCGATAAGCGCATATGATAACCTGGCTTGGGTGATGCACTTCCCAATGAGGATGATGTTGTCTTTTGTAATTGATGTTTGTACTTTGTACTGTAACTTTTTAATGTGATTTTTTTCTCACTGTCCTTGAAGGTTCTAGTTACTTGTGTTGTTGAGTTTTGTTGCGTCTGGTTGATCTTGATGTTTTCTTTTAGCTTAGTTGGCTTGGACTTGCTTGTGTTAGGAATGATGTAGACACCTCCTTGTTCCTCATAACAGTCGCTAGCCTTGAGACCTTAAATCGTAAAAATCTATGGGAACCTGGGCTTGATAATTTCTTATGTGTCCTGGAGGTCCTAACCATTGTAGGGTAAGACAAGTGGGTGGTTGTTTTATTCCTTACCTGATTGACTATCTGTGTTGCTTCAAGCTGCTTGATGTGCTAGTATGATAGGTCTCTATGGTTATGTGTTGCATGATTTACATTCGTTATGGTCATCGTCGATTTGTGTTTCTTGATTTTATATTATACCTTAGTTCCTAACACTTTAAAAAAATAAAAAATAAAAATATTGTACTTGTGTTGCATCACTTGTTTTCATAACGACAGGGTTCATTACATTTCTGCATCTCCATTCCACTGGTTTTATTCTTTCTTCTCAATGGATTGCTCCTTTGGGATGTTGTTGGTGAATTAGGGTTTTGATTTGTCACTTCCATGTCATTATATATGTGATCTTCATTGGTGGTATTTATTTCTCCTATGTCATTTGAAACTTGGTAAGCTGCAATTTCATGGAGATCTAAATTATCTCTGCCACCCTCCTAAAATTGTTCAACTTTAGTGAAATGTGAAGATTACCCTACCAATTCAATATGTGTAGTAATTTTTTTATCTGGTTCAAAAACCTCAACACATTTACCTTCCTTTAATCCATGTTTTCCATGATGTCCCTCCAATTCATCAAGGTGGGTTATATGCTTCACAAAACAAATTCTGATTTTCCATGGTAGGGTTATGAATTTATTTTTCCTCTTATCATGAAATAAATGGGCCCAAGTCTTGTATTTCCTACACATTTCCTCGACAAATATTTGATATGATACATAGAACGATATAATAAAAGGCTTCTCCTTACTACCAAACAATCTAATAACAATAAATTCTTCAAACATTTCATAAGCTCCTTTCCCTGAGAGAAAGTGATCCAGAATATATTTGCAGAAAGAAATGAATACAAATTATTATCAAAAGATGCTTAACACAAAATAACAGATAAACAATAAATTTGGTTTCTATTCAATTAGGAAATAAGCTTAAACTGTAAAATGTAGCGGAAACAAGCTTGCTAGAATGGTGGTGTCTTATCTTTGCTGTAGTGTCCCCTTTTCACTACCGAGACTTTCAAACCTCTCGCTAACCCATCTGTACATGGAATTTTACATAAAACATACAGTATTGTATAATCACATGCGTAAAAACAAAGAGATACATTTAATTCTCAGAATAAACGTATAGTTACTGTTATAATTAGACAATCCATAGCTTTCAATGATAATTCATTTACATAGCAGAAAACATGATAACAGATCCATAAAAGTCATGATAAAATGTGGTAAAAATATAATGAAACACTTATCTTGTGACAGTGGAGAAATCCACCAACCAAATGTAGGCCTTCCACGAACCTCCCAGCCATAGACCGCACTGCTCCTCAACTCAACAGTTGGTCACCCCCGAGCTAGGACTGAGATCCACCCCAGGGCAAGGAATCCAGACTCAGGCCGAGGTTACAGGGAATTCAGTCACACACACCCACTAGGAATAATGCTCTCCCAGGAATCTCCCATGCTCACTACCCACAGACCCTCATTCCCCACATGCCTGTTCCACCCCAGGAGAGTGCACCTTCTCTGTCACTTGGACAGTCCTTCGGCTACCAATCTCCCTTACCTTGGGTTATAGTAACAGACCAGACGGAAAGTATCCAGGTTCTGTGGCAGCTACAGGGTTCCTTCCAAGAGCTCTTTTCTTCCTCTGCGCACTCTCTCACCTGGAGGGAGTCGCTCACAGGCCAACAAGGCTCACGCAGTCCAGAACTGCGTGCCACAACAAACACAGGGAAATTGGACACAGACTTCCCAAGAATCGGTTCAGCAGTCACAGGCTATTCTCTCGGTCAAGATTTCAGAATAGGGCTCCACGCACAAGCTCGCTCAGCTTTTCCTGGGCACACAGAGACTCTTCCCTGAAATTGACATGGACATTTTGTTCAGGGAATGCACACACTGGTTTTCTCTCACAGACAGACTCCACGGCTCTAGACAAGGGTAAACACACATTCTCCAGCACCCAACACAGGATTCCTCTTTGTAAAATACATACATGATGTCTCTTGCAGACTGGCTCATACAGCTCCTGCTCAGGGAAGTCGGGTCAAATGGAATGGGAGAGCTCCCTTCCCACGGCTGTTCCTTTCTATTTTACTTGCATGTGTCAGGGTGGATATTTGTCACCCTGGGAACTACATGTGCTCCATTTGCATGCCTCCCTGTACACGCCTTTCCTTTTTACTAGGAACTTAGGATAAAATAATATGCACATGGCTTTTTAGGAAATAATATTAAAATATTATTCCAGGCCTAAGCCCCTAGGATTAGCCCCTAGGCTCAACACTCAGCCCCTTTTCCACCTTCCAGCCCCTAGTTCCTTTCCCACTCTGTGGACGCTCATTCCCCCTTCACTCATTCATCGTGGCCGGTCTTCACTTGGCGGTGTTTATATTTTATTGATTATTCTGCATACATACAAGTACAACAGCAGGCCCCTGGCCCTCAAACACTTAGGCTTCTTGTCCTAACAAACACATAAGCCTTCCAAATTTATACAAAACTTGGCTCACCAGCCTATAGAGAACATTTACAATTCATTGCATATATCATGATCTGTAACGAGGCTCGGCCTTGGGGACACTACAATACCCCTCCCCTTATTTTTGCACTGTCCTCAGTGCAACTTTACATCGCATCTGCAAGTTCTTCAAAATTTTCAAAAAGATGCAGGTACTCTGCTCGCATTACTTCTTCATGCTCCCATTTCACATCTTCAAGACCGTACCAGGTCCACTGGACCTTTACAAGCCCTATAGCTCGATTCCGGAGCTGTTTGCTTTTCCTGTCCAATATGCGCATAGGATGCACTTGCAGGACACCTTCTGGTTCCACCTGAATCACAGTCCAATCGATAACATGATTAGCATCAGGCACATATTTCTTAAGCAGTGAAACATGAAACACATTATGTACAGTCATAGATGCAGGTAATGCAAGCACGTATGCAACTGGTCCAATCCTTTCCAGGATCTCAAATGGACCACAAAATCTTGCTTCCAACTTGGTGCAACTTCCCAGCTTCAGGGAACTCCTGTTAGTTTTCACTTTCAAGAAAACATGGTCACCCACTTTGAATTCTCTATGGGTTCTGTTACTATCAGCGTAACTTTTCTGCCTATCCTGGGCAACTTTCAAATTTTGTTTGATTTTTTTCATTTGATCTTCCATCTCTTTGAGTAGCTCAGGTCCAACTACTACCCTGTCAGTTGGATTATCCCAGCTCACTGGAGTGTTGCACTTTCTTCCATAAAGTGCTTCGAATGGGCTCATCTTTAGAGATATATGATACCCATTATTGTAGGTGAATTCTACCAAATGCAGGTAGTCTTCCCACCTTGATGGTTTATCCATCACATACATTCTCAGCATGTCTTCTATGACTCTATTTACTCTCTCTGTCTGTCCATCAGACTCAGGATGATATGTTGTGCTAAAGTTCAAATTCGTTCTGAATCCTTTGAACAGTCCTTTCCAGAAATTCGAAGTGAATTTTGGGTCTCTATCAGACACAATTGTCTTAGGAATTCCATGCAAGCATGCAACTTCTTTTAGGAAAATATCAACAGCGTCTGCTACTCTGTGGGCGGTTTTTAGTGGAATAAAATGGGCAGCCTTAGTAAGCTTGTCCACCACCACCATGATTGAATCTTGTTGCTTTCTTGTTCTGGGAAATCCTATGATAAAATCCATTGTTACCACATCCCATTTCCACTCAGGAATAGGTAAAGGCTACAACAACCCTACTGGGTGTCTATGCTCAGCCTTAAACTTTTGGCACTCCATACATCTGGTGATGTATTCAACAATTTATTTCTTCAAACCCGACCAAAAATAATGGCTTTTGATTGTTTCCACAGTCTTTTGATATCCAGGATGTCCAGCATAAGTCACGTTATGAATCTCTTTTAGGATTTCCAGCTTCAATTCTCGGACATTGGGTACATATACTCTGTTCTTATGCAAAAGTAAACCATCAGTTCCCAAGGTGTAACTTTCCTTGGTCTGTGGTTTCTCATGCTGCTGTAGCTTTGCTACAAGTCTTTTGTACTGCAAATCTGTATTGGCAACTTCCAAAATTCTGTCTTTAATCTCTGTTCTGTACATGATAATGGTTGTAGCATGTAATTCGTGCACTTTTTTGCTGAGTGCATCAGCTACCTTATTTTCTTTCCCTTTGATATGCTTGATATCAAAGTCATATTCACACAGAAATTCCAGCCATCTAATTTGCTTGGCGTTTAAGGTCGGCTGATCAAATAAATACTTCAGACCGTTATGGTTTGTTCTCAACTCGAATCTCTTTCCCATGAGGTAATGTCTCCATTTCCTCAAGGTGTGGATGATTGCTGCCAGCTCTAAATCATGAGTGGCATAATTCTTCTCATGTTCTTTCAACTTTCGGGACTCATAACAAATCACAAATCCCTCTTGGCTGAGAACTCCTCCCAGCCCCTCCTTACACGCATCTGTGCACACTACATAATCCTTGTTTGGATCTACAATCTTCAGGATTGGAGCACTAGTTAGCAGCTGCTTCAATTGCTGGAAACTTCTCTCACATTCTTCAGTCCATTGGAACTTCTTTCCCTTCCTTTGCAAGGAAGTGATAGAATGGGCTATCCTTGAGAATCCGGCTATAAACCTCCTATAGTAGCCTTCCAGACCCATAAAAGATCTAACTTATTTCACATTCCTTGGCGCAGGCCATTCTCTAATGGCCTGTACCTTTTCAGGATTCACATCGATCCCTTCTTCAGATATTATATGCCCCAAGTAATGGATCTACCTTTGGTAAAAGGAGCACTTGCTCAGTTTTGCGTATAGCTGGTGTTGTCTCAACACCTGTAGCACCATTCTCAGGTGTTTTTCATGTTCTTCCTCTGTCTTGGAATACACCAAGATATCGTCCAAGAAGACTATGACAAGCTTGTCCAGATAACTTCTGAACACTCCATTCATTAAGCACATGAAAACAGCAGGCGTGTTGGACAGTCCAAATGGCACCACTATGAACTCATAATGACCATACCTTGTTCTAAAGGTGGTCTTGCTGATGTTTTCATCCTTTATTCTCACTTGGTGATATCCTAATCGGAGATCTATTTTAGAAAATATTTTCGCCTCCTTCAATTGATCGAAAAGATCATCAATCCTCGGCAGAGGATACTTGTTCTTGACAGTGACCTTATTCAACTGTCGAAAGTCAATGCACAGCCTCAACGTCCCATATTTCTTCTTCACAAATAGGACTGGGGCTCCCCACGGTGAGACGCTAGGAAAAATGTAGCCTTTCTTTAATAGCTCTTCGAGTTGCAATTGCAACTCTTTCAGCTCTGGCGTACTCATCCTATAAGGAGCCTTCGAAACTGCGGCTGCTCCAGGCATCAGATTTATAGAAAAATCGATGTCCCTCTTAGGAGATAGTCCAGGCACCTCCTGAAACACGTCCTCAAACTCTTTGAGCACCCTATGGTCTTCCAGATTCAAGACCACATTTTGGAATACTTCTTCCATCCGAGCTGCAAATAATTGATAGCCTTTCCGATAACATTTCTTCAGTTGCATGGCTGAGATTTCTCTAACAGCCACGGCTCTGGGAATTCCTTGCATTGTTACCTGATTTCCCTCTTCGTCCAGACATGTTAATCTCTTGTTACGAAAATCCAGAAGGGCATGGTGCTGGTCCAACCAGTCTATCCCAATTAAGCAATCATATGAGCCTAAAGGTAGAATGTTCAATTCAGACTTAGTGTTCATTTATTTCATGTCCACTGAACAGGACGTAACCAATTCAGTGACCTTCCTCTTGGTCCCTGTGGATAACTGTACTAACCAAGAATTCTCATGTTGGCTTCTTGTTAGACGCAAACTTTCCACCACTCTAGGATCTACATAACTATGGCTAGCCCCTGAATCAATTAAAATAACAAGTGGTCGGTTGTTGATCATACCTTCCACTTCAATCATGTGCGATTGAAATTCTGCTTTCTTATTGTCCAGGGCTGCGTAGATCCTTGGAATTATGTTGCCCATATCCTCCATTGTTTCATCTTGCTGAACAGTATGGACAGTTCTTGCTTTGTCTTTTCTGTGGGGGCGGTCTCTATACCTATGATTCCCTTTACAGCCCCAACACTTCATGGGTGGAGGCCTTGGCATCTGTTCACTCCCTTGAACTTTCCTGAGCTCTTTAAAATATGACTGTCCCCAAGGACTGTTTCTAAAAAAGGAAGGCTTGCTTCCCTTCTGCCTCTGTTCTTTCTTAAACCTCTTCTGGTCATCCCAAGCCTTCTGAAAGGTAGGCTTTTCTCTCTACTGTTCGTATAGGAATTTATCCCTTCTTATGGTTTCTTCCATGGTCTTAGGATCATCGTATTGAATCTTGTCACCAATGGAAGGTGGCAGTCCACTCAGATACCTATGAATTTTAATAGCCTCATCTTTGATGAATGGAACATACTTCAGTAGTTCCAGAAAACTTCGTTCATACTCATCAATGGTCATACTGCCCAACTTGAGTTCGAAGAACTCCTTCATCTTTCTGTCATAGTATCTTTTACTCAGGTATTTCTTCTCAAAATACCTCTTAAATTCCTTCCACGTGACCTCTTTCTCTCTGATGTGTTGCACCTGCACAAACTGATCCCACCACATGGATGCATTTCCTTTCAGTTGATACATTGCAATTCTTCCTTCTGCATGGGCAGAATAATTCTGCAATTGGAAGTATTTCTTCATGCCAAGAAACCATGTCTAGGCATCTTCCTCCTTCTTATGTTCTCCATCGAATGTTGGAGGCTTAATCTTGTTCATCTCTCCTTTCAATTCCTCCCTTCCAGATTTCCGATGTTTTCTGGTAGGGGATGGGATTGAACTACTATGTGTCTTACTTTCGGAATGTCTTTGGGAGCGACTAAGATGTTGGCTACCACTCCTCGACCTACTTATTCTCCCATGGTTTCTGCGACTCTCTGCCACACTGGAGTCTCTTCCTTTCTCGATTTTCTTCTCTATTCTTTCCAGACTCTTCAAAAATTTTAAATTTAATGCACCCTGCCGGTCCCTGACCTTCATGAGCTTTCGGCTATCATATCGGCGAGCCTTGGCCTCTCTTTGCAATCCTTCAAGGATTTTCATTATGTGTTCTTCCTTATCCTTTTCTTTTCCATGCCCATTGGAGTTCGATCCTTCGACTCCCAGGTTAACATCCTTTCCATTCCGTTCGTCTTCTTTTTCAAGGGTAATCTGCACTCTTCCCCACTCCATACTCGGCATTGATTAACTAGGGTTCTGGCCTTCGTTGAACTCTGCACACGCATTATGTGCAGTTAAATTTGAAATTTTTCAGGCCATTAAACCTTCACAAACAATCCACAATATTTATAAACCAGTTCGAACAAAATAAAAGACATTTCGTTTTAAACAAGTTTCTTGAACTGGGAGTATTATGTATCTCTCTCGTTTCTTTGTGTTTGAGGAAATTTCCAAACAGTTCTGGAACTCGTCAGTCTTCTGCAATATAACGCGCAGATGACTCGAATTTTTCAAGCCTTTGTCTCTTGACAATTCTTCATATTTCATAACCATCGATGTTTAATAAAGTGTTTCAATTTCACGAATTGTCTGAGCTCTGTTTAGCTCTATATTTTTTGGGTGTTTGAAACTTTAGTTTTCAGTATTTTGGAACTTTCGGAACCTTGAGTTTTGGGGTTTCGGAGTTTCGGTACTGGAGAACTCCCGTTTCACTCTCCTTCCCCACCCCCAAATTCTGACATTCTGATTTACCTTATTCTACGGCTCTACAACACAGTTGTCGCCCTCAACCGTAGTGGTACGTCATGTGTTTCAAAGGATCCTCGTCACCTTCGGTGACTTCATTAGGGTCCCGCCACTCTTGTCTTGTATTCCCGCTCACAGGCATGTGGTACTCTTCATGCGTCTACATGGAACATCTCCCGATTGAAGCTTTGGGTGTCGGGGTTTCGTGATCACCGACGACATGAGTTCCTGTCTTCACGAACTCCCGATCCCCGATTTGTCGATGTGCCTTTGCCTTAGCCCCCTGGCTATGCCAAGGTCCATGTGATCGCCTCTCATAAGACCACAATATTTTACTCTTATAGGGGTTTCGGACTTCCCAATGTCAAAATGCACATGTCCTCGGGATTCGCGATTCTCCGAACCCCAATTTCCGATGGATGACTCTTCTATCGGAACTTTCCCCGATGGTTCTGATGGATGCCACTTGTCCACGTCATCGACTCCATCATGGCCCCACACTATTTCCTTAGCCTGTCGGGATATCGCGTTTCGTGATTTCAAGTTGCAAGATTATCCTGTCCTCGGGATCTCCGATACGTCGATTTTCGACTCTCTTTGGATTTATGACACACGTCCTAAATGATGGATGGTTTAGATCATTGCCGAGACTTTTACTATGAAAATTCCCGACCTCCTGACATCGTGACTCCCAATATCGCGATTCCCGATTTCCCTAAATGGGAAATCTCACAACACGTGTCCTCCGTCTTTCGGATGGTTTAGATATATTTCAGAGCTTTCACCCCTAGTTTCTGAGGTTTAACCTTCAGACATCTCCTGGCAGATCCAACGGCTGTTGAGTTTTCCGGCCGAGATCTGACGGGCCAGACGTTTTCTAACTAACTCAAGATTTCGCGTATCGCGATTTCCACACTCCTGTGCCATTTCCAAAGGAATTTTAATCCTTACGCACATTTTCCCAGATCTGACGGTCACAAGAGCTCGCCTTCCCTCCCGAACAGATCCTAAGGTTCTAACACCATTGGTGTAGAGACCTGTCTCCCCGTGGCCATAAACCACACTGGCTGCAGTTTCACTACACCGCTAAACCTCCTGAGCTCGTAAGCACAGTCAAGCAACTACTTGACACTCTGGAACAACCCAAGGTCTGAAATTGGCCATTCCAGGTCCAATTTCTCTTCACATTCTTGGTCCAAATACCGTCCCATTGGCCCATCTAGGCTCAGTGTCGAAACCTTGGCTCTGATACCAAATTGTAGTGTCCCCTTTTCACTACCGAGACTTTCAAACCTCTCGCTAACCCATATGTACATGGAATTTTACATAAAACATACAGGATTGTATAATCACATGCATAACAACAAAGAGATACATTTAATTTTCAGAATAAACGTATAGTTACTATTATAATTAGACAATCCATAGCTTTCAACGGTAATTCATTTACACAGTGGAAAACATGATAACAGATCCAGAACAGTCATGATAAAATATGGTAAAAATATAATTAAACACTTATCTTGTGACAGTGGAGAAATCCACCAACCAAATGCAGGCCTTCCATGAACCTCCCAACCGTAGACCGCACTGCTCCTCAACTCAACAGTGGGTCACCCCCGAGTTGGGACTGAGCTCCACCCCAGGGCAAGGAATCTAGACTGAGGCTGAGGTTACAGGGAATTCAGTCACACACACCCACTAGGAAGAATGCTCTCCCAAGAATCTCCCACGCTCACTACCCATAGACCCTCATTCCCCACATGCCTATTCCACCCCAGGAGAGTGCACCTTCTCTGTCACCTGGACAATCCTTTAGCTTCCAGTCTCCCTTACCTTGGGTTACAGGAACAGACCGGACTGGAAGTCTCCGGGTTCTATGGAAGCTATAGAGTTCCTTTTAAGAGCTCTCTCCTTCCTCTACGCACTCTTTCACCTAGAGGGAGTCACTCACAGGACAACAAGGCTCACGTAGTCTAGAACTACATGCCACAAAAAACATAGGGAAATTGGACACAGGCTTCCCAAGAACCGGTTCAACAGTCACAGGCTATTCTCTCGGTCAAGATTTTAGAATAAGGCTCCACGCACAAGCTCGCTCAACTTTTCCTAGGCACACAGAGACTCTTCCCCGAAATTGACATGGAAATTTCGTTCAGGGAATGCACACACTAGTTTTCTCTCACAGACAGACTCCACGGCTCTGGACAAGCGTAAACACACATTCTCCAACACCCAACACAGGCTTCCTCTCTGTAACAGACATACACGAGGTCTCTTACAGACTAGCTCATACGGCTCCTGCTCAGGGCAGTCGGGTCGAATGTAATGGGAGAGATCCCTTCCCATGGCTGTTCCTTTCTATTTTATTTGCATGCGTCAGGGTGGACATTTGTCACCCTGGGAACTGCATGCGTTCCATCTGTATGCCTCCCTGTACACGCCTTTCATTTTTACTAGGAACTTAGGATAAAATAATATGCACATGGATTTTTAGGAAATAATATTAAAATATTATTCCAGGCCTAAGCCCCTAGGCTCAACACTCAGCCCCTTTTCCACCTTCCAGCCCCTAGTTCCTTGCCCACTCTATGGATGCTCAGTCCCCCTTCACTCATTCATCGTGGTCGGCCTGCACTTGTCGGTGTTTATATTTTATTGATTACTCTGCATACATACAAGTACAACAACAGGCCCCTGGCCCTCAAACACTTAGGCTTCCTGGCCTAACAAACACATAAGCCTTCCATATTTATACAAAACTTGGCTCACTAGCCTATAGAGCACATTTACAATTCACTGCATATATCATGATCTGTAACAAGGCTCGGCCTTGGGGACACTACATTTGAGAAGAGATGTAACGGTTGCACTCATTTGCAAGAAGATGATTAGAATGAGGCTCTAAAGGCCTTTCTACAATAAACAAGAATGTCAAAAACCCTAGACATCCAAAAAATCTAACCCTAGGAGATGAAGGGCCAAAAGTCATGTGGGCCCTGTTTGGGTAAGTTAGTACTTCAACTTCCTGGGGTCAGAACTTTTGCATACAATCTTCATTTTAGGCGCATGATAGCCCATTGGAAAGATATATCCAAGGAATACACATTTTTCCATTAGAATCTAAATCTGTCTACAGTCTAATTGTGGTGATCCCTAAAAAATGTTGTTTGGGGCCTCAAAACGACCCCACAAGTCAAGGACCCAAAAACTAGGGAAAAAACTGCCAAACTGGAAAACCGTCAAAATGAGTCAGTTGGAATAGGTGGGAGGCCATCAAAATCCATATGGATAGATCCTCCCCCATTAGGAAGAAATGGTATCCATTTTGTTGATTTCCCCCATCAGATGAGGAAAGTTATGCTCTATTTGGCCCCCAGGTGAGCCACTTGCCTTGGTGCAGGAGTTGCCCTGCTTTGACAACTAGATAAAGTTGGATCCTTTGTTGGTGAGTTCCCTTAATATGTTTGTCCACAATATTATCAATGGATGCATTTTTTATGCATTCAAGGTTGATCTATGTTGGTGTCAGTTGTTCTGCTATCTCCGAGGTGTCCAATAATGGTGGAAAATACGGTTGAAGGATATCCATGTTCAACATTGGTTGCAAGCCAAGGAAAGGATGAATGTTGAGCTCAAAATAATTACCACCCATATCCTTGGTGATGGTGTACAACCCATAAAGGAGTGGGAGAAGCTTCCGACGGCGTCATGTAAGGTGCTTGCTTTTTCTGCAAGTGCAACCAAACTTTGTCTCCCACTTGAAACTTATGTGGCACCCGGTGTTGATCATGGCGCTACTTGTACTTGTCATTGGATTTTTGTAGGATATCATGAACCTATTGGCAGATGTTTTGGATCTACTCAATGAACCATGTGGCTTTGTCAACTTCAGTTGGAGTAGGATATGAGTCAAGCAAGGTGACCCCATGGGGTAGTGAAACATCTGTGGGACCCAATGGTTGGAATCCCAACCCCACCTGGAAGGGGCTATGGTCGGTTGAGCTATGGAGGGCTTGGTTGTATCTATGTTGAACATAGGGGATAATCTCATCCCATGTGTGAGGGTGCTTGGAATTATACATGCACATGATATGCACGATCATTCTATTTACGACCTCGGTTTGGCCATATGTCTGGGGGTGGAAGGTCATGGATTTGGTGAACTTGTTGTCCAGTAGTGACCAAAGGCTTGACCATAATGTGTTGAGAAATAGACTATCCAAATCTGAGATAATGGTTTGTGGGATTCCAAAATGTACCCAGACTCATTCAAAAAAGATCTTGGTAGTGGCCTTTGCTATGATGTTCTTCTTGCAGGAAACCATAATCACCATCTTAGAAAAGTGATCCACAACCAAAAAAACACAATCATTTCCCCACTTGTTGGATGGGAGGATCGACATATAATTCATTGAGATGGATTCCCATGGTCTATTAGGAGTAGGAAGAGGGGTGTATAGGCCTTGTTTCTTAGTGGTCATTTTGGCAATCGTGCAGGCAGTGCAGGACTTCATATACTTTTTGACCTCTTGTGGAAGTTTAGACTAGTAGAAATGTTTATGCAAAATTTCCACTGTCTTTTTGATGCTGAAGTGTCCTGCCACCCAACTATAGTGGCTTCTAAGATCAGTTTCGCTCGCTCTCTTGATTGAAAACAGATATGGCCCAGATGGCACAACAACCCATCCTGAATATGGAAATTAGCGACAACTACATTTATGCCCAACATTTGATAGGTGGTGGAAAAGTCTGTATTTGTCTCATAGAGTTGGGTCCATCCAGAGGTCTCATGGCTACAAGAGTCTATCACCGTGGTGAGTGCCACAATTGGCAGTCTGCTGAGGCAATCAACGACGTGGTTGGTGCTTCCTGTTTTATACTTGATTTTGAGGTGGAATTGTTGAAAGTGCATGGACCACTTCTGATGGTGGTCATTCTGCAATTTTCCTTATTTTTGCATGAACTATAGTGGCTTATGATCATTCTGGATGACTGATTCATTCCCAAGAATGTAATGTCTCCACTGGTGGCAGGCTTGCACAATGGAGTACATTTCTTTGTCATAAGTAGGTTAGTTACAAAAAACATCTGACAGTGTCTCACTATGATAGGCCACAGGGTGGTCCTGTTGAGTGAGAACGACACCCACAACATAGTCTGAAGCATCTGTCTCGATCTCAAAGGGATATTGCAGGTCAAGTAGTGAGAGTAATGGGGTTGAGCACAAGCGTTGCTTCAAATCATCGAATGTTCATTGTTGGGACCGACCCCACACAAATTTATCTTTACCACCACCCCTAGTTACTTGGCTAAGGGCCCATGAAATATGGGAGAATCCCAACACAAACTTGTGATAGAAATCGGCAAGGCCCAAGAAGCTTTGAAGCTCAGTGAGTGTGGTTGGAGATAGCCAGTCACGGATGACCTAGATTTTGGATGGATCCACATGTACACCATGCTAATCAATGATGTATCCTAGGTAATAAACCCTGCCCATGCCGAAGGATCACTTTTCCAAGTTGTTGTAGAGCTGGTGTTGTCGAGGGTGTGCAGAACCTGTTGAATAGGTTGCAAGTGTTCTGCCCAAGTCTTGCTATAAATGAGGATGTCATCAAGATTCACCACTACAAAAGTATTGGTGAATGGTCGCAGGATATCGTCCATCATCCTCATGAAAGTGGTTGGAGCATTTTTCAAACCAAAGGTAATGACCAACCATTCAAAAATACCTTCCTTTGACTTGAAGGTGGTCTTCCATACATCTGTATATTCCATCGGAACCTAGTGGTAGCCAGAATTCATATCAATCTTATTGAAGTATTTTTCCCCCGTGAGCTTATCAAGGAGGTCGTCGATTTGGGGAATTAGGTACCAGTTTCTGACTATGATTTTATTCGGGGCCCGGTAATCAATACATAGTCTCCCTGTTCTATCTTTCTTTTGTACCATCACGATTGGGATCCCGCAAGGTGATGAGCTAGGAAAGATGTGCCCCTTGTGGAGAAGTTCTTAGATATGCTGCTTGATCTCCTCATTCTCTAATAGAGAGTAGCAGTAGACTGGCCCATTGGGAAGTGGTGCGCCAGGGGTCAGATCGATGGGGTTCTTGACCTGATAGTGAAAAAGTACCTCAGTAGGTGAGGAGAAGATATCTAATTATTCTTCCATGACCTTATCCACTTACTTCTACTGTATGGAGAGGTCGAGACCCGAGACCCTTGATGTGGCTGCGATCTTTTGCTCATTTTGAGAGTGAATTATGAAGAAGAAAAACTTCCCTGTCTAAGAGATGACCTTTCAGCATTGTTTGGTAGAGATCAATGAAATATCACTAGCTGGGACTACCTCAAGTATGTTGTACAATTTATTGTTCAAAATAATAATAACACTGCAAGGCCTAGACTCATATACAACATGACATTCCTATAAATATGGTTGGCCAAAAATAACATTACAAACTTCGAGAGGGGAAACATCACACAATACCTCATCTTTGAAGGGCTTGATGTCATATGACAAGCAATATTATTGGTTGATGCAGATGTCGCTTCCTTGGAAAAGCCATCCGATGGTGTAGGGTTGTGGGTATGGTGTTGTCGGTAGGGAAAGTCACTTGAAACAATTTGCTGAGATGAGGTTCTTTTGGCTACCTCTATGAATGATGAAGTGCAATGGGGTACCCTTCACCCACATCTCTGAATGAAAAAGGTGCTCGCCTTCCTCTAGCTCGTCTGGTTCACTGGGCTGGAAATTGGTGGTAGCAACCGTAACATTGGATTATGTGTCAATGATTTGTCTCCTCCTTTCTTTATCTGACTCAGAGTCAGAACCCACATCTGATTTAGAGTCTTTCACCTCAGCCACTAGCGACATTCAACAGTGTTATGCCAGGGGCTCTTATGGAAGTCACACCACTTCCCGGTATCTTTCTTTTTATTTTTGGTGTCCTTCTTTGCTTGTGTCCTAGATTGGTTGTCCTGAGGTTGTGTGTCTTCTCTTTGTCCTTTTTTCTACGGGTTGGGGCCACCCTTTCCTATATTTTTCTATGAGGGGTTCCCAGGCCCAAATTACCACGTCTTTTGTTTGAGATTTTGCTTGATTTTGGTGGCATATCGGTAGGCCTCACCCAAGGATGAGATGTCCAGAAACACCATTTCGGCCTAGATGTATCTATGCATACCATCATGATACTTGAGCACCAAATGTCACTCAGAATATTTAATACCCATTTTGGTGTGCAAGGTATGGAAGATATTTGTGAACTTGAGCACCCATTGGTCTCTTTCCTACCACAACATGGTCCATTTTGTGTACAGGTCATCATAACTTCCAATAGGGTAGTATTGTTCCTTAAAAGCATCCCTGAAGGACTCCCAGGTGACTACGACTGTAAATAATGAGGGTTCCTCTATTTCCTTTTTCTCACAGAAATTTTCCCACTAATATTTGACATGGGGGATGACTTTGAGTAGCACAAAAGTAATATTTTCTCTATTCGAGATGTTATGGATAGAGAAATACCCTTCTACCAGATTCAACCATTTTTCTACCACATATGCGTCTATATTACCTTCAAATATAGGACTATCGAAGTTTATTTGTACCTTGAAGGGGGTGGTGCCTCCATTTGAGGAAGATGCATTGCCTGTTGGTAGTCGCCGAAGGATTTGCACAAAACTATCCATCATCTTATTCCTCTATTGCGTGAGGGATTCCTAAAGAAAAAATTTGAAGGGATCTCTTGTCCCATCATCTTTCTTTTCTTCTACCATGATAGGTTGTTTGGGCATGTGAGATCTTTTTCCCTCAAGAGAAACAAGCTCGAGACGCAATTATTTTTACCTTGACCTCATTGGGGACATGCATTAAGAATGACAAGGAGAAGAATGATTTGATACCACTGATCTAGAATATATTTTTAGAACGAAATGAATACATATTATTATCAAAATATTCTTAACATAGAATAATAGATATACAGTAAAATTGGTTTCTATTCAATAAGGAAATAAGTTGAAACTGTAAAACGCAGCAGAAACAAGCTTGCTAGAATGGTGGTGGCTTATCTCTAAGAAGAGATGTGACAGTTGTGCTCATTCACAAGAATATGATTAAAATGAAGCTATGAAGGCCTTTTTACAATAAATAGGAATTTCAAAAACCCTAGACATCCAAAAACCCTAACCCTAGGAGATGAAGTGCCAAAATTCGCGCAGGCCCCGTTTGGGTAAGTTAGTACATCAACTTCTCGGGGTCATAACTTTTGCATACGATCTCTTTTTTAGGCACACGATATCCCATTAGAAAGGTCTATATAAGGAATACACATTTTTTTTTATCTATAAAAGGTCATTCTAACTATAGCGAGCCCTAAAAATGATGTTTGGGGCCTCAAAATGGCCTCGCAAGTGAGGGACCCGAAAACTAGGGAAAAACCTTCCAAACTAGAAAATTGTCGAAATGAGCCAGTTGGAATATGTGGAAGGCCATTGAAATCCATTTGGAACATAAAGGTAGTTTCTTCCAAGGATATTCTCAATGCACTATGACCAAATATCAACTTTTTGAATTCTGATGTGAAGTTTTTATGAACTGGGTAAAATTTGTATTGAGCTTTATGCCTGTACGAGACTGAATACCATGCATAAAATGGTTCCAACTTAGAATCAACATGTTTTTCCATTGGTTTTTCTTGAAACACATGGCCATAAGTGATGGGTAAAATCAGGTAACATGTCATAAAAATCTTTCGAGTCTTTTTAAGGTTATTCAATTGGAAGGAAATTTCATTTGAAATGACATAACCCCAATTAATAATGGATTTTTCATGCAAGGTATAGTGCATGCCATATATATAATTTATAGATATAAACACAGTAAATTCCATACTAATAATGCAGTTGAATAACCATGAAAATTCTTTGTACATGTATTTTAATAAAGTTACCTAAATCCTAAAAGCATCGGAGTTACTGGTTGGTTCCTCCAAATAATTGCTCAGAAACCTATCTCCTCTACGCTGCTTCAAAAATTCTTTGACCTATTCATTTTTGGATATCATTGTAGGTGTATGGAGTCGTATCATCCTAAATAATGTTGAAGGAGCTAGAGAGATGGGTTGATGTCCTTGAAATTGGATTATTCTCCTTTCAGAGATGAACTTGTTTGTGCACCATTGGAGAATCTCTTTGAAGTTCATCACTTTTGGAACACAACCTGCTAATGTTATTCCTGAGGTCCAAATTAATTTTGTTTTCTTCTTGGTGGGATAAAGAGACTTGTAGTATTTGTATGCTCTATACCACTAGAACTATTGATATTCACACCCAAGTTTGTTTAGTGTGTCGCTACAATACAATTCCTTTTTCTTACATGATATTATTTTCTGTTTTTTGACAAAAGGTGGCACTATTTTCAATACTTAGATGTTGACATATTTGATTTTATTTAATTTCACCATGTATTGTCCCGATAAATCAATCAATCATAAATATTGCTTTTAATATCGTTGGTTTACATGAGATTTGGATTTATTGCAAGATTTAACGAATGTGTCGAGAATTTAATAATTGCATTATGCTTACACTAGTGGAATTTGTTGCAGTTATTCCTCTGAGCCCTCTTCCATAAGGTATTTATGGAAGAAAAATGGGCCCTTATGGAAGATGTCTCATAGTTAGAACTACAAGAAACTTTACACAGCTTTCATATGAACAAAAGTCCTAAGACGGATGGTTGGCCTGTGGAATTTTTTATAGGTCTCTATGATCACATTAGCTTGGACATATTATAGTTTGTGGAGGAAGCTAGGAAAGAGGGTCATATTCATGCTCCATTGATTACTATTTTCATCACATTGATTCCAAAATTAGACTCTCCCCTTTCCATGGATGATTATAGACCTATATCTCTTTGTAATTTCATCTACAAAGTGGTGGACAAATTCATTGTGAGGAGGATTAAAACCATCCTCTCGGATTCAATCTCCAAAGAAAAATTTTGTTTTTTGAACGACAGGAATATTCTTGAAGATATAGGGGTTTCCGAGGAAGGTATTCATGCTCTAAAAAAAAAAAGTCAAAGGGGGAATTCTGAAGATTAACCTATCAAAGGCTTACGATTAGGTCAATTGGTTGTATATTTGGATCCTCCTCACCCACCTTGGTTTCGAAGTAAATTTCATTAATTGGGTGTTGGGGTGTATCACAATGATATCCTTTGCAGTAATAATCAATGGTTCAGCCTCCCCCTTTTTTCATGTTGAACGGGGGCTTCGTCAAGGATTCCTGCTATCCCCTCTTATTTTCCTTTTGGTAGCAAAAGGTCTCAGTCAAGCTTTAGAAAATGAAAAATCTAAAGGGAATTTCCATGGAATTTCTATATCCCCTAATATTTCACTTACCCACCTATTGTTTGTAGATGATATATTGATTTTTTACAATGGTTCGAGGGGGGATGTTGAATGTTTGGCCTCTATTCTGGACCTATTTTGGATAACAAAAAGTATGACTATTAATTCTAGAAAATCAACACTCTCAGTACATTGTTTGGATGTTGATGAAATACTCCTCTATTGTTGCCTCTTTCCTTATGAATTTATGGATTTGGATGTTGGGTTAAAATACTTGGGTTTCCAACTTAAACCAAATTGCTACAAAAAGGAGGATTGGAACTGGTTGGTGGAAAAGTTGGAAAATGACTAAAAATGTGGAGCTTTAGATGGTTGTCTAGAGTTGGGTGCTTGATTATGGTGAAATATGTTCTAGAGGAAATCCAAATATACTGGATGTCTCTTTCCTGGATTCTAAAAGGTGTGTTGGAGAAATTAAGGAAAACCTGTTTCAAATTTCTATGGGCAGGATCCAAGGACCTCTTTGTCATTCCTTGGGTCAAATGGAAAATGTTATCCCTCCCTAAAGTGATAGGAGGATGAGGGATGAAAAACATCTTCCTCTTCTCCAAATCCTTGGCCATGAAATCCTGTTGGAGGTTATTGAAGACAAATAGTCTATGGACAAATGTGATCTTTCATAAATATATTCTTCCTACCACATTTGAGGAATGGATCAAAAGTCTTATAAAAAAGTGCATTGTGTGTTCAACCATTTGGAAGGTGGTCCTGCAAACCTATGATGTGGTGGGATATGGACTGGTGTAGCAAATTGGGGTTGGTAAAAAAATCAGGATTGGTATGGACCCTTGGCCGGGAAGTGGGAAAAATCATCTACTCGCTCCAGAGTTGATACAAAATATAAACTCTAGGGGTCTTTATTACCTTCATTAGATTTCAAATGAGGAAAAAAACACAATCTAGAATTATGAATGGAAGATCCATGCCCTAATGGGGCTTGGCCCTGGAACAAATAAATTTGCAGAACTATTATCTCTAAAGCTCCTGTTACTCTTTGTAGGGGAAAAAGGAGTGAGAGACATTCAAGTTTTTGGTGACTCTTTGAATGTCATAATATGGATACGAAAAACCCAAGATTTTCAAAGCATTCATCTTGTCCTAATTCTTGAAGATGTTTTCAGATATTTGGGTTCTTCTGACACAATTGGTTTTCGACATGTATAGAAGGAGCATAATATGGATGCAAATTCACTATCTAAAGAGGGTCTTCAATTGGATATGGGGCAGTGGTTATTTATAGAATAATCTCCAAATCAACACTATGAGTATTATCATAGGCCCTTTATAGACATCCAAAAACAAATTGTAGGTGCTTCTTAATTGTCACTACATTTCTCTCTCTGGAAGCAGTTGGATCTGGTTTCTTGACTTTTTGTAGTTCGTTACATATAATGGTTAAAATGCATACCTTGATTCTTAGACAATTTATCCTCAACTACTTATTGATAGCTATGTTATCATCTTATGGGAACAAATGACAGATATGAACATGCCCTATTAAATTCTTTGAACAAATGTCTCTTCTTCAACTCAAAAATGGCATCATCGACATAAATGTATATTTTGTAAAAATGATATCCCTGTAGTGTATTTTTTGCTACTATGAAATTTGGTATACTCTCGCTATATTTGAACCTTATGAGAAATGTTACTGAATAACTTTGTGATGGATTCACCTATAATCCAAATGAGTCACATACAACTCTATATCTATGGCTCAAAAAACTAAATGAAAGCTATATATGGGCCCAACTTCAACTTTGGTATTGTCCTAGACATGTTTTTATTGGTTTTGTACATCAGAGCACTTATGCTCTTTATCATTTTGATATGAAAATACATGGTCCCCATGTATTCTATAGAATCTAATTTTCTTTCATCTCGATGAAATACACTTATGCTTTTTTTTAGGAAAAAAACAGTGGCATTTGATGTGGTGAGGACAATAAATGTGATGGGAAATGGTGATGTGATGTCATGGCCGATGGAAAATGTCAAGTATGAAAATGAAAAAAGAGGAATGAGAAGTGAAAGATGTATAACATAGAAATGTGAACCTGCGGACTTGTGAACATGGATATGAGGAAGTGAAAGGAGGTATGCATCTAGATTGAAAATATGGTTAAGTATTGAAAAAGGTCATTTTGCAGATCAAAAAGTGCATTTTGGAGAATGTGTACCTGCATACTTGCATACTTAGGGACTCAAGGAAAATAGCTATGAGAGGTACGTAGCTCCACATCTACTTTTGTGAAAATTGACTAAGTGTTGAAAAAGTGAAAATGGTACAATTTGGGGAATGAAAAGTGATAAGTGAATTTTGGTGAATGTGGACTTGTGGACTTGGTGACTCAAGAAAGTCGATGGAACATATGTAGCTATGTATCCGCATTTTCAAGAAAATGACTAGTATAAAATAGTGAAAGTGCATTGTGGAGGAAGCGGAGGTAAAATGTGAAAAATATAGAATGCATGAATGCATACCTACGGACTTTCAAACCTATGAACATGCGGACTTAAGAATTTTTCTACCCCACTCAACATCTTCTGAAAAATGGCTAGTGTTGGAAAATTTTTAATAGAAGAGAAACAAGTATAAAGGAAAATAAACAAAAGAAAAGGATAGGGAATACCTATGGGTGGTTAAATGAAAACACCAAATTTATCATGAATGTGGATCAACAGTTGACTACTTTCAAAGTCAAGGGTCCTTCCTTCTTTCATTAAAAATACAACAAGGCCATGACCTCATGCATCACACTCCACAATAAAGGTTTTTGTTGTTAGGGTCCTAACCCACACATAGGCAGAACAATATATTTGGATGTAATAAAGGTTAATATTAATAAGTCCTTTCAATAAAATAGAATAAGGTGGATGTAAGAAGACCTAATAGAAGCTTCTTCTTCTAGAAGGATCTTCCTCTAGATGCTTATTTTTAGTATAAATAAGAGTCGAGGGTATGAGAACCCTAGCTAGGAGATTATTGTAATAGAGCTCTACTCAACTGGAGGTTTCCCCCTTGAAGAGGCCCATGAACATTGCTTTCAAACTCAAAGTGTTATTTCTGTTGTTATTCTTATATCATTTTAGTGTTGTTGTGGTGAATGTTCTAGTTATATTGATGTTATTCTGCCATTACTAGCATTTTATTTCTGTTCTTCATACATTTTATATATGGTATATTACAAGTGGTATCAGAGCACTTTCCTCGGCAGAAAGTGTGGGTTAAATTTTTTTCAGGGTAGAGATGTATTCTGGCATATTTAAGCCATAGAGACCTGTCGTTACGCACATAAACCCACGGTTGAGGGATTCATACACGCAGGAAATACAAGTGGTACTTAAGAGAACATCCGTTGGCCACCCTTGTAACCCCTGTTGGTACCCCTCCGAGTGGTAGCGCATCAGACAAAACCTGTGTATGGATCGGCCTAGATTACCTGAAGCCCTCTTTAGGTAAACCGATCGGCCTCCTGACTGCTATAGTGTCACCAATGACAACACTCGGGAAGATACTCTCTAGTACCTGGGTAGTCGGGTAGTACGGATAAGGGTACGGTCTATCCTCCTTAGTTAGTGCCCTAAGATATTGGTTCGAGTACTACTGTTGGACCCCGCAGATATATCAGAGAGCTATAACACAGGGAAAACCCTTGTCTGTAGAACCCTTGAATACCTAACCCTTGGGGACAGAAACATAAACAAATTAAAATAAACAAGATCTATTGCCATGCAACTGTGTTTGGATTTCCAAGTAAATACACATTTCTTTCTGGTTAAGCATTTGGGCATTTCCTGTCTGCAGTATTCTTCAGACATAACTCCGTAAAAAAAAAAATATGGAAATTTTTTCACCATTATTTCAGACCTATTCCATTGGATTCATATCTTCGCCCTTATCACATTCATCCATATCATTTTTTCGGAAAAAAAAATTTACCCCGCCCACCCCTTTTCAGTTCCCCCATCCTCATGGCCCATACTCGTAGCCAAGACTTGGAAGCTCGCTTCAACACCTTGCAATCTGGTCTCATTGAGACCCAACAAGAAGTGAAAAAAATTAGTCCCAATGTCGTCACCATCAATACAACCATGCAGTCCTCAATGGGAGAAATCAAACAAGACCTCACCACCCAGCTTGAATCAGTCTTTTCGGCACTCTGCACCAAACTTCATATCCCTACAGATAACCCTTCCTCTTCCTCACCCCCACATACTGAAGGTGACCATTCCTCTCATTCCCATACCTTGCAGAACCATCACTTTCAACGTGACCTACGCCTTCCACGAGTGGATGTGACCAAATTTGATGGCTTAGACCCCACTGGTTGGCTAACCCAAATGGAACATTACTTCTCTTTATACATCATTACAGATGACTTGGCCAAACTTTGGTATGGTTTTCTCCATCTAGATCAAGAATGTTGGCAATGGTGGCAATGGAGAAAAAATTCATGTCAAGGGTATATTGCTTGGACACAATTTGTGGTAGAGATTCATGAATGCTTTGACACTAACACCAACCATTTGGTCCATTTGACAAAGCTGAAACAATTAGGAACAGTGGAAGACTTTATAGTTTCCATTGAGCGCTTGGCTTTTAGAACAGAAGGCATGTCTGATGCCTTTTTCCAAGAGTGTTTTATCAGTGGCCTCAAGGATGAAATTCAGGCCCATGTCCTCATAGATCGGCCTGAGAGTTCGGTGGAGGCTACCAAAACAGCTAAAGAATCACAACAAGTTGTATCTTCTCAAAACTTCAAACCCTCCTTCATCCCTTGCCCTAAACCAGTAAATCCCACTACTCCCTCTGCTCAACTAAAGATCCAAAAATTGACCTGGACTGAAATGGATGAATGCCAAATCAAAGGCCTTTGTTATAACCGTGATGAAAAAAATTTCCCGGGCCACAAGTGTAAAGAACAAAATATTTTTATGGACATCTCCGAGGAGATTTTGGAAGAAGATGAAGAATCTCCCTCTATGTCTGAATCACCTAAATCCATTGACATAACCCCTCCCTTAGAACCTCCCGAAGTAGAACCAATCATTTCCCTCAATTCTCTCACTGGCTTCTCTGCTCCCCAAACCCTCAAGTTAATTGGTTACATAAAGCATCGGAAGGTCATCATTTTGGTTAATAGTGGCAACACCCATAATTTTATTCATCACTGCATTGCCCAAGAAACTCATTGCTACATCCATATCGTCAATAATTTCCAAATCATGATTGCCAATGGTGGTTCCATGAAATGTGGAGAGCGTTGTGAAAATGTGTGTCTCCAAATTGGTGACTACCACCTAAAATCCTATATGTTTGCTATCGACATGGGAGGTTGTGACATTGTGTTGGGTGCAGACTAGATAAGGACTTTGGGTCCCATTCTCATGGATTTTAAAGAATTAACCATGCAATTCAACCAGGAGGGCCACCAATATAAGTTCCAAGGCATCACCATTGGTTCACCTGAGATCATTAGTTCCCTTCGCATGGAAAAGATGCTCAAAAAGGGTCATTCTGGTGTTATCGCCCAACTCCATGCCATACAAGCAATGGAGACACCCTCCATACCACAAGAGCTCCAAGCCATCCTTTATAAACATTAATTGGTCTTTTCCACTCCCCAAGGCCTCCCTCCTTCCCGTGGTGTTCATGATCATTCCATTCCCCTTGTACCAGGAAGCCTTCCTCCCAATATCCATTCGTATCGCCACCCCTTTTCCAAAAAAAATGAAATTGAGAAAATGGTCCAGGAACTCCTTAATGTAGGTGTTATCCACCCTAGTACGAGCCCCTATTCGTCTCCTGTGGTCATGGTCTTGAAGAAAGAAGGTTCTTGGTGAATGTGTCCTGACTTTCATGCTCTCAACAAACTTACCATCAAAGACAAATTCCCCATTCCTGTCATTGATGACCTCCTGGATGAATTGAGTGGCGCCCAATTCTTCACTAAACTGGATCTTCATTCGGTCTACCACCAGATACGTATGAAAGAGGAAAATATTCCCAAGACTTCCTTTATAACTCATGAGGGCCACTATGAGTTTTTGGTCATGCCATTTTTCTTGTGTAATTCCCCCTCCACCTTCCAAAGCCTCATGAATCATGTCTTCCGTCCTTTTCTCCACCATTTTGTCTTAGTTTTCTTTGATGATATCCTCATCTATAGAAAAAATTGGACAGACCATATTGCTCATGTGGATTGAGTTATCCATCTAAACTCTTAGCACCAACTTTTCCTGAAATACTCTAAATGTTCTTTTGGCACCTCAGAAGTAGAATACTTGGGTCATCTAGTTGGCAAAGATGGCATCAGGGTGGATCCTAAAAAGATTGAAGATATGCAAGACTAGCCTCACCCAAAGACTCTTAAGAGATTGCATGGATTTCTAGGCTTAACAGGGTATTATCGCAAGTTTTTTAAGAATTATGGGAAGATTGTAGCACCTCTCACTGCTCTCCTCAAAAAGAACTCTTTCACTTGGACTCCAGCCGCTGCTCAAGATTTTCAAACCTTGAATATGGACATGTGCACCACTCCAGTCCTGACCCTTCCTGATTTCACAAATACCTTTGTGTTGGAATGTGATGCCTCGGGGAAAGGAATTGGTATTGTCCTTATGCAAAGGGTCGACCTTTGGACTTTACTAGCAAGCAACTATCTGAAAGAAATCTGGGCAAATCCATCTATGAAAAGGAAATGTTGGCTATTTTGCATGCTATGGATCTGTGGCATCCTTATCTATTGGGGCAACGGTTCCAAATTAATATAGACCATCAAAGCCTCAAGTATTTTCTGGAACAATGCATTTCCTCCCCAGAACAACAAAAATGGGTGACTAAACTCTTTGGATATGGTTATGAGATCATTTATAAGAAAGGAAAATACAATGTGGTTGTGGATGCACTTTCTCGAAAATATGAAGATAAAGGATCCCTTTTTTCTCTTTCATTCATTGTACCATATTGGCTCCAAGTCGTTCGCCAAGAATGGCTACAAGATCCCAGAAGTTCGCAGTTGATCCAACAATTGTATTCCAATGCTCCAGCTTCCCCAAGGTACTCTTGGCTCCATCAGGAACTTCGATACAAAGTCCATTTGTATTTAAGTAAACAATCAAATCTTAAATCCACGGTACTTTCTGAGCTTCATGCTACATCCACAACAGGGCACTTTGGGTTCACCAAAACCTATGACAGGGTCAAACGTTCCTTTTTCTAGGATGGTATGAAACAGGAAATTCATAATTTTGTAGCTGAATGTGACATGTTTCAATGCAACAAGGGAGAAACAGTCAAATATTCGGGCACACTACAACTGCTCCTGATTCCACCTGCTATTTGGAAGGATATCTCTATGGATTTTATTACCGGCTTACCCAAATCGGGAAATAAATCCATCATCATGGTGGTTGTTGATTGCCTTTCCATGTATGCTCATTTATGCGCCCTTCAACACCCGTTTACAACATCCACGGTGGCTCAAATCTTCATGGATCAGGTCTTCAAGCTTCATGGCATGCCGCACTCTATTTTTTCTAATCGTGACCCAACTTTCACAAGCAATATTTGGCAAGAATTGTTCAAGATACAAGACACAGAATTGCATCTCAGCACAACTTATCATCCCTAGACTGATGGCCAAACAGAAGTTGTCAACAAGTGTTTGGAAACATATTTGAGGTGTTTTTCCTCGGAAAAGAAAAGTCAGTGGGCTCAATGGTTACCCCTAGCTGAATGGTGGTACAATACTTCATACCATACAGCTACACGCATGACTCTTTTTGAAGCGGTATATGGACAAAAGCCACCTTCAGTTCTCTCATACTTACCGGGTGCCTCAAAGGTCTAGGCGATTGACCTAACACTTATAGCTCGAGAGGCCATTCTCCATACCCTCAAAGATAATTTGGTCATGGCACAGAATTTCATGAAGCAACAAGTAGATCAAGGTCACTCTAAATGTCAATTTACAGAAGGGGATCATGTGTTTCTTCAACTGCAACCTTACAAGCAAACTTCCCTCAAGGCCAAGCATTGTCAAAAGATAGCACCCAAATTTTATGGTCCTTATATCATGCTCAAGCATGTGGGACAAGTCACCTATCAGTTATCTTTGCCCAGCCATTCAAAGCTACATCCTGTTTTTCATGTTTCACGCTTAAAGAAGGTGATTGGAGCTAAGTGCCAAATTCAAGCCAACCTTCTAGAGTTAGCTGAACAAGGATCGATTTGGATACAACTAGAAGCAGTTTTGGACCAATGTTTGCGTCACCTACATCAGGGAACCATCAAAGAAGTGCTAGTCCAGTGGAAAGATACAACTCCTGGAGACGCCACTTGGGAACCATCTACCATTCTCCAATAATTTCCTCATCTCAAGCCTTGAATACAAGGTTGTTTTTAAGGGGGCGGACATGTTAGGGTCCTAACCCACACATAGGTAGAACAATATATTTGGATGTAATAAAGGTCAATATTAATAAGGCCTTTCAATAAAATAGAATAAGGCGGATGTAAGAAGACCTAATAGAAGCTTTCGCTTCTGGAAGGATCTTCCTCTAGATGCTTCTTTTTAGTATAAATAGGAGTCGAGGGTATGAGAACCCTAGCTGGGAGATTATTGTAATAGAGATCTTCTCAACTAGAGGTTGCCCCCTCGAAGAGGCCCATGAACATTTCTTTCATATTCAAAGTGTTATTTCTATTGTTATTGTTATATCATTTCAGTGTTATTGTGGTGAATGTTCTGGTTATATTGTTGTTATTCTACCAATACTAGAATTTTATTTATGTTCTGCATACATTTTATATCTGGTATATTACATTTGTGAAGTTAGGTGTGTCCAGGAAATGAATCATACACATGTCCTCAATATTTTCAAAAGCTTTGGTTTCTTCTTGAGTCCAATAAATTCTTCCTTCTTTGATAAGGTTGTTAGAGCTACTGCTATTTGATAATAATTCTTGAGAAACTTATAGTAATATCCTGTCAATCCTAAGAATCCTCTAAGTTTCTTCAAGGTTTTTGGGATTGGCCATTCCATCATAGCTTTAATTTTTTTGGGTCCTGTTGTAATCTAGGGAAAAGTAGGGAGATTTATAGATAGATCCTTACATAGACATCATAGAGATACATGCATACACATAGACATAGATAAATACATACACAAGTAAAGATAGCCCAAATAATAGTCCTTTTATTATATGATAGAAAAATACAACACAATTACATATAACCTCTCACATGAAGCTATTTGAGCCTTCATGTTCTTGTTTATGTATACCTCTTTTAGGCAGTTGTAACTACTTAACTATTTGGGTCAGTCGGTTAATAGATAATCCAACCGACCTATACTTCTCACTACACAGGTTGACTAACTAGTTCTTAGTCGATCATCAAGTGTAGTAGACCATCAGGTCTAGTCAACAGAGTCAACTAGCCCCTACAACATCTCCCCCCACCTATTCCTTGCTCATCTCGAGCAAGTGGGGGTTATACAATTTTTTTTTCATACTTTGATTAAAAAATTACAATATTGAGAAGTAGAATATGAAGAGAGAAAGAGATACATGTAATAAGAGGAGACAAAATATTTATAAGGTCGGTCGACTTAAAGTACTATTTCTGACTGTTCTACTATGCCTAGATTTCCCTCAGTGGTTTCATCAACTTGTTTATTCTTTTCTCTTTTTGTGTTGTCTTTGATGGTAGTCTGAATAATAGTAACGACTAACTGCTATGTTTTTTGAATGAAGTTACACCATGTCTCGATCACCTACTTTGCTTCCATATTTAATATTTTTGACTGGGAAATCAACTTGACTTTCTCTATTATACTTGATGTATGAGATGTACTTGACTCTTGGTGAAATTTATGTTTTGCGGCCTACATTTTATATATGAGTTGGTTGAGGTGGCTCGTTGCTTGGTCGATTTCTAGTTGTATTATGTGTCCATCCTTCTTCCATTCCTTATCTTTCTATGACATTTGTTGCTCCGTTGCTTTTTATTTTTCCAACTATGTGGTGAGGGATTCTTTTATTTTTTTATTAGTAGTTAATTTTCTTTCCCTTTCTATATTGTCGATTGCAGCCTTTTGTATCCGAGATTTACTAAATGCATGTGCAAAATGAGTCGACCATTCACTTACCACATAATTCAGTGTGTTAGCTTGTTTGGTTAATTTATCTATGTTCTACTTGAAGCCTTTCAGATTATTCCATTCTTTTTCTAAGGTGCACCCATCTTCTCCTAATCTATTTGAATTCCTTTGATGGATAAGTCATGTTGTTGTTCAAACTCTTATTTTTCTATTTTCAGAGCCACTACCTATTGGTAGTCCATACTAGTTTTGATCATTATGTTGATTATCTCTTTCAAGCCTTCTAAGGGGTTCTATGCTTCTGGTATCTGATATATCCCCTCATGCAATCTAAATGCTTCTCTACAACCCTCCAAGATATTATTTTTCTCTTGTTTATTCTCTCGACCCGACTTCCTTATTTGAGAACCTTCATCCATCTCCTTGTTGATTCTTTTGAAATAGCTCCATGTAAGTCGAGTAAGTGTTTGTTAGAAATAGTGGTTAGGTCGAATGAGGCCTCGACCAACGAACTGGATGGAGTAGTTGTTCTAGTCATTCTGATGGTAATCATGGGTTCCTTCCTTTTATTTCTTTTATCTGTAGATTTGGATGGTTGACCATCTTTTGTTATCGTCTGTTGTGTCGTCGCGATTCTCTTTTAGATTGTTTCATATTTTTCTTCCTCCTCATGTTGGGTTTTTTTCACCTTCATATCCTCGTTGTCCTATAGATATGGCCCTTTTGTGTTAATATGCTCAACATCAATATGGTTTACCTCAGGAAAAGTCCTCTCAGTATGCATATTTTCAAAGTTCTCTTTTTGTATGTTTGGGATGTCTCTTTCTGGATTTGCTTCCTTAGTACTCTAGTTGACCTCGGCTTGATGTGTCTTAGTTGTTTGCAAGAATTCTTCTTTCTCATCCAATGCCTCAAATGAATGGACTGCCTATTTCTGTGTCAGGATGGTCGACTCTCTGACTTGTATTGATTCACCTGGATGTTGTGGTGATGTTGGTTTTCTAGTCGACTATTGATGTATCGAATCAGTGTCAATTTCCTTGACCGACTCTTGTTTCTCCATGTCGAGAGTTTCTATCTTGACATAATTTGTCTCGACTGGCTGATATGACTCTATTGCTTCATATGATTCATTGATTATGAGTTGCCTCTTATTTTTATTTGTTGGAAGTTCTTCGATGACTGGTACTGGCTCTATTGGAGGTGATTCCCTAGTCAAGTCAATTGTTTCATTGAGTTTCCTTTTATTACTTGGTGTTACTCTTGGCCTTGTTTCCCATTTTATCGTGTTTACTGTGACCTTTATCGGGATAACATAAGTATTTTTCTCTCTAAATTTTTCTATCTTTTTTCCCCTCTTGTTTAAATTTTCCTAAGTGTGCTTTTGATGTTCTTAACCTGCTGCTTTTGTTCCTTAGATTTCTATCAATCCTCCCTAATTTATGGTCCAACCGAGGAACTATATATATTCTTCATGACAATAGTGTCTTTTTGAGTTTTCTTCATCTTCTCAGCGATCTTGGTGGTAATACTTGTCATTTTCTCTTGGATAATGGGTCGTTGAAGTCGATGTCTGCCTCCAAATGGAATGTTTCTCTCCAAATATCCTATGTGTCGATATCGAGTGCTTCTTCCTCGGAAACCTTCTTCCCCTTGATAATTTTGGTCGATTGCTTTATTTTTCCCGGGGAAGGATTTGCATGTACGAATGTCAGAGCTTGTAAGTCTTCAACAAAAGGAGATATGTAAATATATACTTCTTTTTCTTCTTCTTGTTCCTTGTCGATCAATGGAAATATTATAGGTACCCATGTTTGTTGTGCCTCATGAAGAATTTCTAAATTCTAGTTGATTTGTCTTTACATCTCTCTAAAGATTTCTTCCATTGTCGGCTGGTAGTGCATTTATTTTGGCTCTGGTGCTGACGTGACTCCACACCACAGTTTCATGCAATCTAGTTCAAGTTGAATATGAAAGGGTTTTGGAAGTGCTCGACGAAGTACTTGTTTGAATCACAATATGTGGGTACTATCTTTCAATCCTACGATCCACAGTTGAAATATCTCGTGTGGTGGAAGTGAGTTTGATGTACATGTTTTATTAGAAGACAAGACTATGTGCTTCTCCATTGTCAGGGTTTTCTTACATGTAAATGTTTCTTCACCAAAAGGCCCATATTTTTCCATTGCTATCCAGATTAATAATGAAGGAAATTTGATGGCCTTTCATCCATCTTGAAATTTCTTACAATTAGTTATGATTATGTCAGCCAAGTGTTCTGCCCAATTGAACCTTTATGCATTCTGATAGACTTGAACTATTGCCTCGACCATTATCATCTTTACGTCGAATGTCTGACCTGCTGTTGTGAAGAAAAAATAAATTATTATGGAATTCTTGAGGGCTCTTAGGTAGGTAATTTTTTTTATCAACAACCCCTTATATTTTTTGGTCGTCTTCGACCCCGTCAAAAATTGCATCCAGTCTTTAGTGTTGGACGACTTGGGTACCTTGGCCCTTATCCTTAGGATGCCCAATATTTGGTGGAGGAGTCTTTTGATTATTTCTATTGGTCGATCCAACCGGAGGTATCCTTGATGATACCATCTAATAATGAATTTGGTTGATTCTTCTTTCCATCGACCCATGACAGCTACTTATGGGGCACCAACGATATGTCGAAATCCTATTTTTTCTAGGAATTTGGTTTCTTCTTTCCATATTCATTCATGCATTTACCATTCTATGAAGTTTATCTAGTGCTTGCTCCAATGTACTTCCTCCATCTTCGATATCCGAATGTTACGCATCCGAAATTGCAATGGCATCGTACTCACTCTATCAAAAAAATTCCTTGGTCCTGAACCTTTTGTTGAGATGTTGACTTGACATCTCATCCTCATCATTTGTGGATCCTAATTACTAGTTTCAGGAAAGGTTGGTGAATTTGCAGGTTCGATCGAATATGCACTCTGCTCTATACTTAGCTGTGGAGGAAAAAATAATAATGAGGAAAATTCGTATGCTTGTTCCATATTTATAGCTGGTGTTGAGAGCATCAGGTTCAATGCATCCAAACGTTCTAGTATTTCATGCTCTTCCATCATAAATATTGGTGGTATGAGTGAGTCGATCGAATGTGTTGGATTACTTAGAGGGGGGGTGAATCAGTAATAGAGAAATTTAATCCTTTTTCACCATAAAATGTGAGTGTTATATCAATGTAGAATTATCATACAATAGTTGCAGAGTAAATAAATAATGAACAATTGAGAAATCACACACATACACAGTACACCAATGTTTTACGTGGAAACTGAAAGCGGGATAAAACAACATATTGATTTTTCTTATATGTCTTTATGAATTACATTCATTGGAAGCACCAACTTTCTTTGTTTTCCAGCTACAACTGGAAGGAGCCTCCAACCCCATAATTTATCAGGATACAACCTGAGGGAAGCTCCAACTCCCCAAATCTCTGGCTATAACCAGAAGGAGGCTACAATGCCCTATGTTTTCTAGATACAACCGGAATGTGGCTACAACCACCTATCCTTGCCCCGTCCAACTGCCCTAAAATATAAATGCCAAATGTAGACAACCTATCACTGTCACTGAATCAAACAAGACCACTGCCAACCTATCATTGTCACTGAATCAACCACGACCACTGTCAACTTGTACCAATAACTTGTACCAATCAACCTGCACCAAAAAACCTGTACCAATAACCTGAACCAACATGTACCATGCATCAACCATGCATTAACCTTGACTCATCAAGATATACCAACGTCATCAACTATACACCTTATGTATGTGCCAACTCATCAACTATACACCTCATGTATGTGCCAACTCATCAACTATACACCTCATGTATGTGCCAACTCATCAACTACTTGTCTCAACTATGTACCCAACATGTACCTCAACCATATACCAAATACATACACCAATATAACCATCAAAAGTTGTCTAACAATTGATCACTCTATCCATAAACCAAATACCATAAACCCTTACATCAAACCATGTGGAACAACCTCACTCTTATGTAGCCTCAAGATAAACCAACAACTTCAACAACACATCACAACCAAAATACCAATACCCATATGCCAAATACCAACAACAAAATACCAATTGTATCCCTCAACAAATATGATATATGCAGCAATATTGAACATCCAATACCATCTCAAGAGCTAAACCCTAGCTAACAAAACATACCTCAAAAAATATGTTCGATATCTTTCATAAATAGACCTCAACCATGTTGCTACCGTGATCTTTATATCGCACTTTTTCTACCGCGATTTTTCAACCATACTTTTTCTGCTGCGATTTTCTGCCATAATTTTTCTATCGCACTTTTTTTATCGCAATTTTTCTGCCGTGATTTTTTCTGTCCCAATTTTTCTACCACAGTTTTTCAGCCATAGTTTTCCTACTGCATGTTTTCTGCCCACTTTTCCTGCCGCACTTTTCCTTCCGCACTTTTCCTGTCGCACTGTTTCTGCCGCACTTTTCTTGCTGCACTTTTCTTTCCACACTTTTCCTGCCACACTTTTCTCTGTCAATAATACCTGCCCAAATAACCTTTCACAAAATAGATATTCAATGATATTCAATAGGTTCAAGTTTGATTAAATGAGAGAGCCTTGCCTCTTATTTATACTTTCATGTAGTATCCCACTTTCCTTTTTTTAGGAATTTCTCCATTAACTTTATTATTTAAATAATTTCTGTTGCAACCATTTTGACTACTTTGACCTTTTGCGGCTTCTAGATGACTCATGAGGGTTCTCCAACTTCACATGGCCATAATTATCTGACCATGAGGAGTTATGTGATGTTCCATATACCACCGGAAATGGCATGACATGTACTATCCATCTAGAATAGTCTTACCTGCAAATATATCAAAAATCATACCATTATCCATCAAACAAACTTGGTTCCATTACCCAAACCTTTGTTCTACCAGAATTCACTATCAGACTTTCTCCAAAGGTTGACATCAATCACAAAGGGTTTACATAAATCTACAATATCACTCTCCAATGGTTGACATCAATGACAACCAACAATCCATACCAACTTCCCATCAACCTAAGCCAATTTTCTAACAATCTCCCCCTTTGGAATTGATGGCAACACCAACATTGATGGCAACACTTAGTCATGATAAAATTCATGCTTATACTCCTCATCAATGTTTATATCTATCCCCCTTTGACATCAATGGAAAATGGCATCTCCCTTTGGGGTTGCTCCCCCTGATTGACCTCTCCTTGGAGCCGCTCCCCCTGTCTACATGCCTTTGATTTTTATTTGTGTTTATAAGTCTCTAATTACTCTCTCTCCCTTCATATGAATAATATCTCCCCCTTTGAAAAAGGGTATCACTTTGAATTCATATCTCTTATTCTTCCCCTATGACAGTCACTTCCCTTGGAAACATGCCTCTATGCTCTCTCTCCAAGTATTTACCTTTGCATATGATAAATCTCTCCCCCTTTTTCATCAATGGAAAATGTATCTTTCCATCTGGGGCTTCTTCCCCTAACTAAACTATCCTTGGGGATACTCCCCCTGACTAATTTCTTCCTGAAACTGATCTTCCAATGTAAACTGTCCTCTTTATGGTGCTTCCTTATGTAGATATAAGACATATAAGATCAACATTAAAAAGCATTAATTTTGGAGTAGAAATTACTCCGAGTCTCTGGCGAAGATACTCAAAGGATTCTCTTGGAAGCGGTGTTGTAAAGATGCCTTCCACTTATTCTTTTGTTCCCACATATTCAACTCTAATGTTCTTCTCTGCAACCAGTTCCCATAGAAAGTGATACTTTATTATAACTTTCTTCATCTTGGAGTGCATCACTGAGTTCTTTGAGATACTGATGGCGCTTTTATTATCACAATAGATTGGAATGGGGTAATCATACTCAACTTGTATATCTGTTAGAGTTTGTTTCATCCATAGAACCTGTGTACAACATGTTGTTGCTACAATATACTTTGTCTCAGTTGTAGATAAGGATATTGATGATTGTTTCTTGCTTAACCATGATACTAAACACTCACCCAAGTAGAACGTTTCTCCACTAGTGCTTCGTCAGTCATCAATGCAACCTACCCAATTTGCACTTCTGTAGGCAATAAGTGATAGATCCTTTCCTTTTGCATACCATAATCCAAACTCTTTTGTTCCTTTGAGATATATGAAAATCCTCTTCACTGTTAATACATGTGATTCCTTTAGTGCTACTTGAAATCATGCCACCTGTCCAACTGCATGCATTACATCTGGTCTGGATGTTGTCACATATAGTAATCTACCAATCATTGACTTGTATTGTCTCTGTTCTATATACTTTGAATAATCATATTTTCTCAACTTGCAACTGGTTTGCATAGAAGTGGTAACTGGTTTGCAATCTTCCATTTTAAACCTCTTTAGCATTTCTATGATATAATTATTTTGAGAAATAAAAATTCCTTGGTTCCTTTGACGTATCTGAAGACCCAGAAAGAAGGATAGTTCTCCAAGTAATGAAATTTCAAATTCATTTTGCATATCCTTTGCAAATTTCTGGCTTAACCTATCATCAGTACTTCCAAAAGTAATATCATCAACATAAACTTCAATTAATAAAATACTATATTGAGTTACCTTGATGTAGAGGTTGTTGTCTACACTTCATTTTCTGAAACCTGCCTAATGTAGATATTTATCAAGTCTAGAGTACCATTCTCTAGGAGCCCATTTTAGACCATACAAGGCCTTCTTCAATTTACACACATAATCTATGTTCCCTAACAACAGTAATCCTTCTGTTTGTTCAATGTAGACTTCTTCTTCAAGTTCCCCATTCAGAAAAGTCGATTTCATGTCTAACTGATACACTTTAATATTCTTGGAGCATGCATAATCTAGGAGCAATCGGATTGCTTCCATTCTGGAAACTGGAGAAAATGTCTCTTCAAAGTCGATTCCTTCAACCTCTGTGTATCCTTCACATACCAATATAGGTTTGTTCCTTGTAATATGTCCATATTCATTCAATTTATTTTATGAATACCCACTTTGTGCCAATCACATTCTTATTCTTTGGTATTGGAACCAATTCCCAAGTGTCATTCTTCTCCATTTGATCCAATTCTTTATCCATGGCCTTATTCCAAAATTCATCCTTGTTGGCCTTTTCAAAAAAAATTGGTTCAATCATAGATGAGAGTGCTAGGTGAATTTGTTTTGGTGAACAGATTCTTCTTCTAGTCTCAACTCCTGCATCTTTGTTTCTGATAATCTGATCTGAAGGATGATTCTTTTGTACTTGTTTACTAGGTGTTTTTGGAGGCACTTGTTGAACTTTCTCTTCTACTTATGTCTGATCCTCTTCATATTCCCTTTCTACTTCTTCTTCATCTTCTACTTATTCTTCGTAAATTTGTTCCATTGATTCATTTTCTTCTTCTTTTAATTCTCGTCCACCTATTTAATCAATTGTTACATTGGTTCTTTCCACAACTTTGTTCAACCTCAGATTGTAACACTTGTATGCTTTCTCTGTACTTGAGTAACCAACAAGTACTCCTTTTTCCACATGAGAGTCAAATTTTCCCATTCTGCCATATTCTCTTTTGATGTAGCATTTGCTTCTAAATACTCTAAAGTGCTTCACATTTGCTAGTCTTCCTTTCCATAGCTCGTAGGGAATTTTGTCATTGTTGTTTCTGAGCATTACTCTGTTTTGAATGTGAACTTTTGTATGCACTGCATGTGTCCAAAAAATATCTGTCAATTTGGAATTCATTAGCACTGTTTGATCCATTTCCTATGTAAGTATCATCCATTATGATAATGTTCCTTTCTCTTTGAACCACTCTCTAGACCAATATATGAATCCATGCTCTTGTCCATACTGTTCAAGACTCTACTTGCGTAATTTTCCATAATATTGACTCATTTATCACTATACTATCATGAAGTCTTGATTAATCCATCAAATTGTACTTCTTCTAACTGACTGACCTGGATTTGTCTTTTCAAACTCTACAAGCTGCTAGAAGGATGGTTCTTTGGTCTGTCACAACTATCGCATAGACTCCCCCTGTCTAATATTCATATTACTTAAGATTCTCTAAGCCATATGGCTCAGATCAATTCCTTGTCAGATGTGTATCCATCATCATCTTCATCGGTAGATTCATCATCTCTCTGAGCTCTGACTTCTTTCTTTCTATCAGTGGATTCATATTTCACTACAATGCCTGAAAGTACAATCTCTTGAACCTATTCCTTATTTACACGTCCTTCTTTTCTTTCAGTTATTTTTCAAACCTTTCTGTATCTGGCATCTTTCTTTTTCTCTATAGAATTTTCTTCATCTCATTTCATTTCCAATATTGCGATCTCTAAGACTTGGTCTTTGTTCACCTGTTCTTTGTGTTTTCTTATCCATACTTTCTTATATCTTATATATGTGTTCTCTTTTGTGGAAGTATCGATCATGCTTCTACAATCACTAGCTATGTGTCCCTAGTTATGACATTTGTAACATTCAATGTTACATGGGGCCACATATGGACTTTTTTATTGAACATTTCTTTTATAATCCCTGCAATCTGCAACCTTGTGTCCAAAACTAGTACAATAAAAACAATGACCATAAAATAAATTTGCAAACCAGGGAGTGAATGATCTTCTTTGTGGTGTAGTCCTTCTGAATTTTTTTCTTGACTAATCATGATCACGATTGAATCTTGTTTGTGGCTTGAACATGAATGGTCTTCTTGAAGATGTATCTTCAATAGTTTTCTTAGATTTTGGTTGACCATGATTCCTTCCATTGAGTACTTCTGCATAACTCTTTCTATTTTCTTCATTCTTCTTTTCTAGCAACCTTGAGTGCTTCTCTTTATTCTCTAAAACTGATGTGGATGTTTTTGTCTCTTCAACGTTCTTGTTGAGCTTGACAATTTTTCTTCTCAATGTGACAACTTCTTCTTCAAGCTTCTCAACCTCTTCTTATTTCTTCATTATCTGAGACTTCATGACTTCTTCTGTTCTTTCTCTTCTTCAAGCTGAATTTTTAATGTGATTATTTTTTGTTTAAGTCCTTTCTCTTATTGAAGAAACTCTACCTCAAGATGGTTTAGATTGTTAGTTATTTCCTTAAGATGATATGCCAATATCTTATCTCTGATTTATGTGCCTTCCTTTTGTGCTTCTATGCTGGCTTCCAAATGCTTCTTTTGATATTCAATATTTTATTTGATCTTTCTAGCTTCTTCTAGATGAGTTAGTAAGTTCTCGATGACTTGCTAGGCTTCTTAAAAAATGTGAACACTTTCCTTTTATTTTATCAATTCTTTCTTGAGTGCTTGTTTTCTTCTCTTAGTTCATATAAATCACTAATCAATTCTCTGGTGACTATGTACTCTTCATCTTCTAAATCTGTTTGACATGGTGAACATAATTCTTCTTGTTTTGTATCTGCATCTTCTTTGGCATTTTCTAAATTTGTGATGGGTGAAGAATATATGTCATGTAACTTATCCCAAAGTTCTTTGGATGATGAGAATTTACTAACCTTTTCTCTTACTGTATTAGGTAATCCTTCCCAGGTGAAATCCATTTCTATTTTGTTATTCTTCTTCAATTCCTTCTTGGCTACATTTTTTTCCCTTTTTGAACTATCATATCCTGTAACAACTGATAGCCAAATATAATTTCCATGTGCCTGTAAAAATACTTCCATCCTTCTGCTCCACATCTCATACTTAAAACCATTCTGACCATTAAACATTGGTACTCCATTCTCAGAATAATCCATGATCTCCTTCCAGTGGTTAAACTGTTTCCTGAAGGAACCTGCTCTGTTACCAATTGTTGGATTACTGAGAGGGGGGGTGAATCAATAATAGATAAATTTAATCATTTTTCACCATAAAATGCAAGTTTTATATCAATGTAACATTATCATCCAATAGTTGTAGAGTAAATAAACAATGAACAAATGAGAAATCACACACATACAGAATACACTAGTGTTTTATGTGGAAACCCAAAGCGAGAGAAAACCACGTAATGTTTTTTCTTATATGTCTTTAAGAATTACATTCATTGGAAGCACCAACTTCCTTTGTTTCCCAGTTGCAACTGGAATGAGGCTCCAACCCCCTAATTTCTTAGGCTACAACCTAAGGGAATCTCCAACTATCCAAATCTCTGGCTATAACCAGAAGGAGGCTACAACCCCCTATGTTCTCTGGAGACAACTAGAAGGTGTCTACAACCACCTATCCTTGCCCCATCCAACCGCCCTGAAATATAAATTCCAAATGTAGACAACCTATCACTTTCACTGAATCAACCACTGCCACTCTCAACCTCTCACTGTCACTAAATCAACCACTTCCACTGTCCACCTGTCACTATCAACCTGTACCAATCAACCTACACCAAAAACCTTGTACCAATAACCTGAACCAACATGTGCCATGCATCAACCTTGACTCATCAATATGTACCAACATCATCAACTATACACCTCATGCCTGTGCCAAATCATAAACTATACACCTCATGTATGTTCCAACTCATCAACTACTTGTCTCAACCATGTAGCCAACATGTACCTCAACCATATACCAAAGACATACACCAATATAACCATCAAAATTTATCTAACAATTCATACCTCTATCCATAAACCAAATACCATAAACCCTTACATCAAACCATGTGCCACAACCTCACTATTATGTAGCCTCAAGCTAATCCAACAACTTCAGCAACACATCACAACCAAAATACCAATACCCATATGTCAAATACCAACAACAAAATACCAACTGTATCCCTCAACAAATATGATATATGCAGCAATACTGAACATCCAATACCATCTCAAGAGATAAACCCTATCTCACAAAATGTACCTCTAACAATATGTGCCATATCTCTCATGAATAGACCCCAACCATGTTGCTACCGTGATTTTTCTACCGCACTTTTTTTTCCGCGATTTTTCTTCCACACTTTTTCTGCTGTGATTTGTCTTCCGCACTTTTTCTGCCGCGATTTTTCTGTCGCACTTTTTCTACCGCGATTTTTTTGCTGCGATGTCTTAGTTTTCCTACTGCACTTTTTCTGTCGCACTTTTCCTGCAGCACTTTTTTTGCTGCAGTTTTCATGCCGCACTTTTCTTGCTACACTTTTCATGTTGCACTTTTCTCTATCAATAATACTTGCCCAAATAACCTTTCACAAAATAGATATTCAATGATATTCAATAGGTTCAAGTGTGATTAAATGAGAGAGTCTTGCCTCTTATTTATACTTTCATGTAGCATCCCACTTTCCTTATTTTAGGGAGTTCTCCATTAACTTTATTATTTAAATAATTTCTTTTGCAAACACTTTGACTACTTTGACCTTTTGGGGCTTCTATATGACTCATGAGGGTTCTCCAACTTCACATGGCCATAATTCTCTAACCGTGAGGAGTTATGTGACATTCCACATACCACTAGAAATGGCATGACATGCACTATCCATCTAGAATAGTCTTACTTGAAAATAAATCAAAACTCATACCATTATCCATCAAACAAACTTGGGTCCATTACCCAAACCTTTGTGCTACCAAAATTCACTACCGAACTTTCTCCAAGGGTTGACATCAATATACAATATCACTCTCCAATGGTTGACATCAATGACAACCAACAATCCATAAAAACTATCCATTAACCTAATCCAACTATCTAACAGAATGGATGTTTAAATCATTGCTTGGTTGGCATTTGTTTGTGTCTCATCAGTCATTAATTGCAATATATTGTTGTTGATTGTCGTACGTATAAGTGTAATCAACGATTGTTTGAGTGGATTCACAATGGTCATTTCCATGATTAATTTTGTCACCAGTCTTCACCTGTCCATAATTGAATGTGATTTCTCTGTCAACACCAGTGTTTTTTCAGTCGATGTTTTCCTAGGTCAGATCAATGAGGTCTCCTCTGTTTATACGTCATAGATACGTGGGTCGAATGAATGGTATTATTGATTTGTATTTACTATTGTACTTACTTAGTCGATGTCGTTGATGGCTTTTTTGCTCGTTCATTTTGATAAGTTTAACTGAGTTTGGATGATGTCGTCTTTTTCTATGCCAATTTGATTCATGTTTTTTAATATGTGCTCACTTTATGTACGCTCACCTAATATATTATCATTTGAACCGTGCTCACTTTTTTCTAGACTCATCCTTTCACTTGATCCTCTTCCTATGACTATTTGTCGTAAGTCAGTCGATGGGATGGAATGTTGAGAATATATTTTGTTTCTTTGTCTTGGGCTCGACCAAGGGATTCTTTCTCTCTCCATTTTACTTTATTGTTTCTTTTCTTTAGTGGTATGGTTGTCATTTAAATACATTACCTTTTCAATTTTCTATACCTTAATTTGTTTAACATTTTTTTGTTTATTAATTTTAAGAAGGGTTTATTTCTTCTAAGTATGATTAGTTGATTTAGTCTGTTTCTGTTGGAAACTCCCTGCTATATTTTTCCAACATGGTTCTTTTATTTTATACATAATAATTATTTAGACGAGAACCATTGATTAATTTCTTAAATTGTTGCACCAATAATGTTCTAAGTTGGACCGCTCTAGTTGGTCAAATATATTCCACCACATAAGGCCCAAGCCATGATGTTTCCAATTTTCTGGGTTTTCCTTTTATGTGACTGTCATACAGTAAGACTAAATATCCGTCTTTTATGTATTTTTTATTTATGTGTCAATCGTGCCATGCCTTCTTTTGTTGCTTCTGAATCTCTTGGTGATGGATCGCTATTAAAATTTCTTCTTCTAGATTTTTTAGTTGGTATAGTTGGTCATTCATACTTTTTCTCTCATCAAATTTGGCTACAACTGCAACCCTATCGGAATTGGTCCAAAATTGTAAGGGGATAACAGCTTATTGGTCATAGACTATCATGAACGAAGTATTCTCGGTCGATCATTTGTATGATGATATGCAAGCCTAGAGGATTGCAGGAATCTTGTCGCCCCAGTCATCTTTGTTTATGTCAAAAATCTTTGTGAGTCCTTTGTGTAAGGTTTTGTTAAATTAATCGACTACCTCGTTTGCTTGTGGGTGATAAGCTACCATTTTCCTATGGTCTATTTAAAACTTTTCCAGTAGGACTTTAATTGTTTCATTTACAAAATGAGTTCCCTAGTCTCTTATTAGTGTCAACAGACAACCAAACCTTGTAATTATATTTTCATAGATGAATTTTATTGCTACTTCTTTAGTAGAAGATTCAACTGGCTCAACTTCTTCCCACTTGGTCACATATTCGACTGCAATAATGATGTAATTTTCCCTAGTTCATATTTCCCTTTGTGGAAATGGCCTGATGAAATCGATAGCCCAAATTTAGAAAGCTCGATTAGAATTTATTGCCCTTAGTGAAATTTATTTTTTCCACAAGGGTCTTCCAAGTCTCCGAAAACCATCACATTTTTTTACTTGGTCTTGACAGTATATATGTAGATTTTGTTGGTTTTAGAGCCTTGTTATCTTCCTGATTCAGAGGTTTGTTTCAGACGTTCTTGGATCTGATTCCCTAATTGGGGGTTGTGGGTGGGTGTGGAGGGGATTCCCCCCCACAACTATTGCCAGGGAGGTCTAGAGGGGGCGAGGAAAATTATTTTATCCCCCTCTGGCGGGGGATTCATGGGTAGTGCCCCTGAAGTGAAATATTGGGAAAAATTTCCTTGTAAAATATTGTAATTTCATAGTCAATCTGGATCGTTCATTATAACGTCACAGATTTGACGGTATAAGTTATTTTTAGGGTTTTTTTCCCTAGAAGGAAACCCTCTCCTATGAGGTAATTGTATTGTGGTTGTGTATTATCACAAATATTGTATTCTAAGAAAGGATATTGTGAGAGAAAGAAGAGGAACTTATAGCAGGTGTGTTGTAGGTTGTATCCCATTATTGTGTTGGATAATAAAAAGGAAGGACTTGGAAATTTCTTTGGTGGACATAGCCCATACTGGGTGAACCACGTATATCTGTGTCTCTATTTTATTGTGTATCTTTTGTGTTTTATTTCCACATTTGTTTTATTATGTCAAATTCAAAATCTCAAAATAATATTAACCAACAATAAATACTTCCTTAATGAACTGGTTTACTGACCAAGTATTTCAGTGCTTGATGGTCTATAAAAAATGTAAATGGATTTGCAAGTAAATAGAGACAAAACTTTTGTAAAGAAAAAATGATTGATAGGGCTTCCCTTTTCGTAGTTGAATAGTTTCTTTCTTCCTTATTCAGTTTTCGAATTTCATACTCATTTAGATGATCCATTGTGTCATCGTATGGTTGTTCTAACACTGACCCGACAACGACATTGGGCATATCGACATAGACATGAAATTGTCTCGACAAGCCTGGAAATTTTAGAATGGGTGCTTCAACCAACTTCTTCTTTAAGAATTTGAAGGATTCCTGGCAGTCTTGGATCCATATAAACTCAACATATTTTTGAAAGAGCTGATCGATTAGGAAGGTGATGTCCAAGTAGTGGTGTATAAACTTCTTATAATATCACATCTGTCCCAATAAAATTTCATTTTTTTTTTATTCAGAGACGGTTTTAGATCAAGGATAATATTAATATTAGACATGTTGACCTTTACCCCATATTTACATACCACATTTCCTATCAGGATTCCAATAGGTGTGGAAAATATACATTTCGTGATATTTAATGATAGTTGAATTTGTCTACAACATTCTGGCATAAGTTGAAGCCATTGTATGTGATTTTTTAATAGACTATATATTGTCCAGTCATCGAAGTATATGGCCATGTTTTTATAGATATACTCTTGAAATGATTTAACCACTATTCTCGGAAAAAATGTTGGTGCATTCTTCAATGCAAATGGCATTATTTTGTAGGCAAAAGATCCAAATTCTGACACGAATGTTGTTTTTTCCTAATATTCTTTTGCTATTGGCACTTGCTTATATCCTGAGAACCCATCAGTGAATGAATAACAGTCATTTCCAATGACTTCTTTGATGATTTTATCAGCAAAGGGGGTGGGAAACATATCTGTCATAGTTTGTTTATTGAGTCCTCAAAATTCGACACAAATTCTTAGTTTTTGGGATCATGTTTCTTTGGTTGCACCACCATGGGACTTGCTCATTCTGCCTTGTCTATAGGGTAAATAATACCTTCTTGTATCATTCCTTTTATATTCTTTTGAATAATCGATTTATATTTATGCGCTAACTTGTACAGTCATTTTTTGATTGGTTTTTCTTCTGGAATAAGTTCCATCTTCATTTTTCCGATTTCCTCTACAAGTCCTTTCAAGTCCTTGTAGTTGTGTGCAAAAACATATTGATACTCTTTTAATAGATTGACTATGTCGATTGTTTTCTTATCGGACCAATAGTCACCTATTCTTACCATTTTTTGTCTATCATCATTTGACATGTTGAATTCCTTTGTTTTGATTTCTGCATCCATCCATTCTGGTGGCTTGGTTTCATCAAGGTGGCATTCTCCTTCTTAAATTTTTGTAAAACTTTTTGGGAAGTCAGGTTGTTTCTGGTCTTCTTTTTGTTCCATGGCTATACTGAGTATTGATTTCACATGATTTTGTAGTGTTGGGTGGTATTTTTTCCATTGGAATCTCTGTCCTAAACATTTTATATTTTCCATGTCGATCCTTCATGTAGTCGAGATTTCTTTGTTTTATACCAAAACAAAATTGCAAGTAGATGTTGATCCTCCATCAATAAGCATATTTTCTTTTTCTTTCTGCATAGCTGGTGAAGGATTTTTTAGAAATTTTTGTATCTGTTATGTTGCATCTCTCAAGTGTTCTTCTTCTGGATTGAATTTGAAGTCTTGTACAAAATTTTCTTTCAATTTAATCCTAGTTTGATGTATGGCCGCGGGCTTATTCAGTATTATACCACTTGTTTGGTATTTCATATAATGTACTTGGAAACATATGGGGCCATACCCTTTTATATTTATATCCTATTTTTCACCACTTGCTTTTGCAACGTTGAATGTGTTCTACTAGGTCGTAGCTCAATTTGAAGGTGGGAATATCTGCAGCTTTGGATAATTTATTGTATCTGAATCGTTCAACAAAGTATGTCGACACAGTTGTCCATGTTTGTAATCTGGGGGAATTTTTTTCCCACCATCTTGCAGCTTGGCCTCTGAAAGTTTCCACAAATCTTTGTGTCCTTCCTTGCTCTCCTATGGAATTTTACACCTCTTCGACATGGGTCTAAGGGGCATGTTGTTTACTGTATCATAAGGCTTAGCTTGTTTGATTTTCAATCAGTATAAGAGTGGGAGTTTTCCGTGTTAATTTTTCATATAAATTTGGTATGGTATGGATTAAGTAGCATGTTTTAAGATGTTTCTTTGGAATAATTTCAATAGACCAACAATATTTTGCACGTTCTTCGTAATTTTAAATTTTCCATTTGTATAAGGAGGAGTCAGAATTATGCCCGACCGACATGGGATATTCTCTCTAAATTTCTCCTTCCACAGACGGTTCTATATAATCATTTTTTTCATTGTTTATTTGATATAGGAATCTAGCTTCTTGATCTTCATCCCATGACTCCATCCATGGTTTTCCTTCCTTTGGATCTAGGGGAATAATTATTTTTCTCCCACTTCCTTTCAATTTAATTCTATCTCTTTCAAGGGAGATAGTTTCTTTCATTCATCAACCCCATGGTCGACTAACAAGAGTTGTGTACGTTGGAATTCCTTCGACAAGGTCGATCACTTCGAAGTCGATCGAAGTCGGTATTCCCATAATTTTAGTGTTGGCATTTCTCAATATTCCAATTGGTTATATTAATCTTTGATAGATAATTTAATATAGTTCAACATGGGCTCTAGGCTTGGTCTACCCATTCGTATCCATGTTTCTCATGGAAGAATATTTACTTGAGAATCAAAATCAACGACCACCTAATTGACCATTGTTCCCTCAATATCCAAGTCCACTCATGGATCGTAATTTTTGATGTTATAAGAGAGGTGATTTGCATCCTTGGTCAGTCTCTAAACATCTTTGTATTCTCGTAATATGTTGAGTAGATCCAAAAGTATACCTATTGAATGTTTTTCTTTGAGGAGCTACACAAATTCTTGGATGATGTCTTCACTTTGACTTATCGAGATTTTTGATCTTATGCGGAGTTATTGAAGAATTTAAGCGCTTCTCTCATGATTTTCTCTTCTTTATTTGGGCTTGGAAAGTTGTTATCCTTCTTTCTTTGGTAATTTTATGGTGGAGTGTGAATATATCATCCTGCACTCGACCTTCTAACAATATGTAAGTTTTTTGAGTTCATCACCTCTTCCTTGGATACTACATGTGGTAGATTCATATTTTTTCTTGGTATGATTTTTTCGAGTACTATCAAGAAGTCTTCTAAGGAGTGATATCCAATGCCATGTATATTGCAAAATTTCATATCAGTTCTATCTTTTATAAGGAAATATGGGTTGGTGTGATAATCTTTCCAACAATTGAAAAAATAAGGTCATCCATGACCTCAACCTTGACCACCGAATCCATGTCGGCCTCCTCGACCTCAACCACTGAATCCACATCGACCTCCTCGACCTCGACCATGACCACCATAGTAGTCGTCTCTTTCACCATAGTTGTTTGCTTGATCGGTGGTTTTTGTGTGGTATATTGTTCGTATATTATTCTAATTTTGAGAGTTTAGATGGAATTATGATATTCGGTGATCAAAAGCTTCATAGATATGGCACCACTTCATGTTTTTTAGATTATGTGAACAATATTATACACTGTGATAAAATAGTCATTCTCATATGTTACAATATTTTGGTGCTTGAATTCGATGGACGTATGTTGTTTGTGTGTGCTCAATGCGAGGGAAATTATCCTCAGTTTGAGAGATTTAATCTTTATATTCGATTAACCGTCATTCCAAAGGTTGTGTTACTTCCTGACTATAATTAATTTCTTCTCTTGAGATTATATGTGGCAGGGGGGTTGAGTCGGTGAGATACTTAATTTGAATAATCATATTATTGACTTCATTTCTCTTTGGCTCGATAATCAGTGCATCTCATAGGTTTCCCTAGTCATCCATTATGTACCATCTGCAATCTCTGTTGGAGAAATTATCTTATCCATGGGCAGGTTTCTGGTGTGGGAGAGGTACGTAAAGTTGTTCCATATTCTTCATAGTCCATACTTTATATTTTGTCATCTGGTTGATGGTTGTTTAGTTGTGGGTCGCTACTTCTGTTGGGTGTCGCCGAAGCTGCTTCTATTTCCATCTCTGGTTTATCTATGTCTGACACAAACTTCTCATGCGCTTTATTAGGTTGAACCTCCCCAAACATCTTTCTATTTGATTTTTTGTTGTTCCACTAGTTACAAAGTTATTCTCTTTTCTATTTCCTTTTATCCTATTCTATTTTTTGGATATCTGTGGAATGCTTATCGGATTTATTCCCTCTTTATCAAATTTAGGCTTGGGAAACACTAATTATTGTTTTATGATATCTCACATCTTCGATCGACCCCCCATTTCTGAACAGACTTACTCTAAGTCGATAGAATTAGCTATTTTTATTTATTTAAGAAGTAGTACTGGGCTTCTCTTGTATCTTTTCACTTTTCTTCAAGAAACGCTTCCCACTTTTCATCTCTTTCTTGGAAGTTACTATTTAGTAATGGTGTGCCTAGTCTTGGTCGGTATTCGATGATGTCACTGACTCCCTTTTCGAGGATGAATTTATGAAGAAGTGTTGGAACCATGCATAAAAATATGTCATGCAATTCATTGTAAAATGTTTCTTTTATTTTATCGAGATATTTCCAATATTCAATGGCTTTCTACGAAATATAATCTCTTTTATTTTGAGCTAGGCATGCAGATTTTATCTTCCTTCGTTTGTCAACTTTAGGCCTAACTTCTCGTCGGGTGTCAGATTACGCATTATCTGATCTGCTAATGTACTGAAATAATTCTTCTTTGATAACTTGAAGGAATATTTCATGTCTCTGAAAAGAATTGTGACCGTGCTTCGACTAGTGAGAGGTTATTCTTTCTTGCATATTTTTTGATGTAGTTATCAATTTTGCGCTCCCACCAATCACGTATGTCCTACAGAGTTAGCATTTATGTAAACTTCTATATGCCCAAGTTCAGTAGTCCTGAGAACGGAACCAATGTTGTAATCTAGGGAAAAGTATGGAGAGTTACTGGTAGATCCTTACATAGACATTATAGATATACATGAATACACATAGACATAGATAAATACATACACAAATAATGAGATCCCAAAGAAAAATCTTTTTATTATATGATAGAACAATACAACACAATTGCATATAACCTCTCACATGAATCTATTTGAGCCTTCATGTGCTTGTCTATTTATACCTATTTTAGGAAATTGTAACTACTTAACTTCCTAGGTCGGTCAGTTAATAGATACTCTGACAGACCTCTACTTCTGAATATGTCGGTCGACCGACTAGTTCTTAGTTGACTATTAGGTCTAGTCGACAGAGTCGAGTAGCCCCTACAACAATTCCACTTTGACACCTTCATGAGATACAATATGACTCAAATATTCCACTTCTTGAACCCCAAAGGCACACTTGGAAGGATTTTCATATAGTTCTTTCTCTTACAATAGTTTTAAGACCTTATCAACATGTTGTACATGCTCATCCCAATATTTGTTATAGATTACTATGCACTAAAAGAATATTAACTCAAATTTTGTAAGGAAGGGTTTGGAAAGAGAATTCATCAATCTTTGAAATGTTGAAGGTTCATTAGTAAATTCAAATGGAATAACCAAAAACTCATAATGACATTCATGTGTTCTAAAGGTTTTTTTAGTAATGTCTTCTTGCCTCATTCTAATTTGATGATATCTTGAACGAAGATCCAACTTAGTAAAAAAAATTGCTCCATGAAATTCATCTAATAATTCATCAATGATAGGAATAGGGAACTTGTATTTGATGTTAATTTTGTTGAGATGTCTATAATCTACACACATACACCATGAACCTTCCTTTTTTGTAACCATCAACACTAGTGAAGATAAAACACTTTGGCTAAGTTAAATGATGTTTGCCTCTAAAATTTATTGAATAATATGCTCAATCTCACTCTTATATGCATGTGGATACCTATAAGGCCTAATGTTAGGTGGTACATTTCCTAGTTGTAAATGAATAGCATGGTCATGATCTTGAGCAAGTGGAAATCCCTTAAGAATCTCTCCAAATACATTGGAATGATTATTGATAGCTTTTTGGGGATCCACTAGAGTAGAGGACATAGATGTTTGAACATATAGTGGGAAAAATTGTTCAATTACAACATGGTGTCTCTTTTTGAGTAATTTTGTCATGTTGTTAAATATTATCACTTTAGAAGGTCTCTCTTGGATACCTCATAGCTCAATTTCCTTGACTTCTAAGAAAAACATCATGAAAATATATTGAAAATTAAGGGTCACTATTCCCAATGATTATAACCACGGGACTCCTAATACAACATCAACACCACTCATTTGGATTGAAATCACGAGACTATCCAATAAATACTCCCCCATATTGAGCTTAATACTATGGAACTTCCTTGAACAATTTATGGTAGCTCCATCTGTAATCATTACTTGAAACTTTGGTGATGGAAATAAAAAGAAATTGAGAAGTTTTTCTAATTTGTAATTGATGGAGTTATGGGTATTACCNATATATTGAGGGTTTTTGGAGTATTGATTCCAGTCAATGCATGATAAGATATTGTCTCTTGTAGCTCTAGATATTGTGTTGGTTCCAATTCTTGATCTTCTTCCTCTTCAAATTCTATGTAAAATAATTTATTCTCACCATACTTATGCCCATTATTGTACTTGTTTTCATAATTGAAACATAATCCCTTTTCTCTTCTTTCATCTATTTGTTGAGGTGTCAACCTTGTCAGTTGAGTGAAGTTAGGAGAGGAAACATGGTGTTCTCTATAGTTGTTAGTGACCACTCTTCTAGTAGCCATATTTTTAATTTTTAATTTCCTTTCCAAATTGAAAACATGCTCTAGGAACTTAGGTTACAGAGATGCACCTCATGTTGGATGCTCTCATTTAATGTTTCCATAAAAAGATCCAACAAATTATCCTATGATATGTTCTTTTCCCTAAGAGTTTGTTTTTGGAATTTCTAAATGTGTTATGTAATTAGACCTCCTTTTTGAAGATTTATCAATTGACTAAAGAAGGTATTATTCTTAATGTCCCCATAATGTGCTATCAATTCATCCATAAAAATGGACCAAGATATAATATAATCTTTTTTTCTTTCAAAAATCCATTGATACTAGAAAAAATGATCATTTTCTAAATATAAGGGTGTAAGATTTATCTTTTGTAATGTTGGAACTTAGTGTATATCAAAGAATTTATCCATCTAGAATATCCATGTTGTAGGATCTTTTACATCAAACTTCCTCATATCAATCTTGGGAATTAAGTACTTCATTGGTGTCGCATCAAACCCTTGATGATGTGGATTTCGATATGATAAATAATCATGATTATGGGACTCAATATTTATTTCCTCCACGTTTTCATGATTTCCTTGTGTCTTCATATCTCCTGTAGGGAGTCTCTCATCTAGGTTATGTAAGAAGATAACATACATGGACTTTTAAAAATATTCCATCTTTTCATTCATCTTGTTTTCCATTTGTTCCTTGTTTTCATCCATCTTCTTTTCCATCGTCTTTACTATTTTTTCATTATTTTTATCCATATTCTTTACCATTCATTCTCTTTTTTCATTAATATTATTTTCCCACAGTTCCATTTGGTGAAAAAAATCTTCTCTTTTTTCTTTACTAATGGTTGAGGCATTTGGAGGTTTAGTTGCTGAAGTAAATTTTGGAGCATCCTTTGTATCCATGTGAAAAAGAAACAATACTCCTCTTTTTCCTTTTTATCACAAATTTTTAATCACCAAAAATATAACTTCCAATCAAAATTTATGCCAATTGTAAGTTACATACCTTTGAAACCCTGATTTGGAGAATGCCTGGATGGTTGACCTTTGTCCTAATATATCTTTGAAAATGTTGGTTGTGGAGCCTAATTATCTTCCTAATTTAGAGGTCTTTTTACTTTCAGTCGTGTTTATACCCCACGAAGTATTTACACCCCAGAAGTATGTACACTCTTCCATGTGCGGGAGTGTAGAGGGGGGGTACCCCCTTTGCGGGGTCTGGGGGGCCTATCCCCCTGGCTGGGGGAAAGCATGCCCCCAATGGTGGTTCGGGGGTGAAGCCCCCGAAGAAAAAATTGCCTTGTAAAAGTATATTGTAATTTCATTGTAAATCTGGACCATTCATTATAAGGTTGCAGATCTAACAATAGAGATTATGTTAGGGTTTTTTTCCCTAGAAGGAAACCCTCTTTTATGAGGGAAATGTATTGCGGCTAGGTATGTTGGTGAGTATTGTATTATGAGAGAGGAGACTGTGAGAGGAAGAAGAGTAAGTTACAATGGGTTTTGCTATAGGTTGTATCCCTTCATTTTGCTGGATAATAATAAAGAAAGGACCTGGCAATTTCTCTGGTGGACGTAGCCCACACTGGGTGAACCACATAAATTTGTGTCTCTCTTGTATTGTGTATCTTCTGTGTTTTGTTTCTGCATTTGTTTTATTTTATTGCTCCACGGTCCTGTTTTTTCTAACAGAAAATTGAGCCCTCCTGAGTCTAAAATTTTGGCTTGTAGTATTTTTATATAACTTCTTAAACTCTTGAAAATTTTATGGTTTGAAACTTCACTAAAAAAAGGTTATAGAAAAAATGCCAAAATGACTTGTTTAAGACTAATTTCAAAACTAGTAAAAAAAACCTAACTTCCACAAGATATATCTCATAAATTATAATGAATAAGAATTTGAAAATTTTTCCACATGTAACTCGCTATGTCTCCCGATGATTCTTAAAATTTTAAATTTTGAAATTCACCGAAAAAACGTTATAGCGAAAATTCCAATATGACTCTTTTAAAACTGATTTTAGGATTAGTCATAAACCTTATCTTCCATAGAATATATCTCTAAAAGTGTAGCGATATAGAAACTAAATTTTTACCACCTGTATTCTGATATTTCTTCCGAGTCTCCAAAACATTTCACTGTCTAAGACTTCTCGTAAAAAGCGTTATAGGGAAAATTCCAATATTTCTTTATTGAAGGAGAAAAATCCTAGGATCATAGTGTTTGATACCAAATGCCAGGCAACAAATACCAAAATATATTGAAACTATAAAGAGAATAAGCTCAACACATTGATAAATAGATAAAAGAATGAAAGATAAGCCTCTTTTAGGGAGAAACCTTCTTTTACAATAGAACAATTGTACAAGAATGAGATGAGATTAGTCTAAAACCAAGTCTCCTTAGTGTGTGTGTGTGTGTGTGTGTGTGTGTGTGTGTGTGTGTGTGTGTGTGTGTGTGTGTGAGAGAGAGAGAGAGAGAGAGAGAGAGAGAGATTAACATCCACTGAGACCAATTGGTCTATTTGACCTTAATAAGGTAAGATATTACTTCAATTTATTTAAAATTGTATTTCTATGCTCAAAAATCATTGAGAGAAGCATTTCAAGATCACCATAGTTTTGATGAATTAGGAGGTTAGGAAGGTCTATAATGTGGAAAATATTTTTAAATTGGGATGGAATATGGGTATAGGCAAGGAAATCCAAGAGGAATTATTTTTCATCTTCTACCCACTTAGCATTATAAAGGTGACAAATTCTCTCATCCCATGGTGTTTTGGGAGTTTTCCAATGCCCAATTTCACTATGTAGCTCATGAGAGTTTGTTCTTATTTTAGCAATGCTACTTTTCTTCTTTTCACTTCTAAAAAATGAGAGGTAATTTTGATCTTCTAAACTAAGGTTGACCACCTCCTTGTAGTATATTAATTTCCTTTTATCCCCTAGTTTTATCACACCACATATTCTCCTTAAATCTAGAAGTGATAATATTCGTAATATTATCGATATTATGCATGATGACTTATTCTTGTAGTCCCTGTTATCCCCGATTTCTAGGGATAACTAGGATATCATGTCTCGAGGCCATAGGTCCTATACATGGAGTACCAAGAGCAGGATTGACCTGAGCATGGCCCTGGAGGGCCCATCCTTTTCTTCTTTCATCAGATTCTTCTTGTCAGCAGCAGTAGCATCCATCACCATCGGCTTGGTCTTGTATCGGAGAAGGATCTTTCTCCATGAGGTAATTGGTCCAGGTATCATGGTATGTGTCACTTTTGATCATTATAACCTTTAAATGTATGCATCTAATTCCTTTTATTTCTGACGATTGCTTGGATCTTACATTGACCCACTTGACCATGCTTGGGGAGATTGACTGGGTGCCCTAGCAAGCCTGTACCCGTAGGTTTTGGTTTTCCATTGGGGGATTTCTGAAGATCCATCATCCGCTCCCATCATACCACCACTTTTCCATATGATCTCCCACTCATCTATCCCATTCCCCTTGTACGGGCATTAGGATGATCTGTTTGTGGGGTTGCACCTTATCTCGTGGGAAGAAGGGGCTAAAGGCCCAGAAGGTAAAAGCAGCTGGTAAAAGATAAAAGCCTAAAAATGAAACCTCGAGATGCTTCACCCAGGGATCCCCGAGAAGGCAATCAAAAGCCTCTCAACAAGAAACAAGAGGGACCCGAAAAAATAAAAAACAAGACCTAATCAAGAGGATAGGGGGTCTCATCATGAGCCAACCTATTATGATCATGGGTACCTAATAGCATGACATTTCCACCATTTGGTTACCACACCGGGGCAGTGACCTTTGGTTGCATGGCCAAGGTAAAGGGGGTCTCATCACGAGTCATCCTTATCATATCTGTGAAAGTACTTTTGGGTAACACTATTAGATCTGGTCACCACGCCAAGGCAGTGTCCTCTGGTTAGCCCTTGAATAAAAAGAAAAATAAGAAGAAAAAGAAAATAAAGAAAAGAATAAAGGCAAAAATGGGCTTGGAAAAAAATGCATCCATGACAGGTATAGCTTGCCTTCTACAAAGGCACCCATAGGTAACATCATGCATCCCTGTCTCTCACTCTACCTGTATGTTTGGACATCCCTTAAACCACTTCACCTTGTTTACATGGCTTGGATGAAACCCCTTGGAAACTTTCCTTTCCTTATGGATACTAGCCCAATAGGGTATCTCGTCCTTTTTCTCGACCTTGTATTGTAGGTTTTTGTAAAGTATTTGAGCTATTGAATGATATATCAGGGTTTTTATGCATATGTTTGATAATATTAATGATGAAATGTGATTAACATTACTATGATCCCTGTGACTAATGAGCCCATAGAGGGTGTATTTTGTTATGTGCAGGACCATGCCCGATGGACAGGTACCATTTGGACCGGTACACATGGGGAGATGATTAGTTCGGACCTCCATGGGGCTGAAGAGCCCATCAAATGGTTGTTGAGACCCCATCAGAGGGGCAGAGACAAGACAATGTTTGATAGAGGTTTTTCACAAGAGAAGAAGAGGGTGTTTCACCAAAGGCACTTTGGTAGAGCCCGACCTAGGGGGAATGACCCCTTTTCAGTGGAACGTTGGCCTTGGAAGGCTCACAGTGCCCCCATCCTTACCATGATGTCATCCAACTTCATGGTCATTCTTGGAGGCAGACTGGGTAGCAGTGGCACGTGTGGCATGTTGGAGAAGCCCCTGGGGGGATAACGTTTTGCTCCCAGATGCCTCATTTTCTCTAAAAGGGGATAGAGCCTCCCTTGAAGGGGATTTTACCTTTATTACAGCTTAGTTAGGGTTTTAATTTGACATTTTAATGTAAAAACAGTATGATTTTAGTTTAAATCCTTGTCGGCTAATTTTTATGACCTAAATTTAATTAAAGGTCATTGATACAGTATATATTGAGGAGTTTTATCCTCATTTTCATAACACACAACTTACTCTCCTAGTGAGATCTGATTTTTTCGCCCTACTTGGGTATTTCTTCTCTTTGAGTGAGGCACACTTGTTGAAGGAAGGTTTTTCTTGGCATTTTTGGCATTTCTCTTGAAGGAATGTTTACAACTAGGGTTTGCAATGCTATTTCATCATGATATGTAAGTGTTTTTTTTGAAAAACTTCTTAATTAAATGGTTGTAGTCTTATATTCTTGCATTTATTATAAAAAAAATTGATTTTAAAACCCTAGGGGACAAACACACAAGTAGGTCGTTGTCTCATGTCCCCTAAAAGAGAAATTCTCAGCCATTGAAGAAGGAAGGAAGAGCCTAGCCATTGCTACACTCTTGTTACTTCTTCCCTTGTGCTAGCCCTGCCTTTTAAAAGTCAATAAGGGGGAGACGTCCCAGGTTTAGGTTATCTACACCTAGGGTCGTCCTGCTTCTAGGGTTTGGTGATAGGGCCTTGCCTTTGCAACACTCTCCCTCACTTCACCCTCGTGTCTTGATTTATCTTTTATGCTAGCCATTTTTGCCAATATAAACCTAAGGAAGGAGGAAAGAGCATGAGGCCTTGCTTAAGCAACACCGGAGTGAGCCTCTTCCCCTAGGGTTTTGTTTCTAGGGCCCTGCCATTGCAACACCTTAGAACTCTTCCCTCTAGTACTTAGCCTTTTCCCTTCAACCTTTGCGTCCTCTCTTAATTTGACTTCATTTACCCTTAGGCACTGATCTTAGGTCTCCAACGTTGAAGTGATAGTGGTCAAACAAACTTTCAAACTATTATAAACTGAAACCCTAACTAACTACTAACCCTAATAAGGCTAACATCATCCTTGGTTATTCCATCCTGACGCAACATTTTCTCTTTATAGGCAATAAGATGGTGTTTTAAAGCATTTATTGAGTAAGGGATTGATTGGATACACTATTTGCTACATCATCTCGATATTTATTGATGAATTGATATTGTTCCATTGCTATATTAATAAACATTGATCTTGTCAATATCTATTGTCATAATTGCTAGTATATTGATATCAGATAGTTGTATGCAGTACTAACCCATTGAATCATAGCCTGCATATATCGTTTTGTTGTTGCTTTGTTCCAGGCAGGTGTTCTCATTTGGGCCTACACTTCATTATTGGTTGTTTAGCCCGACTATTTGCTCTTGGTGGTAACCTGTGAAGAGGGACTTTTACTTATACCTTTATACCTTAGCCTTTTTAAAACCCCAGGTTATCGGGGATGTCTCCCCTAGGCCTAAGCTCCCTGAATAGAAAGAACCTCCCTACCGTGGTGACATTGGGTGGGGTAGGTTCTTGTTATGCCAGTTTGTCCTCTATCTTCTAGCCATTTGACCTAGCTACAAACTGTGCAATAACAGTCCCCAATGATTTAGCCAAGATTTGACATCTTTATGTCATCCCTACTTGAACCGCTGGTGGTTTTTTCTAGAGTTTGAAGCAATTTTGGGGAGTCTCTTGTCATCCATGTTGTTTATCTTGTTCTTGTATGTTAGATATTTAATCATAGCAATGCTCTCAATGGGGGGGAGGATTGTTTCTATGAGGAGGATAGGATAGGGTGTATTTCCCTTAATTTTGAGATTATTAGTTATAAAATTCTTTTGGATCTATTATATCTTTGTCCAGAATTATCTAGATATACTGCAATATCAAACTTCAAATTCATATAAGATAACTGGAGTGACAAGAGTGTGAAAGAAGATTTTATTTTTATCCCAAATCCAAAGGTTTGTTGTTTTACAATTGTTTTCAAGCCCATAGTAAGATTTCCACCCTCCATTTATCCATTTTCAACTCTATAGTTCCAATTGAGCTTATGGTGGATATTGATTCCAATATACTTGTATGAAGGAACTTCCTCCAAGCTATTGTTGTCATAAAAAAAAGTATCGTAGGTGATCCTTTTGGATTTAATTATCATAACCTTTTTTTTTTTTGGTGTTCACAGTCATTCCCATGCTAGATCAGAAGTCATTAAGGATTATTAGTTTCTTACTTAGGTCATAGGGACTCTTTTCCATAAGAAAAATATCACCACCATTAAAAAGGAGGATGATGACTATACTAGTGAGAATCGAGCCAACACAACCTGCATCCTCAAAACAATCTTCTAACCTATCAATATAGATGTCGAAAAGGGTAGGGTATAGGGGACAACCTTGCTTAACTACGATACTACAGTCAATTTCTTTCGACCAGCCCTCATTGTTCATAAACTTGGAAATAAATTTGTCATACAACCTTATTGCAACAACTCTTAGCTCGAAATGGACTTTGAACTCTTCTAATGAGCCAGTTGGAAGAGGTGAGTGGCCACTGATATCCCCACATAAATTTGTGCACTTCATCTCATACGGTTAGGCACACAATAGCCGGTTGGAAAGGTCTATCTGAGGACTACACATTTTTCCATCACACTGTGACTCCACCTACAATGTGAATGTGGCGAGCCCAAAAAATGTTGGTTAGGGCCTCAAAAAGGTCCCATAAGTTTAGGACCCAAAAAGGTAGAAACAAAATGCCAAGATGAAAAATGTATGTGAGCCAGTTGGAAGAGGTGGGTGGTCACTGATATCCACCTGGATCATCTAACCTCTTCCAAAGGTTGGTCATGGGCATAGTGTCAATTGTTTTTTTAAAATCAATGAAACAACAAAGAAGATCAGTTTTATCATTATGACGCTCCTCTGCAATGATCCTGAGTGTAACAAGGTGGTACAAAATGGAATGGTAGCCTCTAAACCTAGCCTGCCATCTAGCTTTTATCATCATCATTAGTGTTGTC
>ML784666.1:185299-203526 GCA_009831015.1 Picea engelmannii
ATTAGTTGCATGGCTTAGTAAAAAGCAAGGATCCATTTCATTATCCACTACAGAGGCATAATACATTGTTGTTGCTACCTGATGTACACAACTCTTATGGATGATACAAACTCTTGCATATCTGAAGGTAACTTACACTGATCCCATTCCAATTCATTGTGATAACACCAGTGCCATTAGTGTCTCCAAGAATCCTGTTCTTCATTCCAAGACTAAGCATATTCCAATCAAGTATCATTTTCTCAGAAAACAATTTACAAACAGAATTGTTCAACTGAATTATATACCTTCTACAGAACAGATTGCTGATATCTTTACTAAACCATTAGCAGTGACCCCTTTTGGATATCTTCGTCAAAAGTTGGGGGTTATAATCTCTGGTGTCTAATCTATTCACCTAGTCAGGGGGAGTACTTATTGAATATCTGGTGTATTTCCAAGATGCTTATAGTCGACAGGGGGAGTATGTTTTGCAACAGATCAGAGAAAGAATATTTCTTCTTTGACATTGATGTCAAAGGGGGAGAAAAGATTTTGGGAGAGGAGATCTGAATGCAATGCATGTGGGTGCGTGTGTTGCCATCAATGTCAAAGGGGGAGATTGTTGGCAAATATTTAATAGACAGCGAATGGAAAATATTTAACAGACAACGAATGCTTGTCATTGATGGCAAGTACAACAGTGAAGATGGCATGAGTATAGGAAGTTTGTAATCGAAAGGCAAACATAAGATAAGTTCAGGAAGGTCAAATGATCGAAGGAGAATGAGTAAAGGCAACGCAACATTGATCAAGTGATCAAAGACTTGTAAAGTTTGAGAAGAACTACTGATCATTGGATCCCATCCAAAATTCTCGATGTAAGCTGAGCTGTCAGATCAAAGGTTGGATCTAGACCGTTGATTCCAGTCCTTGTTGGATTTTTAGGGATCGAGAGTTGGACATGTCAAAGATTATTGACATCAGGAATCTCGATATCGCGATATGCGAAATCGCGATGTAATCTGAGTCGTCAGATTAAGGTTGAATCTGGATCGTTGATTCCAATCCTTGTCGAAGTTTCGGGGATCGAGAGTTGGACATGTCAAATATTATTGACATCAGGAATCCCGATATCCCGATATGCAAAATCACGATGTAATCTGAGCCATCAGATTAAGGTTGAATCTGGACCGTTGATTCCAGTCCATGTCATGGTTTCGAGGATCACGTGTTGGAGATGTCAAAGAAACAATGCAACAAGAATGTCAATTTCGCGATATGCGAAATTGCGACTTAATCGCAGCCATTAAAGAAAGATCATATCTGGACCGTTGATCCAACCTCATATTGGAGTTTCACAAATCGTGACATGGAGAGACAAGAAACAATCACAAGAATCCTGAAATCGCGATATGTGAAATCGTGGTGTAATCTGAGCCATTAAATCAAGATCAGATCTGGACCGTTGATCTAATACCATATCGGAGTTTCGCGAATCGCGACATGGAGAGACAAGAAACAATCACAAGAATCCCAAAATCGCGATATAAGAAATCGCGACGTAATCTGAGCTGTTAAATCAAGATTAGATCTGGACCGTTGATCTAATACCATATCGGAGTTTCACGAATCGGGATATGGAGAGGCAAAGAAAACAATGCAACAAGGATGTTGAAATCGAGATATGCAAAATCCTGATTCAATCGCAGTCATTGAATCAAGATAAAATCTGGATCATCGAATCACAGGACATGTGGCAAGTGATCGAAATTTTGTTGACTTGGGGTCAACGAAGCATAGTGTTAAAATTCACGAAATGAGAGATCGTGAAAGCGCTTTTTGCATAGGCGCTTGGTTATGACCATAGTCATGTTGGGGAAGGAGATAGCGTAGAAAAGATCTGTATCAGAACTTCAGAGATCGCGAAATGAAGTGTCGAGACACTTAGCACAGGATTGTCAAAATGTTGAAACCTGATTTAAATGCAATGTCAATAAAGTTCATCCAGCGGAGCAGATAAATTGGAATATGATCGGAAGGTTACTGTTCTCTCTCACAGTTAACTCCTCAGTTACAAATATGTTAGCGAAATAGACTCATTATGGTAAATCAGTTGGCGTTTCAGTTGCTTGGATAGTTGTCTTTCTTGTGCCTAAGGAGATGCGAAGTGGAACCGCCGTGGAGGTGTGTATAAAAGAAGATGAGACAGACTGAGTGTTGTTGGTTGTTTTGTATGAGAAAAGAATGAAACTGTAAGAAAAGGAAAAGGAGAGGATGTGTAGTATGAGATTGAGCATATGTGCAGTGTGAGATGAAACGTAGAGAAGAATAATAGAACAAGTTGAAGAAGAGTAGAATGACAAAACAAGTTGATGCAGAGCATACCTGTTGAACAGAGAGAGGAAGAAATGAATTGCAAAACAATTAGAAGATGACCAGACGTACAGAACAAAGAAAGATTGGTAAGAATTTATTTTTCTGCATAGTTGACTGCTTATTTATTCATTAATGTTTTAGGGAGGTTGGGAGGTGCTCGGGAGGATTGTTTTCCTCAGAGGTTCAAGTGGGATCTTGAACACAGGAAGTTGTAGCTTCCATCTGCTTGCAGCCAGAGAAACCAGGGTGGCAGGGTGGTGCTAGGGAGAACAAGTGTTCTCTGTTATACAGGTTGGAGCCTATGTAACTAGAAGTTGGTGATTCCATCCAGTTGGTGCTGGAACATATAGGGAGTTGGTTCTTCCTTCTAGTAGGTGCTAGAGAAACCAGGGAGTTGGTGCTTCCTTCTAGTGGGTGCTAGAGAAACCAGAGAGTTGGTGCTCTCAAACAAGTTGCAGCTTGTAAAACAGAGGTAGCAGCCTCACATTGAGTTGGTGCTCAATTAAAGATGATGTACAGAACTTAAAAGACTACCTATCATTTCGAAGAAGAAGAGGTTTTCTCCCTTTATGGGTTTCCTCGTGAAAATCTGTCTCTGTGTATACCTTATGTGTGACTGATGCTTTTTACTTTTACTATCCATATGTTGTATAATGTTAATGATCACTTGAGGAAAGATTAATAATATTTTAATAGACTTAAAATGGTTTAAGTTCAAAGACAACTAATTCACCCCCCCCTCTCAGTTGTATTAGTATTTTCAACACATATCTCACCTCATCTAAAAGATCAACGTTAAATGGTCCTCCGTGAGCCTGTAGGAACTGGGAATATCGTTTCATACCAAGGTTGGATGAGATGGATCACCTATGTGATGCTCCAGATGGGTTTCCTGCTCACCCCAACAGTTGCCCCAAAAAATATCGAGGGCTTCATTGAGAGGTCCATTGAAGCTGGGGGTTGCGCCTTGCATGAAGTCATCCTGCATCTTTGGAGGGATTTCCTCCTCCACCACACAACTTCCCATGGACACCTCAAGATAATTCAAGGGGAGGTCAGTGCCAATTGGTTATGTCTGCTACATGGTGTCTTCCTCCCAATTAGGAGCAATATCCTCCTCCACTATACAACCTCCATAATTTGGCTCAGGGTTAGGAAATTGGGGCATAGGTTGGGCATCATCATGCCAGCTTTGGTCGGAATAATTATAGTGGATAGAACTTCTCCTTGGATTGGGAGAAAGAGAAGGCAAGCCTATGCGTCAGTGTCGGCCTACCAAAATGTAGTAGGATGGCCCGTGCTTGGACTTGCCTATATCGCAAGGCATGGAAAAGATGGACCTAGGAGGAATAAAAATCATAGAGGCTTGACTCACTCGTATGGAGAAAGAATGTGGAGAATGAAGAGCCGAGGGAAAAAAATGGAAATAAAAACTGCACCATGAGATTACCTGCATGATGACGAGAGAAATGGTAGTTTGAGGTGCCATAGATGATAAGGTGATGTTGTCTTGCTGCATCGTACCAGTTCCAGATGACCAAGCTTGGTGCAACATTAAACCTCCATGATTGTCCCAATGCACTAACTTCTTGCCTACATGAACGTTACGCATGGTGAGTTAAAATAGGAGAAGGTTGGTGGCTAGGGCCTTTAACTTCACTCATCGTTGGAGTGCCATGTAGAATTTTCTCGACAGGTGTCACCCCATCTGATGGGAGGCAGTCTTGAAGAGATAACTCTTTTCACAGGGTTAGCAACTACAATTCATGATGATCTTGGGCATTGAGAATGAGGATATCTTCTTGTGTAGTAACTCCTTCATTAGCTAATTTATCAGCAACGTTTTTGGCCTCACGTCTGATGTGAGAAGTGATGAGAGTGAGGGAGGGATGCAATAAGGCTTGCAAGTAAGATAGGTGTCCTAGAAAGCACCAACTTGGAGTAATTTTCTCAGGATCAATATTGTTTATGATTTTCGTTGCTAAAAGGATAATTATTTTTGAATCTCCTTCAATCATGAGGTGAGGTAAGTTAATATCTGATGCCAATTCAATTCCCATGATGAGACCCCAAAGTTCTGCTGAATTTTTCGTGTCATGCCCCAGAAATCCTTCCAAAAGGTGTCGAAGTTTCCCTGTTTTATCTTTGATGACCAATCCAATTCCAGCTGGGCCAAGATTACCTTTTGAGGCCCCATAAAATTTTAGCTTCAAAAAAATAGTGGGTGGACAACTCCAAGTGGAGAGGCTTCAGGAGGTGGGAGCTGGGGGATCTGAGAGAGTAAGAGGTTCATTGGGAGTTATCAACTGTCATGAGGAGAGGATGAGGGATTCAGTAGGTTCAGTGGGAAGGTCATCCTAGGTCCAAGATTGAACATGGATAGTTTCATGTATGCTCTCAAATACCTTTGACTAGATAATTGAGGGGGTGGAGGCATGGGAATTGAAGATGTGTCAGTTTCTTTATTTCTAGAGATTTCACACTATAAGGCCTCGCAAGAGTTTCCAAATCATATTTAGGAGTGGGATTTTGAAAACCTTAGAGCCCTAGTCTATGATAGTATTGATGATTATTTTCCCGTCTCTTTAGTTTTCCTCATGATTAGAGCAGCTTGATCCCATATGATATTGGTATTAGGGCATTGATTAAATATGTGCTCCATTTTGTTTTCCTATTGTTGGCATAAGTAGAAAATTGAGGGTCCAATAAATCCACCTTGTTGAGTTTATCCTAGGTTAGGATGTGATTCTGAACCTAGAGCCAAAGAAAGGTGGAAATCTTTGGCCAGAGTTTGGTTTTCCAGATTATGTTCCAGATGTGCTATTTCGGCTGCTTGTGAAACTTTTCTTGGAGATGGTAGGCTTCTTTAATTGTGAACATTCCTGAGGGGGTATACCCCCAATGAAGAATGTCCATATCCTCACTAATGTAAACCTTCCTGTTACCTATTGTTTCTTTCCAAGGTTGCAAATCAAGATCTATCAGAAGGTCTAGATCTTGTGGAAGAAATTTCTAGCTATGTCAAGGGGGTTGATGGGGGACATTAAGCTAGAGGTTAGCTACTTTAGGATTCCCCAGCCCTTTTATGTGGTCTTGATAAGGGCGTAATTTGTCCATTGTTTTCAACAAAGGTATTTTCCACCAATATGTTTTCTAGAATCAGGCATGGTGTCTATTTCGCACTTCCCAAAAAGCATGCATTTAGATGAGTGGGCGATTTCTCCAAGTTGCATTCCAAATATTGGATCAACGGATATGCGCATCAATCTGAATGAGTTGAACTTGCATAAGTTGGGGGATATATTTATTCTTCGACAGTCACACCCAAATTTCCCTCGGGTACTTGAGCCAACACCACTAGATTTTTTCTCCCATGATATTGTTGATCTTGCCTGAGTCTTGGAGACCCAACCCTCCCAAGGAAGTTGGTTTGCATATTTTTTCCCAACTGAAAAGGGACCATTTTTTCCCATGTTCATGACCATGCCAGAGGAAATTCCACTAAATTTTTCGAATGCTTTTGATGACAATTTGTGGTGCTCCTAGAGCTGAGAACATATGGGCCGGAATAGCTTGAAGCACTACTTTTAAGAGGATAGGCCTGGCAAGGATATTTAAGGATCTGAAGGTCCAAGATTTGAGGTGATTGTAAATTGAGAGAATTAGGGAGTCATGGGATATATTTCGTGCAACCGAGTATGACAAGGAAAATCCTAGGTAGTTGGATGGAAGGGAGCTTCTTGGTATGCCTAGGAGGCCAGATATGTGTTGTTGGACTGCGGGGGGAGTGTTGAAGAAGAAAATATGATATTTGTCCAAGTTGAAAGTAGTACCTGAGGCTTCACTAAATTCAGTGAGAATGGCTTGGATTTTAACGGATTCCCGAGCTGTGGGGATGTTCATAAGCATAGTATCATCAACAATTGGATATGGAAAGAAGAAGGTTGAATTCCATGGATAGGGAGCCCTTAGAGGGAACCATTCGAGATCGAGGCTGATATGTATCACCCCAAACCTTTTTCCATGATTAAAAAGAGGAAAGGAGATAGTGGATCCCCTTGACGGATACCTTGAGAGGGGGCAAAAGGTGGAGAGGGGACACCATTGACTAAGATAGAGAAGAAAGTTTAGGAGATGAGCAGGGATGATTTTAAGAATGGAAACTTATTTTTAAATGTATAAACCTTGGCGAATCTTACTAATCCTTCATATGCTAACTATAAATGATTGGGGATATTTTTGTAAAAATATTCAAATTTCCAAGGATTTTATATAGTTTTTATAAAATTTTGGTGATTTTTAAGGTAAAATAATTTTATCCTATAGAATTTGGGCGAATAATTTTTAAAATAGCGAATCACGTTTTTGGAAAAACCATGGAAAATTAGCCCATGAGCGAAATTTAGCCCCTAAAATCATCCCTGGAGGTGAGCTTCATGATCCAGGCTGTCCAATATTCACTAAACCCAAATGTTGATAGAAGAGAATGTGTATACTACCAACTAAGTCAATCAAAATATGTAGAGAGGTTGAGCTTTATGAGCATACCTGGGGTGCGAGTGGTTTTTAGCAAGTGAATCACCTCGTGAAACAAGATTACACTGTCCATGATGTGTCATCCCTCCACATATCTATATTGTTCCTTTGAGATAATGAATGGAAGAATGGGATTGAGTTTGAAAGAAATTACCTTTGCAATGATCTTGTAGATGACATTGCAGAGCGCTATCGGTCTAAACTGCTTCGGGTTGGTGACTCATTTCTCTTTGGGAATGAGGGTAAGAAAGGTGGCATTAAGGTTCGATATCACCTGTCTTGACGTTATGAATTCCTCCAAAATTCACCAAACCTATTCTCGAATCATCGTCCAACAGTGGTGGAAAAAGTCTGTGGTGAAACCATTTGTCCCAGGGGCCTTTCCTGGGGGCATTCACTTGACTTCCTTATCGACTTTCGCTTGCATGATTGGTATAATCAAAGCTTGATTCTTCTCTGGAGTCATTAGCGATGGAATATGTTGGATTAACCAATTGATGGAAGGCGATCTGTCAATTGGAGGTTCCGAAAGAAGCTCTTTGTAATAGTTAACTAATTTGGTTTCAATGTCTGGATGATCTAGAATTGTATTACCGTGTTCATCCTCTAGCATTGTAATGCAGTTGATGTATCTTTTGTGGATCATGGAGGGGTAAAAGAAATTTGTTTTTTTTTTCCTTCCTTTAGCCACTGTACACAAGACTTCTACTTCCAAAGGATCTCCTCTTGCTTCTACGATCTACAAGTTGTTTCTTCAGGATGGACTCCTCCTGTAGTAGGGTGCCTATATATCCTGAAATGATGGATTCTTGTTGAATGTCCTCTAGTAATTTTTATAGGGCCTTTTGTGCTTGGAATATGTTACCGAAGACATACTTGTTCCAGTCTCGAAGCTGCTTCTTGAAGTTTTTTAGGTGCTACTGGAATCTGTACATCCTTGTGACATGCACGCTTTCTTCATTGGCCCACCAAGTATGAGAGAGCTCTGGAAATTCTAGGTGATTTATCTAGAATTTCTCAAAGCGAAAGGGTTTCTATGTGAGTGTGGAAATCGTATCCATCCACAGTTGGAATGGCTAGTGATCTGAGATCGATTTTGGAAGAATGTTTGCTTCAATTAGGGGGCGCTCAAGAATTAGGGTTTTCGATATTAGGAAACGATCAAGTCTGTTGGCTATGTGTTGGGAACCCACCTTCTTATTCGACCAAGTGAAGGATCCATTTCTGGTCTCAATGTCAATTAGTTTGAGACTATCTATGATATTGCTAAACTTGGTGTTTCCTTGATCCAATCGTTTCAAGCCATCACGTTTTTCTTCTAGGGTAAGGATGATGTTAAAATCCCCTCCCAATATCCATTGCTCTTGTTCTATTAGAGATTCTATATGGGAAATATTAGCTAGGAAGTGATCTTTCTCTTGGGTGATTTGAGGACCATAAGTGTTAGTGATGACTCCTGCTTTGCTTGAACCAATGGCACGGTAGTATGTTGTGAGTCTGCCTACCATTTAAAAGGTTGGTTCCAGGATGACTAAGGCTGGGTTCCAGAGGATGGATAAACCCCCTGCAACCCCTTTCGATTCTTTGTATATGAATTTATAGTGGCGCCAACATATTTTGAATAGTTCCTCTTCCATTTCCCCTACACATTTGATTTCCTGTAGTAAAAAAATGTTTGGATCCTCTTCCTTGATACAATTTCGAAAAATCCTTTGTTTGGATCTTCCATTGAGGCCTCTGATTTTCCATGTGATTATATTCATTATAAAGAGTTGTGTGGGGGGGAGAAAAATCCTTTAGTAAGGCGTTGCATTTGGACTAAGTTTATCATAAATTTACCTACCTCTTTGATCAATTGATGAGTCGTCTTACGCCCATGTTGTTTTCCCTCTTTCTGGATTCATTTGGGGTATGGATTTGGATCCAAGTGGATTCCTAATCTGGAAGTGGCACCTGTTGTGGAGTTAATAAAAACCTTGTGAACCTTTTTGAGCTGCTCCACGGGTATGGTTTGCAATTCCTTCTTGTTGAAAGCATCCTCGATTTTGTCTAGGTCAATGAACGCAAGTTCCCTTTCATCCATATGCATTATGGTGTCTCCACATTCATTTGCATCTTTTCTTGGTGCCATTTGAGCTGGGGAGTCGTGGCCTGTGATTTTCTCTAAGATTGGATCTAGGGTTTGTTTTTCCTTACCTTTTTCTTTGCTCAGATCTACTGTTTTGTGGGGGTTTTCCACTTCCTCTATCTCTGGTAGGTTGCTAAGTGCATCGAAGGAGTTGTTGGTAGGGATATTTCGGTTTCCAGTCTGAGTGGATTTTTTCGAAGGTGGTTTCTTATGCCCCTATACTTGAGTGTTGTCATCTTTTTGTTTATCATCTGTTGTTGGTCAGGTTGGAGCATTGAGGGGGTAGTCTCTGAAGAGATGTCCATGTTCATGACATTTCTGGCACCTGAAGGGAATGTGTTCATAATCTATGGTCTAAATCCATTCCTCATCTTGATATTCTAAGGTGATTGAACTAGGGAGGGCTTTGAAGATGTTCATGTATACACAGATACGTGCATAGGATTTGTATCTTCTCTTCTTTGTGGCTTCTGAGGATTTAACATATCTTCCCAGCATATTTCTAATACCCATTAAGATTTCGTCGAGCCATAATTCCTAGGGCATGGAGTAGCCGCAGATCCAAACTAGGGCACATGCAAAGTATTCCTTTTCTGGGCAAAAACGATCCATCCTAAACCTTAGATACAACCTGACAGAGTTATAGAAGTAGGCACCATTTTTAGAAACCCGATATTTGTCCTCCAGGTTGTAAAATATGATTTTGAAGAAACCCTTTGAACTTAGTTGAAGCTCATAGTCACATTTTGGGTTCCACCAATTTTTAATCCATCTCGTGAGATCTTTCTCTGAGGTCCATAACCCTAAGAATTTTTCGATCAAGGCATGATCCTTCATGAACTGGGTGTGTTCTCCGACCCTGGTGGATTTTATCACATATTTTGGTGCAGTTGATGCTTGAGGGATGCATTTCCCTAGTTCTCAGTTGCGAGATGCCTTTGGATGTAATTCTTCAGCTTCCATTTCCATGTTTTTCGCTGAGCCTTGTTCATCTTGCAGCAGGTGATATCTAAGATGCGGGGGAGATTCAAAGGACGACTGATGAGCTCGAGGTCCATCTGTTTAATTAGTTGTTACATTTCTATAAGAGGGGGTTTTCACCGCCCCCCTCCCCCCTTGTTTGAGCCCATTTTGCGAATCCAGGCTTTTCCATAATTGTGGTGGCAGTGGTTAACAGGTTTGAGAGGTAGGAGGTCTAGTGAAGTAGGGGAGGGAGCATGCAGGTTCTCAAACCCTAGCAGTTTGTGGTCATCGTCTCCATAGCTAGTTTCCTAAAAGTGTTATACTTTAATTTGGGTGAATGTGGAAAATATTTTCCAATGAAGGCCTGCCAATGTATAGCATCAATCTTGATGTATCTGAAGACACCTTGTGGTGTTTTTGTTCCACATTTTGTGCTAGTTGGGTTGTGAAAAGAGAAGACACTGGAGAATATATGTTTAATTCTTTATGTGGTTTGATAATTACTATTAGAGCGTAGGGAAAGTTTCTTGATGAAGGTAAACTTGAGAATGATTGACAAGCCCATCTCCTTAAAGAAAAATGTTGACAGAACTATAAAGATAGAGGTCGTGGATGCAATCAAGAAAAATATAATGGAGGTTATCATGATGAGGATTGTGTTGAAAAAAGTGACAAGAAGCATGATGATTATAAAAAATCAATTAAAAAGGATAAGAAGAATACAACCTATTTATATTGTGGAAAGGTGGGAGATGTCAAAAAGACTTATTAGAAAAAGCATAGTGATATTGAAGAAAAGATACAAAGGATTGAAAATGAAGTGTCAACTAATCAATCCATTTACCAACCTACAACGTAAACTTTTAGATTGATCTGTAAAATGTCATGGATATTCCACTACAATAGTTTGTCACAACAAATCTTATAATATTCTACAACCTTTTATTATGCAATGTTCTACTGAAGATTGTAGACTTAATATTACTAGATTCAACACAAAAATCACTAAAATATGCTAAAAAATTAAATGAAAGAGACAAGCAATGACACACCATCCACACAATGAACACCATATGTACCCTGTGAAAACCCAATACGAGAAAAAATCAACTAGAAGGTGAAGTGTATGCTTTGAACTTTTCTTCTCAATTATGAAATGTGAGTACAAAGAAATGAGCACTCACTATTGATATTCTTGCATGGATACTGTGGCCAATATGGATAATACAAGAGGTCTCCTACTTCCTCTGATCTCCCTTAATATCCCAATCTCAATTATCTAATCTCCTATGGAACAATACTCAAGATAATATGAATAGAACCCCTACATTTCCTAACAACCCAATGTTTAACATAGCCTAATAGTCGTCTACGGTTAGGGTTAGGGTTTTTTTATGCCTCAACCCCAATTAATGTTAGAATTTTGGACCCTCTAGAATATTCATAAAATTCCACACATGACTAACTCCACCTTTGTGAGTAATGTATGTTGAAATGGCATCCACTCTGTACCATGGTGGTCAATAAGATATGTTAACTTGCGAGAGGCATAACTTCCACATATGAACTCTGGTTGAGGTGATTTTCACGTCATTGGAAAACTCTCAAAGTGTAGAAAAATGTAAATAGGTTGTGAGCTATGCTCGCAAAGTTTTGGCCCAAGAAACAAGTATTTAAGGGTCAATAGACTCTAGAAGGTTTTTGATCTGAAATCTCCAAAGTGGAACATGCCCCTAAAATTGGCCCTATAACTGTACAACTCCAATTTTTCTAGTGAAAAAATACCAAAATAAATGACAAATTATATGATGATCCATTCTAGATAATAAAGAATAAGGAATATACATACACATATTCTATTATGCTTCTCATGGATTTTGTGCTAACAGTTTTAAAAGCGAATAGATAGACAATTATGGTCGGAACCATCATATGGAAAATGATGCTTCCCTTTTCTTATTAAACAACATTGCAAAAGAAGATATATTTGTTGCAAGTGATTATGCACTTATTGTTGTCAGTTGTGATAGAACATCGATGTGTATTGTGTACCAAATTTACGTGCCACTTTGTTGTATATATCCAAACTAACCCACACTAACAATAAGGTCGACTTATGCCTAATAGGTTCATTGTGAAAAATATTAACAATGACTTCCATTATTGTCATTGAGAATGCTCTTGAACTTAAAGACACGCTATATATGTTTTGTGATTTCCACAAGAAGGCTCGAGGACCCATTGCACTCATATCCAAATAAAAAACAACCAATTAAAAGTTTGGCATTAGAGAGATTAGGACATTTAATGTTAGAAGTATAAAATTGATGATTAAATTTAATGCACTTATTAGACTCCCTAAGGTAATGCCTTTTAATGGTGTATGTAAAGGGTATGTATTTGGAAAGATTTATGAAAGTGCATTTGAAATAGAAAGTCTCAAAGAGTGAAACCTTCCATAGCAAAGTTTCTTGAAGAAATTTGATATCAAAATTTATTACAATATTATCACTTTAACAATCTTCCAAAAAGATAGTTCCAAAATAGAACATTTTGATTTGAAAGGTTTTTTTTGACAAACCTTTCAATATTTTTAGAAAACATTTAACATCCAAATTTATTGAAAGAAATTAAATGTAGATTTAAAACTTTTTTAAAAATTTAGTGCAGAGTTTTTCTTTTTTTACATGAATAAATATTGCAAATTCAATTTAATGACAAAGAAGGATTTGGTTCATGAAATTTATTAAAAAAAACTGAACATTAATAATTAATATAATAAGTTTTAATAATTAATATTGCTTAATGAATAAGTTTTAATGAATAAAGTTTATGAAATTTATTAAAAAAATAATATTGTTTGATAAATAAATTTTAATTAATAAATTTTATTAAAGAGAAGTAGTAGTATTATTTGAGTTTATTATAAAAAAGTAATTAGTTTAATAAGGTTATATTTCAATTTTCAATATAATGTAAAATAACATTATATTTATAATTACATTTTTACTTTCAATATAATGTATAATATCATTATATTTATAATTACATTTTATACATTATATTTATAATTACATTTTTACTTTCAATATAATGTATAATATGATTAAATGATCAAAATATAAAATAAAATATGTTTTAACTATTATTTTTATAAATAACCATTTCTAAATAATTAGAAATTTAATCACTTTATATATAAAATTTAATAAATTGTATTTTGTAAATATAATAATAATTATATTTAAAAAATATTGATATTTTTAAATATTACCTTTTACAAATTTTCACAGTAAATAATTGCATCTAATTTAATAAAATTTAAAATAATAATAATAATCTATTTTTAAGGTGTATGAGACCTCAAAGTGGTGTATGAGATCTTCTTGTTTGTGGGACAAGGGACCTCCTCCACCCAAAGATTTGACTATGTTAGCACTCTGTAAATTTCCTAGAGGTTGAAACAGAAGAAATCTACAAAGGTAACTTTATCCAACCGCTTTTAAAGCTGGGAATCTAGCCCTTCCAGCTTCAGAGAGGGATCTCTCTATATGATTTAGCTTTGTTTTTAATTAAGATGTTAGGCTAGGTAAAGGAACAGGTAGGTTTTGTTGTAAAAGTGTTTTTGACTTGGTTGAGACAGTCTACACCTCCATTGGGCTATGGGGTTTGTGTTATAATCAATATGAGATACCAACCAGAAACGTAAAGGGATACTCCCACAGGGCGAGATAATATACTCACTGGATCTTTAATAGCTTAAATGATGGACAGGAGAAAAGATGAGAAAGATACATTCAACTAAGAAGCAGTTAAGAATTTCTTAATTGAAAACATCAGAAGATGAACATTAAAATCTTTTAAAGTCGGAAACAGGGTATCCAAGATAAATCCTGCAACATACGTTACTTCTTAAAGATTAGTTTCAGAAAAAAAATATGATCACAAAGCAAGAATACATTAACGCAGAGAATAAACATCACCAGTGAATACATGCAAGAATCCTGTAAAAGTGCCTCCTTTTTATTAATGGCAGATATCTTCAAAAATGTTACAGTCTGATAGCGTCAGGGTGTAAAGATCAACAACCCTCAATACTTCGAAAGGTGAAGTATTTATAATTCAAATTACAAATGTTCTTGTCATAATTGATCAGGACGTGCTCATTCTATTTTTAGTCTAACTAATTTAACTAATCAAAACTGCTTGATGACTTAGTACAACTGCATGCGGAATTTCTGGGGTAGGTCGTTGGCGAGGTTCTGGTGCAACCTCTTATAACTGGATAGGTGACTGGACCTAGACAGCTCATCTGCTAATCGAGCAAATCGCAGAGTTCCTCCCATCTGAGATGACTAGGCACAGTTATTTTGAGCAGTCTCTGATACACTTCATCCATTTCCGTATATTTGGCGAAAGTGGGCTTGGTGAGGAATATGTATCGAATCTCATGTTGGATACTGATGTCCAACTGAAGAGCGTCCAGGAATGCTTTACCGGTGATGCTCCCTTGTATGTCAGCAAATTTTGAATTATCTTTAGACACTTCAACCAGTCTCTTTTTGTAATCTGAAAGTGTCATCAGTTTATCATTAACAACTTTCAGACCTGGGAGACCTTTCTTCTAGAGAGTCTCGATATTGCTGAAGAATTTATGTACCCCCTGGTCCATGATCTGAACCTTTTCTTCTAGTTGAAGTAATAATCCCCTCTTGGTCAAAACTCTTTTGACCTCAAGGATGGTTTTTGTTCTATCCTCGATCTTCAACTCTTCTATCTCTTCTCGGGTTTTAGAATTTAGGAATTTGATGATCTCATTTGCCTAAGTTGGCCTGTCTCCTAATTCTATTCTGATCTTTTCAATGGCTTGTTTGCTCCTCTGGACCAACTCGTTATGCTCAAACATGATTTGGATCATGGGCCAAATTTCATATATGGACTTTGTGATGTCTGTCCATACATTTTCTTTGACTTCAGCCAAAGTCTTCCCTGCCACTGTTTGCTTTTGGAACTGTTGTAGTTCTTTCCTGAGCTGCTCACTTACCTGCTTTTCTTTGGATAGACTGGTTTGGAAAGAAGTTTTGAGTTCCTGGAGGTTCTCAACTTCCTTCTTCAGCCTGCTGATTTCTGTCTCTTGCAGGTTCATTTTCTCCATGGATTTGGCGAGGTCTATTGTTCCCTCTTGTGGTGTCATTGGTGTTGCAGATGGAATTGTTGTTACTGCTGCTGTGCTCAATCCTGCAATTGGGATAGCACTCAATGGAATGGCTTCCATAGACTTTAGCTGCTCTTTCTCCTTTAGCAGTTTCTCCATCTCTGCTTTCATTTCTTTGAGCTGGACATTCTGCTCCATGAGCAGCTTAAGCATCTCGTCCTTCTCGCCTTCTTTCTCTGCTATCTCCTTCGCCTGTGAGTCTTTTGTAGGCGTAAGTTTCAGTTGTTTCCTCAAGGAGGCGATGTCTGCATTTTTCTTCTTTATCATCTCTTCTACAACTTTGACGTTCGCAGGATCATAGTCGATCTTGAGGACCAGCTCCTCCAAAGTCTTAATTCTGTTGTCCTTTGCAAAGGATGATATTTTTTCCATCTTGAGCTGCTTTTGAGCATTATTGAGCGACACCTGAAATTTGGCTACTGAAGCAGAAGCATGTGCCAATGTATGGAATACCATCTCACCTGTCTGTTTGTGCAGATCCATCTGATCTGTTGGGTGCACGTCCTTTGCTTGGAATTCAAAGGTGGCCCTCTTATAGTTCGAGATCACCTTGGGATCCGGAACCTACGCTTGGAGGAAGGCCATGTGCATCCTGCCTTTTTCTATGTCGAATGCAGACAACAGTCTATGTTGCGCAGTCGACGTTTGTTTCTGAAACTGAGCATAAGTACTGCTGGTGAGAGTCTGATTCTTTTTCTTGATCAACTCGTACTTCTTGAAAATGCTCAATTTGGGCCTAGTCTTGCCTGGCTGAGTGTTCAAGGGAGAGTCTGTGGATTTCTTCAGTACTGGTGGGGTGATACCTTGATAAAGGCTCGAACCAAAAGGTGGGATGACTGGCTTGATTACTGTGGTAGTTACTGTGGTAAGCGGGGCTTCTTGTTCTACTGTTGTGCCCGGCACTGAAAATGTCTTGGGCCTCTTCGTGTGCAACTAGAACTCTTCGGATGATACCTCTGTGACAGGCGGAGATGAATCCTGTCGAGGCCTCTTTTCTTTAGGGACCTGTGGTGTAGTAGTTGGTGTTATAGTGGTCAGGGGAACAGTGGTAGGGGGAGCCTGTTGTTCCGCTTCAATCAATGTGTCAGGCATCCACACAGTCTGATTGGAAAAAATTTCGATCTCAGGCTTGGACTCATGAACATACGGGATGTTTTTGTTTTTTACCCGCATTTCTGAAATGATTCCCCATGGATCATAGTGCCATGGAAAACTCATAAAAAATTTCATTTCTTTCAACATTCTGTCATCTTCTTCCCCGGCGCCTCGACTGTTGCAAATGAAGGAGCCAATTTGCCCCTTGATCCGCAACTGTTGTTTTTTCTTCAAGGATACAAAGTGGATGTCATCTGAGTTCGTGATCTTCCTTATATACTATAACGCAAAGATTCTTACCGGAACATACTTTGGCAGCTTGTAGGGTTCCAACTCGCACCCGAAAACTCTGATCTCGGTGTGGTTTTGATACAGGTACCAGTCCCCTGTCTTTGCGTTGTCCGAGAGATGCAGAATTCTCTGGACTTCGTCGTTTATTCGTGGCTCAGGCCTGCCACTCAACATGCTTACCACAGGGTGGTAGAAAAGATCAATAAATGCCTTGAAGCTATACTCTATGGAATTGTGCTTCAACAAAGATGTACACGCTGTGACTGGCTGAGGCCTTCCATCTACGTCCATTTTTTGCATAGAAAAACTGAATTTATCTACCTGATAGAAAACAAACATGTAGGCCAATATGGATGAATATCTGAACATCCCTTCCGTGCCAAAATTTATGAACTGTTCGTGAATATTGTTGGCCAAGAAGGTACTGAAATCAAACTGTGTGGTGGGTTTTTCATCAGTGGAGAAAATGGATAGAAAACCCAAAATGGGCTCATCTACCCACTGGTCGGAATAATATCCTAATAGAGCGCAAAGGGAGGAAATGATCTGGTTTCCCTTGGTGGAGAACATGGATGACGGGTAAGGTGGATTGGTGGAAGGGAGTTGAGCGGAGGTGGGAAGGAAAAGATCGAAAATTTGTGCTCTCTGGGGAAAGGTCATATTTTGATACAACTCTGTAAGGATCTCCAGGTTGAAAGGAGAAGCGGAATCGACACGGGGGATTTGCATCATTTGGTCAATGTCTTCGGGAGTAATGAAGAACATGACATCTCCGGCTGAGGAGATAATGACCCTCTGTTCGGGAATATAATGGGCTTGGCATTTGAGGGCGAATTCCGGGAAGTGGTGGATCTGGGGAAACAGGTACAGGGGCAAATTGGACTCCCAGAGTCCAATTTCATCGCTCTGGTCCAGGAACACCTCCCGGAGCCATGACTGGAGGTCCGAAAAATCGAATTCACACTTGGTATCAGCGATCAACGTGTCTTTGTCAACCAATGGGATTTTGTCCAGGTCGATAGGAGGAGGAAGAAAAGGATTCTCTTCTCCTTCCACTGGTCTTAGCTTTGGCGCCATCTCTGCGACAATACATGCAATAAACACGATGTTAGTGGGGTCGACTGGCTGTGGATGAAGGCGACGGGAAAGAAATGGAGGAATAAGAGGTAAGTTTTTTGGAGCGATGGACGAATAACGGATGAAAGGGGAATAACGATAGTTTTATTCAAAACTGGGGTCGGTTGGACGCGGGAGACAGGTCAGCAGGATAACGGGTATGTTATCCTGTAATAAATGGACAACGGGCCACTTGGGGTGAGGTGGCAGGTGACGGTGGCCAAAACATACGGACGGGTGACGTGGAGGCTGGTGATTGGAGGTAAAAGTCGCAATAAGGGGTTGTTCATGAGTGAAAAGGGGTAGGGACTGACAGCCGGGACTGACAGCAGTTATGTGATGAGACACACTCGGGAGCAAGTGGAACAAGTGGGAGATGATGTCCATGAGTGACGAGGGCTGTCAGATGGAAGATGGGGATAGGACTTATGGACCAATAGAATAACGCCACGTATGACAAGGGGCCTGCCCGAGAAAAGTAACAATTCCGGACCCCCCCCCCCCTTTGGTTAAAAGCAGAACATC
>ML784666.1:207126-235493 GCA_009831015.1 Picea engelmannii
TTAGTCTTGTATGTATTAAGCACCACAGGGCATCAAAATATTCTGAAGTATAATTCAAATTATGTATAAACTTGGATTTATTAAACAAAAAGAAAAGCTAAAAAATTCTCAAGTACACATTTATTTATGCTTTACATAAAAAAACATACATTAACATTTCCCTTCTCTGCCCTGTAAAGCACTCTGCTTCTCTCACTGTATAAGTTTCCACAATTAAAAAAAAAAACTTTGCCAATTGACCTCACCAGTGTTGACAAGATCTAACAAATAATATTATTTTTTCTAACCTTAAAAATCCACGGGATTATTGAAATTTTCCTTTCTTATAATGAATGTCTAAACCCGATTGTAGGATTTATAATTATGCAAGTCATCGGGCAAACACAAACATTAGGGTAGGTTAATCTCAAAAGAGTTTTGAAGCAGCAAATACTCCCATTTTGCACAGAGAGAAGTTAGATATAAGGTGGCTTGTTTATTCTTTAAACATTGTAACATTGGATACATTGAACGTACATTGGATCATTGAACGTTGATATTGAGCATCTAAATTTGTAACATGGGTTTAATTTGCAACTAGATGTTTAAATGGTTAGGATGCTTATTTCAAGCTTCACAGACTCTAAGAGTACATGGTTTTTATGCATCATGTGGATGCACAAAGAAATTTACAAAAACATTTAGGTTAAGTTGTTTAGCTCAAGCTTCACAACTTTTAAAAGTTATATGATTTTTATGCAGCTTGAAAAATTTTAAAAACATTTCCTCACCTCCACCCCACCTAGGCTGTAAAGCACCTCCCTTCTCTCAATGCACCTGAAGAGACTTTGTTAGACACCTAGGGAGGCAGATATATCAAGAGGTATGGAATTTATGAGATGCTAACCTCAAATATTTACCAGCATAAGGATTACTTAAGAAGATAAAAACATTAGCACTAGTATCTGATATAAGACAGATCATCTGCCATAATATTGATATAACACAAATATAATCTATAACAGATTATCAGATTATTGTAACTTTCCCTAATTACTCGATTTATTATGCAAGTCAGACAAACACAACAATAAGTTAGCTTAAAGAAAAGCTTTGAAGGTAGCAAATACTCTCGGCACCATTTTTACTTGTAGAGAAGCCTAGTGGTGTGTTTCATCCTTATAACAATGAAATGAACTTAGATAGTGCATAAGATGCCTTGAATACTGATAATTTAGATAGGGCATAAGATGCCTTGAATACTGATACTTTAGATAGGGCATCAGATGCCTTGAATACTGATACTTATCAGGTTAATTTAGAAAGGGTTTTGAAAGTAAGATGTACTGTGAGTCCCCCAAATGGAGAAGCCGCCCAGGTATCTTATCAGCTCTACCAGGGTTGGAGAGCACACTCAATTCATGAAAGAGCACGCCCTAATCGGAAAATTTCTCGGGCTTTGGCCAGCAGAAAGGGACCTCCGCAAATGGATACAGCACTGGTGGAATCCCAAGGGGGATTACGAGCTGCAACTCAGCTCCAAAGGCTTCTTCACAATCATCTTATACAATCTCGAAGACAAAGATAGAATCTTTGAAAATGGGCCATATTTCTTTAACTCAGCAGGCCTGTTTCTACGGTTTTGGACGGAAAGATTTAGCCCAGACAAAGAAGACTTCACCATGGCCCCTGTCTGGATCCGTCTGTACTCCTTGCCGCAAGAGTTCTGGCTGGAGGAAATTTTAATGGGAATAGGCAATACCCTAGGTCAATATGTAAAAACCTTTGAAGCCACCAAGCAGCGAAAGTATACCTCTTATGCCAGGATCTGCGTATACATGAACATATCTAAAGCTATTCCGGGAACGGTAACCCTAGAATACCAGGACGAGGACTGGCAACAAACCCTAGACTATGAACATATACCGTTCAGGTGCAGAAGGTGCCACGAACATGGTCATCTATACCGGGACTGCCCCATCATCACACAAGCCACGAAGGCAACAGAAACCCTGCAGAAGGACGGATTCACCACAGTAACTTCCAAAAGGCGGCATCCACTAAGGAAGCAATCCATGGCAACAGGACAAAACATAGCCACGAAGAACTCCTATGAAATTTTGGAGCAGCTACCAGAGGACGAAGAGGTACAGAACCCGCACAAAAATCCCCCGCAACAGCAAACAAAAGGCCCAAACCCGGAGCCCCAGCCGCACAATGCTGAAATCCCAACGGAGGAAAGAGGAGATGGAGACGGAGACACCCCAATGCTGCTGGATGACAAGGACCTAGCAGGAATAGACTTAGAAAAGCTGGAAGAAGCTCTGAATCAGAAGGATCTGCAGACTCTTCCTGAAGAACAACTCCGCAAGGTACACAAGGTCTTCATCAACTCCTCCGCCGGATCCACGGCTCGTCTGGGCATAGCGGCTGACTCGAACTTAGGCACGAAACGAGTCCTTCGTGAGAACAAGAGGCGAGGAAGGAAATCTGCACACGAGCTCATCAAGGAAGCAGGTAACCTCATGATAAACTCAGGACAGATACAAAAGCTCTCGGAGGGATACCTCCACTCAACACCTACCTCTTAATTATGAAGATCATCACCTGGAATATCAGGGGACTGAATGGTCGATCCAAACACAGGATCCTCCGAGACTGCATCATGGCAGAAAAACCAGACATACTACTGCTCCAGGAGACCAAATGCAAGGGAGCAGAAGTCGAAACAATCTCCAAACGAATATGGCGAGACTGTGACTACATAACAACAGATTCCATAGGGGCCTCTGGAGGCCTCGCTATCATTTGGAATCCGCTCAATGTAACTATCAGCAATTCCTTCACAACAGCAGGTACAATCACCGCTCACTTTGAAGTCACGGGCACAAACCAGGAAGGGGCCATCACCAATGCTTACGGGCCACGTAGCAACCAGGACAAGGCCAAATTTATGCAGAACCTGGAGTTGATCAAGACCTTGACGGCAACACCGAACTGGATATTAGGAGGCGACTTCAACATGATTCTGACACTGGAAGAAAAAACGGGAGGCATCAAGCGTCTCGAGCAAGACAGCGGTAAGTTTAAGGCTCTCATTGACCAGTTAAAACTAGTTGACATTGAAAATAACAATGGGATTTTCACTTGGTCTAACCGCAGAACAGGCAATCAACACATTGCCTGTCGACTAGACCGTTTCCTCGTAACAGAGGAAATCATGGACTCAGGCTCTCATTTGGAAAGCCTCATTTTACCCAGAGCGAGCTCGGATCACTGGCCCTTGGCTCTGCAAGTGGACCTGGGTGAACCCCCCAGATACAAGCCTTTCCGCTTCGAGAAATTCTGGCTAACACACCCAGATTTCAAACGGTTAGCCATATCCTGGTGGGCCGAAGCGAAAATCGATCATGGCTCCTGCATGTACAGGTTCCAGCAGCGGCTAAAAAACTTCAAACAGAAGCTAAAGCAATGGAACAAAAACAGCTTCGGCAATATACTACAAAGCATAAAGACCATCGAAGGCAGACTGGGGGAGATTCAACAACTCTTCATCTCTGGCACAAGAGCCGCTGAACTGATGAAGGAAGAAGAGCAGCTCCAGACACACTTGGAAGAGCGAAGAAAGCAGGAGGAAATCCTCTGGAAGCAAAAATCGAGAGTGCAATGGCTCAAGGAAGGAGAAAAGAACACAAAATTCTTCCATAGAGCCATGATGCACAGGAGGCACATCAACAGAATCACTCACCTGGAGGACGGTCAAGGCAACCTAATCAGAGAACACTCCAAAATAGAGGAGAAACTGCTCCAGTACTACCAGGATCTCCTCACGGAACCACCGTAGGACAGAACGGCCACCATCAAGAAGGTCACCAGACACATACCAACACTTATCACTCCAGAACAGAATGTCGCTCTAACTCGACCCATCACACAAGAAGAGGTTGACCAGGCAGTAAAAGAAATGCAAGCGGGAAAAGCTCCGGGTCCGGATGGGTTCACCGTAGACTTTTTTCATTACTGCTGGGATCTGATCAGATCGGATGTGTGGGAGGTGGTTGAAGAATCACGAGCTTCAGGCGTGGTCTTACCAGCCCTCAACGCCACTTTCCTTACCCTCATCCCAAAAGAAGAACGAGTCACCAATCCCAAACACTTCAGACCTATCGCCCTCTGCAACGTAATCTACAAAGTCATAACGAAGGTCATCGCAACTAGGCTCAAGCCCATCCTGCCTTACCTCATCTCCAACGAGCAATCAGGTTACGTAGAGGGAAGACAAATCATGGACAGTGTCATTCTCGCACATGAGGTCATCCATTCCCTCAAATCTTCAAGAACTCCAGGTATGCTTATCAAACTTGACCTCTCCAAAGCCTTTGATCGCGCTAGCTGGAAGTACATTAGAGCAGTCCTCGACTCCTTTGGTTTTGCTCAGGACTGGATAAACTAGATCATGAACCTCACTTCCTCCGCTTTCTTTTCCATCCTGGTGAACGGGGTTCCCTCAAAACCTTTCTCGCCTTCTAGAGGAATCCGTCAGGGAGATCCCCTCTCTCCTTTTCTGTTCATTCTCCTAGCAGAGGGTCTAGGCCGCTACATCAAAGCTTCAGTATTAGAGGGCTCCCTCAAGGGCCTACCCTTGCATAATTTATAGCCCGCCCCTTCCCATAGTCAATTCGTAGACAATACCCTCCTCTTGAACTCCCCTACGGCCCAGGAAGCTCAGAAGCTCAACTCCATTCTCGCAGACTTCACCGAAGCCTCAGGCATGTCTCTCAACCTGGACAAGTCCAAACTGTACTTCTTTAACACTCCGCCCTCTGTCCAACGCCACATCTCCAGACTGTTGGGGATCCCCAGGAGCTCCCTTCTGTCCAACTATCTCAGTATACCTCTCTCCGAAGTGGTGGCTTCCAACATCTCCTGGGACAGCCTTCTCCTTTCCATCTCTAATCGGCTCAGCAACTAGACTTTTCGACCTCTCAATATTGCCTACCGGCTGGTCCTCCTTAAATCTGTTTTGCATGCTTTGCCCACTTATCTCTTCACTGCCCTGGCGGCCCCCAAAAAAGTCATCAAAGCCATTAGATCCCTGCAACGAAATTTCCTCTGGAGCGGCCACTAGCCTAACAAAAAATGGGCGCTTGTCAACTGGGATAAGCTCTGCTTGCCAAAGAGTCAAGGCGGACTGGGACTTAGAGACCCAGGCAAACTGAACCAGGTAATGGGGGCCAAAATATGGTGGAGATGGCTAAAAAACCCTGCAGTGGCTTGGGCGCAACTTTGGAAACAAAAGTATGCCCCCCATATCCCGGAAGATCAGGCAATCCGGCTTAACAACCACATACAGGGATCTAATATTTGGAATACAGCCTGGAAAAATCGCACCTTGGTTCAACACCATGCTTTCTGGGAGGTAAGAGACGGAGGCAATGCCCTCTTTTGGACAGATTCGTGGCAACAACTCAAACCTCTGGAAACGATGGAAGAGCTAATGGCACTCCAGCGAGCCCTCCCCCAAAACGCCCTCCTCAGGGTCAAAGATCTTTGGACAATGCAAACTCCACCCCAAAGATGGCGCCATTGGAAAGCCTCACATCAAGAACTCGGAGTTCCCGAAACCATTGACTTGCAAAGCTGGCAGGCACAAGCCAACAGCAGGAAAATCCTCTTCCGGGAGGGGCCTGACATCCTCCGGTGGGGGCACTCTACAGTTGGAACCTTCACTGTCAAGGAAGCTTATTTTTTGCACGCCAATCAACAGGTTTCAAGGACAGAGCATATCTGGAACAAGGTATGGAATCCCAGCCTTTGGCCCAAGATCTCCACTTTCCTATGGCTGGTCGTGCATAATAGAGCCTTAACCTGGGACAATCTCCAGAAGAGAGGCTTCATTGGTCCCTCCATGTGTGCTCTTTGTTCACTTCAGGAGGAAAGCAAAGAACACCTCTTCAATGGCTGCCAGTACAGTCAGAAGATCTGGGACTATGGAGCACAGATCATGCACAAATCCCAGCGTAACCGCAGCAGTATTAATGACACGATTGAGAACTGGAACAACATCTCATTCACCAACCCCATACTAAATCTCATATGGAATCTGTTGCCAGGATTCACCCTCTGGCAAATCTGGAAAGAGCGAAACAAGCACATATTCCACTCTCAATCCTCCCCCCCGGACGCTACTTGGACAAAAGTCAGGGCCCAAGTCACAGAAACCGTCAGGAACAAATCCTGGACAGCGAAAGATTGGCAATGCAACCCTGAGGAGCAGATCATCCTGCACAACTGGCAGCTCGATTTGACCAACCATCTTTCAGCTAGAAGCCCATCCGTCCCTTTGGTCATCCCTACCACCTGGACCCCCCCTCCGGCACACTTCATCAAAGTCAATTTTGACGGAGCATCCAAGGGCAACCCAGGACCTGCAGGATACGGGACAGTACTCAGGAACTCAGATGGAGAAATCCTAGGTCTGGAAGCAGGCTTCATCGGTGACACAACCAACAATGTAGCAGAGCTTACAGGACTCCTGAGAGGACTCCAAGCAGCCACCAACAAAGGCTATCAACGGATACTCCTAGAGGGCGACTCACAACCCATCATTAAGCTAGCCACTAGAATAATCCATGGCTGCGATCCAGAGAAGATTTCCCCGAGCTGGCGACTCTCCGGCTTACTTGTCGACTTCAGTCATCATCTTCACCCGCATCTCACCATCACCACCTCCCATGTCAAAAGGGAAGCGAACAAAGTGGCAGACCGACTCGCAAACAAAGCGGTGGAAATAGGGGAAGAACGCTTGAGCTGGGACGGCCAGAGCTCACCAACCCCAGAGATCCTTACCCTGTGCCAAGCTCTAGCCAGAAAAGATCTTCACTCCCCGCATGGGGTGGTAGGTGGCACAATTGTGCCAGGTGGAAACGAACGAGGCCGAAGCGTAAATGCTCCCAACAGCCCGTCCCAAACCAGCCATTAAATCCCATGACCGCGCACAGGCGAACTCACTCGAGCAGTACCCTCGCGCGAGCGCAAGGTACATCACACCAAAGCACTAACCAGACGGGAATAATGACGCGATTTAATGCCGAGGTTATATCAATTGTATTGATAATGGAGCTCGTCATTCGGGTTATGCCTGCAAGCGGTTTGTTTCTCCGGGAAGCCTACCTTTCACAGGTTAATCAGCGCTGCAGAAGCCTTACTGTAATTTCTTCGGTCCAGGGGCTGCACTTGGCAACTCCGCCCCCCTTCAGCAGCTCCTTGACCGATACTAGCATCAACATTCTCGGCAGAGCACCAGTCATGCCACGAATTCGAGGGCGATCGAGACGAGGGGCAGCCTGGTACGCTGCAGAATCCAGGCATAAGCGAAAGGCAAATTTTGAACGAGCTCTGGCAATTGCCACCCGGCGGCACAAGCTCAAGCTGAGAACGCCTCCACCGGTGTTCATTGAAGAAGTTATACCGCCAACCGGCCCGCCCAGCCCTACCGAGCACAATCCATTAACAATTCCGAAGAATTGGAACTCTCGCGCAAGCTATGGCTCCCTCGGCCCCCATCAACCTGTCAATGAGGAGCCCGGCCCCTCTGCAAGCATCGAGGAATGGCCCTACACCCCCTGCTACGTGGTCGAGGAGATCCCTCCTGAAGCCACCGAAGCAACGGAGAACACAGGGCAAGAACGTCAGCGACACCAGTCAAAGGAGGCGGCCGAGGGCGCAAGCAAGGAGCACGCAGCCAACTACAGCCAGGAGCAGCCACCCGCTGCAAATTGGGATCTCCTCAACCTAATTTTCGACATCCGAGGCAAAATGGAAGATCATATCTTCCGCCTGGCACAAATCGACCAGAGGCTTGATATGTTTTTCGCGGCGCACTCCCGAGCAACGTCCAAAAAACAATGCCCGACCTGTGCGCGCACTTACACGTTTCCTGCGCGATGGAGGCACTTCGATGCATAGGACCAGCGACGCGGCTTCAAGGTTCCATCCTAGTTCATATATAGCTCTGGTTTTCTTGCTATAGTTTTCAGGCTAGCTATTATACTGTCTTAGTCTTAGTCAAAATAACCAGCCTTCAGGCTGTGACTATCAGTCCCCGTTTCCTTCGGGCGGGACATAGCATTGTTAACTCTGTAAATTTTGCCACCTTAGCACATCGTGTGACACCTGGACATGGATGCTCAGCTGTCCCGGTTTCCTACTTAGGCGGGACAGCTGGCATCACTTTTGTATTTCTGATAATAGCAATATAACAGGCACTGCCTCTTTTACTTAAAAAAAAAAAAAGATGTACTGTGAGCACCATATTGTACAAAGAGAAGTGATATGCAAGGTGTCTTGTTTATTCTTTAAACTGTGTAACAATGAATTAAAGTAAAGTAGTAAGTTCTATGCATTGGATATTGATATTGGACATCTAAATCTTTAACATAGGTTTAATTTGCAATTTTTAAGAATTACAATGTAGGGATGCCTATCTGAAAGTTTAATTTGCAATTTTTGAGGTTTACAAAGTAAAGATGCCTATCTCAAGCTTCACAACCTTAACAACATATGATTTTTATGCATCATGTAGACGCATAGATACACCACCTTAACAACATATGATTTTTATGCATATACTGTGTATATGCATAAAAATCATATGTTGTTAAGGTTGTGAAGCACCATATTGTAAGATATACTGTGAGTACCATATTGTACAAAGAGAAGTGATATACTGTGAGCACCATATTTCAAGATATACAATATTGTAAGGGTTTAAGTAAGATATACTGTGAGCATCATATTGTAAAAAGAGAAGTGATATATTGTGTAACAATGAATTAAAGTAAAGTAGTAAGTTCTATGCATTGAATATTGATATTGGACATCTAAATCTTTAACATGGGTTTAATTTGCAATTTTTGAGGATTACAAAGTAGGGATGCCTATCTGAAGGTTTAATTTGCAATTTTTGAGGTTTACAAGGTAGGGATGCCTAACAACATATGATTTTTATGCATCATGTAGACGCATAGATACACCACCTTAACAACATATGATTTCTATGCATCATCATGTAGACACATAGATACACCCTGAAGGGCTAAAAAACATTTACGCATTCAAACAATAAAGCACCCCCCATCTTTCTATGCAACATTGAAAATCAATTACATAAAATTTTAATTCCAAGATAAGTAATATTCATTTAGTGTGTAGGTTTTCAAAGTTCAGTTTGTCATAATGCTTCTTGACATATCTGAATATAAACTGTGTAAGAAGTTTTGAAATGTCCAACCTTTAGAGGACACACTCCACCCATCATCAGAAACAAATGAATGATGAGTGGAGTGTCCATTCAAAATATTGGATGTTTCAAAACTTCCTACACAATTTATATGCAAAAATCTCAAGAAACAACACCCATTACATTTGAATTTGGACTCTGTGATGGACTAAAAAAAGAAGGATCATATTTCTAGCATGCTACCTCACATATTTAGGTACGAGCATAATGATTACTTTCTAGGGTAAACACATGGAGATTTCAACAGTAAAGATTACCTATGAGGATAAAAAAAATTGAAATTAATGCCTTAACAATTATTTATCAAGATAAAAGCATTGAGATCGATATCCCAACAATTTCATCTCTGTTAACTCATAAAAAATTATGTACTAAGAACTGTCCTGATAATGAAATCACATGACCATAAATAAAACCAAAAACAGTACAGCAACATGATAAGAAGGTCATAAAAAAATTATGCATCCCAGGAAATCGTGTCCAGTGATGGATTTCCTGCTCGAAATTTTGTAAAATGAATGAAAAGTTCTAATAAACAGGAAACATGTCACTACACTATTTTGAGAAGGATTTGTTCCGTAGCATAATGTTGACCATACCATTAACTCATATTATGGATAAGAACATTTAGTGAGACACAACAGAACAGCTAGCCTACAATCAACCCATATAACTCAATAAATCTCCAAGTACTCGACCACTGAACCAACCCACATTTGGATGAAAATTATTTGTCAAGACCTTAAATAATATTAAAAACCAAAAACCATACTTTGTAGCTCTAAAAACTTGATATTCGTAAACAAATCTGAGAGGCATTGTATTTCACCTGAACTCCAACCATAGGGAGAAAAAACCCGTCAACATTCAAGGTATCAATGTAAGGAACAAGATACTGCATTATTTTGGAAGAGGAGTCACAATCGATCAAATTGCTAAGTCCAACAACATCTGAAGAGGCTTCGATGAAGTCCACTCCAGCATCGTTGCAATCCACCTTCAGAATACCATCCTTGTCCAAACACAGTCTCCCTGCAAGAGGGTAGAAGTGAACCAAAGCCTCTGACAGGCTTTTCTTCAAGGACTCCACCGCGGAGGCGAATCCCTGGCCTGGGGAGGGGTACAAGATAATCTTCTGATTGTAGAAAAAAGTGACATAAGGAAGATCGAAAGTTGTCAATTCACAGTACCTCTGATCAGATGGCCGAGCAGGATATACACAGCATTTCTGCTGCACAATTATCATGTTTGCATTACTGGCGTTCTCCTGACCATATAAACCATTAGGCCTAGCTTGTGGAATATGTTCCTGAGCCATGGTGATTAGGGAGAATTCTTATGACTCGACTTGAATTTCAGCGACGTTTGCAGGAAGGCACCCATATCATGGGTATTTGTAAAAGGAGTAGGCTTGAAATTCCAACATAAAACCTTAAAACATATAAAATAAAATAAAATAACTAAAGTCTCTTTTTTAATAAAACATATAAAATCTAATAAGTAATAAAATAAAATAACTAGAATCCCTTTTTTAATAAAACGTATAAGATCTAATAAGCAATAAAACAACGCGAACTCGGTCAGCTCAGCAATACTGCACTCAAAATCCAAGAATGATTTGCTCATGTAAAAATCAGGTAACAGCGGATACCAATCTTGCACTCAAAATCCTCTCGCGCACATGAGACCAATCCTCTCGCGCACAGCGGACAGCAATACTGCACTTAAAATCCTCTCGCGCACATGAGACCAATCTTCTACTAACAGGTAAAAATCATTGATTGTCCATAAAGTATGAGCGAATAAGCCGCTGATAAATTCACGTGCGTGATCGATCGGAAATGACCCATAAAGTATGAGCGAATAAGCCGCTGATATATGTTTCTGCGCAGATCTCGGTGCGATTCATGGTGTCCAACCTCGAACAATAAGCAGAGAACAATAAGCACCGTTGATGTGATGGAGATGCGAGAAACAAGCCATTTTGAAGTAAATAACCCATCCGAATCCGAAACGATAGGGTAAAGTTCAGTACATCCGCGTTCATAAACGACAGGGTATAGTTTAATTTATTTTTTTAAATTGTTGTCAAGAAGTATGGATGAAATATTTATTACAATTGCATTGAAAGAAGCGAAGGCTGTAATAAGACTTTAAAGTTCTTGGCCAATAAGATATGAGATAAATCACATTTAAAATTTAACTAAAAATATTATTTATCAAAACTTTGCTAAAACTTTGGTAAAATGGATACATATTTTATGGTCAACCATTGATTAATAGTTAGTCAACACTAACTCAATGCTATATACCATGTCTATTGGCAGGTATAATAAAATAAAAATAACTAGAATCCTTTTTTTAATAAAACACTTAAGATCTAATAAGTATGGAAATTGACTTGAAATTCCAACATCAGACCTTAAAACATATAATATAAAATAAAATAAAATAACTAGAATCCCTTTTTAAATAAAACACGTAAATAACTAGAGTGTCTTTTTAATAAAACACGTAAGATCTAATAAGTAAGGTTGGTTGTATTCAATCTAACACAAGAGGGCTCCTTCCACCGCCCGCCCGCATCGGGGAGCAAGTCATGTTTGACCAATCCTATCAAGTCACAGATTAACCCCTACCAAGGAAGAGATCACAAGGAATAACATCATGAAAAATCATTGGTTAGCACAGAAAACACAACATTTATTCTCTATATTATTTGATTCTATTTTCCTAGTCCGTACCAGGTTGGAAAGTACGGGTGCGGGATGCACTGAACTTCAAGTAGGGATTGGCAGCATCTTCTTGAGAGGTGTGTTGCAAGAGACAGAAATGAATCAGAGGTAGAGTCTCCTGTCGAAAGATATTGTTTCTACTACCGATGGCTAACCATAAAAACGAGGACCTTAAAACATATAAAATAAAATAACTAGAGTTACTTTTTTAATAAAAAATATTATTTTATGGTTTGAAATTTCAATTCAAATTCTTAAAATATATAAAATAATTAGAAACTCCTTTTTCAATAATAAATAAATAAATAATATTATTTTAAAACCACATCAATTAGTTTGCTTTAGCCATCAATAAGATACACACTGCTTCCATATGTGTGTGTAATCCATATTCACATGAATTGAAAACTTTCTATTTCATTTAGCCTTTCCTATTACATCATTCCATATTCACATGGATTGAAAACTTTCTATTTCATCTCATTGCATTAATTTTCTTTATTTACATCACATTCACAACAATTTTAAGTTTAAGTGTTTTATTTATTTTTAAAGATAATATTTTTTAATAAAAAATATTATTTTAAAACCACATCAATTAGCTACGCCATTGCTCTAACTATCAATGAGATACAAAGTTGCCTAATTCATGTGAAAATGGATTGAAAACTATGAAAACTTTCTATTTCATCTAGCATTATTATCTATTTTTAAAAATAATAACTTTTAATAAAAAATAAATATAAAATATTATTTTAAAACCACATTAATTAATTAAGCCGTTACTCTAACCATCAATGAGATACAAAGCTGCCTAATCCATGTGAAAACGGATTGAAAACCATGAAAACTTTCTATTTCATCTAGCATTTCCTATGACATCATTGCAATATTTTCTTTATTTACATCATTTTCACAAGTGTTTTACTTATTTTTAAAGAGAATAAAATTTCAATTTATTGTATTTTTTATAATAAAATTTAATATAATTATATTTATTTATTAATAATAATATCTATTATTATTTAATTATCAATTAATCATCTAAATAACTATAATATTTGTTTTTCTTAATCAAATTACTTTTTCTTTTATTCATGTTGGTAGGATGGATAGATATGATGCAAATCATCAATTAACAATTCCACTATGGTGAATACCCTCAGTGAATACATCATCAACTAGCTTGTGGCTAACAATTCAAATGAAAAGACTTGAGCTACCCATATGCAAGTATTTGCTGGTAGGGTGGATAGATATGATGCAAATCATCCATTAGGGGTTTGAGATGAGAATCAATATATTAATAAAAACTTGGGATTTTATTCAATAGAGACGAGAATCATATAATTGAGGGAGATGTCTAATTACTTTCATGCTCAACATGGAACTATTATGTTTCAATATTTGCTTTTCTTTATAATTAGCTAGTAGTGGACGTAAATTCCTTCTTTCAGTTTGACAAAAGATATGTGGTTGGAGTTGCCATTCTATTTGTAGTCATTAATTCCATAACTTTGTTTTTGCATAATTAGTACATACAGTCTGCTGACCAGAGTTTCTTTTAAACATGTAGTGTTTGCACTTTTAAATGTACAATAAATATTTTGGTATGTAAAATTTTGAGAAAAATAATATGTTTAAGTATCTGTAAGATGTATACTCTCGAATTGTTTTCATATTGAATTTTAAGCAATCATATTTTTTCCATATTGAATCGAATTCGATTTCGAATTCGAACTTGGTGACAATGGCTTGTGGCATGCAGGATGCATTCTTTACCAAATGCATGCACTCTACTAGAGTCCTCTCAACCGATAATGTTTCACATTTCATATACCCCACCAACATGTGGTAACGTTTAGAGTGGAACCATATGCACTTTCCAGAAATCGATGATAAGAAAGCTACATGAAAGTTGACTATACGGAAGTTGACCACACGAAAGTTGACTATACAGAAGTTGACCACGAAAGTTGACTATACAAAAGTTGACCACTGAATCCGTATATGCACATATACGAAAGTGGTCAACTTCTGTATATGTGCATATACGACACATATACGGAAGTTGACCACTTCCGTATATGCGCATATATGGAAGTTGACCACTTCCATATATGTGCATTTACGAAAATGGTCGGCTTTCGTATATGCTCATATACGAAAGTGGACAAATTCTGTATATTGGCATATACAAAAATGGTCAACTTCCATATATGCGCATATACGGAAGTGGTCAACTTTCGTATATGTGCATATACAGAAATGGTCGTCTTCCGTATATGCGCATATATACGGAAATGGTTGGCTTCCATATATGCGCATAAACGGAAGTGGTAAACTTCTGTATATGTGCATATACGACACATATACGAAAGTTGACCACTTCCGTATATGCACATATACGGAAGCTGACCATTTCCGTATATGTGCATATACGGAAGTGGTCAGCTTTCGTATAAGTGAATATATGGAAGCTGACTACATTACGGAAATGGTCAACTTCCATTTCCCTATATGCGCATATAGGGAAGCTGACCGCTTTCGTATATGCGCATATAAGTAAATGGTCGGCTTTCGTATATGCGCATATACGGAAATCAACTTCTTTATATGTGCATATATGGAAGCGGTCAGCTTCCGTATATGCGCATATATGGAAGCCGACCATTTCCATATATGCGTATATACAGAAGCGATCAACATTCATATATGCACGTAGAGGGAAATGGTCGGCTTCCATATATGTGCATATACAGAAGCCGACCATTTCCGTATATGTGCATATATAGAAGCGATCAACTTCCGTATATGCGCATAGAGGGAAATGGTCGGCTTTCCACTTCCATATATGCGCATATAGGGAAATGGTCGGCTTCCATATATGCGCATATACGGAAATGGTCGGCTTTCGTATACGTGCATATATAGAAGCTAACCGCTTCCATATATGCGCATATACATAAGTTAACTTCTTCCGTATATGCGCATATACAGAAGCTAACCACTTCCGTATATGCGCATATACAGAAATGGTCGGCTTATGTATATGCACATATACAGAAGTGGTATATATGGAAGCTAACCACTTCTGTATATGCGCATATACGAAATCTGACCACTTTCGTATATGCGTATATACAGAAGCTGAACGCTTCCGTATATGTGCATATACGGAAATGGTCGGCTTATGTATATGCGCATATACGGAAGTGGTATATATGGAAGTGGTCAACATCTGTATATGTGCATATATGGAAGTCGACCATTTCCATATATGCGAATATACGGAAGTGGTCAAATTCTGTATATGCACATATACGAAAGTTGACCACTTTCGTATATGCTCATATACGGAAATGATCGGATTATGTATATGTGTATATACAGAAGTGGTATATATGGAAGTTGACCACTTCCATATATGCGCATATACGAAACCTGACCATTTTCGTATTTGTGCATATACAGAAGCTGACCCCTTCTGTATATGCGCATATACGTAAATGGTCGGCTTACGTATTTGCGCATATACGGAAGTGGTATATATGGAAGTAGTCAACTTTCGTATATGTGTATATACGGTCAACTTTCGTATATGTGCATAGCACATAAACAAAAGTTGACTATACAAAAGTTGACCACTTTTGTATATGCACATATACGAAAGTGGTCAACTTCCGTATATTTGCATATACGAAAGTTGACCACTTCCATATATGCGCATATACATATGTTCATATACGAAAGTTGACCACTTCCATATATACACATATACATAAATGGTCGGCTTTTGTATATGCACATATATGGAAGTGGTCAAATTTTGTATATGTGCATATACAAAAGTTGACCGCTTCTGTATATGCGCATATACGAAAGTTGACCAATTCCGTATATGCGCATATACGAAAGCCAACCATTTTCGTATATGCGCATATAGGGAAATGGTCAGCTTCCGTATATGCGCATATACGGAAATGGACAACTTCGGTATATGCACATATACAAAAGTCGACCATTTCTGTATATGCGCGTACATGGAAATGGTCGGCTTACGTATATGCGCATATATGGAAATGGTCAGCTTCCATATATGTGCATATACAGAAGTCGACCATTTCTGCTTTCGTATATGAGCATATAAGGAAGTTGACCACTTTTGTATATGCACATATACGGAAGCTGACCATTTCCGTATATGCGCATATACAAAAATGGTTGGCTTCCATATATGCGCATATAGGGAAGTGGTCCACTTCCGTATATGTGCATATACGGAAGTCGACCACTTCCCTATATTTGCATATACAGAAGCCGACCACTTGCCTATATGCGCATATATGAAAACCGCCCATTTTCATATATGCGCATATAAAGAAGTGGTCAGCTTTTGTATATGCGCATATACGGAAGTAGTCAACTTTCGTATATGTGTCGTATATGCACATATACAGAAGTTGACCACTTCCGTATATGCACATATACGGAAGCTGACCACTTCCGTATATGGGCATATATGAAAGTGGTCAGCTTCCGTATATGTATCATATATGTGCATATACAGAAGTGGTCAACTTCCATATATGTGCGTAAACGGAAGCCAACCATTTTCGTATATGTGCTTATATGGAAGTGGTCCGCTTCCGTATATGCACATATACGGAAGTGGTTAGCTTCTGTATATGTGCATATACTAAGTGGTCAGCTTCTGTATATGTGCATATACGAAATTTGATCACTTCTGTATATGCACATATACGAAATCTGACTCAATGAGATGATTGTGGACCACATGATGTGGTCCACAATCATCTCATTGATTCAGATTTCATATATGCACATATACATAAGTGATCAAATTCCGTATATGCACATATACAGAAGCTGACCACTTCGTATATGCACATATACAAAAGCTAACCACTTCTGTATATGCGCATATACAGAAGCCGACCACTTTCGTATAAGCACATATGCGAAAATGGCCAGCTTCCATTTGCGCACATATATGGAAGTTGACCACTTCTGTATATATGCATATACGACACATATACGAAAGCTGACCACTTCCGTATATACACATATATGGAAGTGGTCAGCGTTCGTATATGTGCATATACGAAAGTGGTCAACTTTTGTATATGTGTATATACGACACATATACGAAAGTTGACTACTTTCATATATGCGCATATACAGAAGCTGACCACTTCCGTATATGCGCATATACGAAAATGGTCGGCTTTCATATATGCGCATATACAGAAGCCGACCAAATTCATATATGTGCATATAGGCAAGTGGTCGGCTTCTGTATATGCACATATAGGGAAGTGGTCGACTTCCATATATGCGCATATACGGAAGTTGACCACTTCCGTATATGTGCATATACGGAAGCCGACCATTTCCATATATGCACATATACGAAAGCTTACCATTTCCATATATGCGCATATATGTAAGCTGACCATTTCTGTATATGCGAATATATGGAAATGGTCGTCTTTCGTATATGCGCATATACGAAAGTCGGCCATTTCCATATATGTGCATATACAGAAGCTAACCATTTCCCTATATGCACATATACGGAAATGGTCGGCTTCTGTATATGCGCATATATAGAAGTGGTCAACTTTCGTATATGTGCATATACAAAATTTGACCACTTCCGTATATGCGCATATACGGAAATGGTCGGCTTTCGTATATGCGCATATAAGGAAGTGGTCAACTTTTGTATATGCACATATACGGAAGTTGACCACTTTCGTATATGTGCATATACGGAAATGGTCGGCTTCCGTATATGCACATATACGAAAGCTAACATGGTTGTATGAATCTACAATAATGTTGAATGTGAGAGAATTGAGTCTAGAGGGTTAGAAATGATTCCAAGGGTTCGTAGAGTGGCATGGCTTGTTGTAGAGGTCAAGGAACCTTTGTGGGAAGTTTGGAAACCCTACAAAATTTCTGAAAAATTGCATCCCAATAGATGCAGTGAATCCATGTAAGGATGCTACTATAATGGTGAAAGAGGGGAAAAGAAAAATGTAATGATTGGGGACCAACTGTGATACTTATATGTAAATATGTCTGTTATGGCTCGATCTCAATGTCCAAAAGCAATCCATCAGGTCATAAATGTGTTTTCTAACCATTATGCAGTGTCATTCTAGCGACCGGGGTGCCTCCAACAGTCATATAACTTTGCCAGGGAGAATTCCAATTATGTGCAGTCCTGTTGTTCCAGCGAGGTTCAAATCTCGTAAACCTGCCTCTTAGGAGGTTCCAGTCTGTGAAGTCTTCCATCTGGTCTCTGTAGCTTCTTGTAGCTTTTCCATCTTAGATTTATTTTTATTGAGCTTCCCTGCTTTCTTTCTTGTTATCTAAGTCTCTCTAACTGTTTTTGGAATCCTTTTTCCATTTTTATTCTTATGTTCCCTTAGCGCAGTGGCTTCGCACTATTGAGGTGCCTTCAAAGGGTATGAAGTTAACATTCCTTTTGTTAGTACTTCTTGAGTGGGCATACTTCTTTCTTGCATAGATAGGTTCTTCAAGCCTTGTTGCATTCTTTCAACCTTGACAGTTAATTCTCTTACTTTATGTCCCTCATGTGTTGTTACTTTGTTCTATTGCTTCAACTGATCCTCTTGTTCTTCTATTAGTCGGTCTATTTTCCTAGCTATGAAATTCCTTAATTCTTGCATTTTCTTTTCTGTAGCTTCTTCCTCTACTTTCCTTCTGATCTGATCCTTCTGAATCCAAGTCTTACCTAACAATAGTGGGAAAGGGGTGATGTCCCCAACAAACTTAATGACTTCAAATTCTTCTTCGGTCAATGTTCCCTAAACAATAATAGGTATATTAGTTAGTCTTCCACATAAAGTTATCATATTACCTTTAAACAAGCATATCCTTCCCAACGAAGGTACCATAGTAGGCTTTCCCAAAATTTCCCAAGTTTATTATGTCATAATATTCACTTGTGTTTCCTCATCGAAGACACAGTCTATGTCGAAGTCTTCTATTCTTGTATTTATGCATTGTTTTACTTTTAGGATCTCTGGTAAATTGACATCTTTGTGAGAATCCATCATTTCTTTTAACTGTAATAATGTAATCTGAACTTTCTTTGATCTTTTCTCTTTATGACTTTCTAACATGCCCTTAGTCTCTTGATTTTTTCCATAGTGGCCATCAATTCTGTAGATTCGACCATTCATCACCAGATTCGGGCAAAATCAAACAAAAAGAGTTGCCAGAAAACACCCAAAAGGTAAAGGAGTGGGCTAACTAGGTATATATACTAGGTATATATGTCGGTATATATACCTAGTATATATACCAGTATATATACTAGGTATATGTACAAGTATATATACTAGGTATATATACCTAGGTATATATACTAGGTATATATACCAGTATATATACCTAGGTATATATACTTAGTATATATACCTAGGTATATATGTCAGTATATATACCTAGTATATATACCAGTATATATACTAGGTAAATGTACAAGTATATATACTAGGTATATATACCAGTATATATACTAGGTATATACCAGTGTATATACTAAGTATATATACTGGGTATATATACTAGGTATATATACCATAATTTATCGACANTATATATATATATATATATATATATATATATATATATATATATATATATATATATATATACGAGTATCTATATTGGTATATATACTAGGTGTGTATATATACTAGTATATACACTAGTATATATACCTAGGTGTATATACATATATATGTCGGTATATATACTGGTATATATACCTAGTATATATATTGGTATATATACCAGTGTATACACTGGTATATATACCAGTATATATACTTAGTATATATACCAGTATATATATACTAGGTATATATACCAGTGTATATACCAGTATATATACTAGGTATATATACTAGTGTATATATCAGTATATATACTAGGTATATATACCCAGGTATATATACTAGTGTATATACCAGTATATATACTAGGTATATATATACCGGTATATATATATATATATATATACAAGTATAGACACCATGGGAGATCACACGAAAAAACATAAGATACCAAGATCATAAACAAATTACTAAATTACTTATCTTAATCACATAAGCATATCTTAATTATTTGTAACACAATGCATTATCAAGATATTCGTTACTATCTATATTCAATTAGTTTCCTCTTTGTACATTGAAAAAATCTTCATAGATAGTATTAAATGCAAATGATAGTAGTAAAAGTTTACACCACTTAGGAACCACTGAAACAAAACACTATTCACTATTTAGGGATGCAACTTTATTGGATGTCAAGGGAAAGGACTGACATCTTTTATGCTATCTAGACAAATGGCGAGAAACACCATGAGGCCAATTTTTTTTTTCTGGAATATCACTAAGAAAATGTTATAATGCAATAATGCATCAATGAGTTTGCTCGCATAATAGGCTTTCTCCTCATTGAAATAAAGTTTTGCAGCGGACCCATTTTTGTGTTTGTTATGCTACTCTGCAACTTAGAGCCAAGTTGAGAAAATATTTGTCTCAGACATGGAAACCTAGTATAGGTCTTAGAATCATTTTAGACATGGCAACCCAGTGGAGGTCTCATAATCCCATCAAGCCATTTGACATATATAAAGAAATGTTTTCTACAACAAAAGGTAAAGACCTGTGCTGGATGCAAAGCAGGAATTTGCATTCGGCTAAATCCAAACTCGCATCACCGCCACCAGAATGCTTCCATTGCTTCGCTAGATCGAAATGCAGACACTCGCAAGTAACATGATTTTAGCTACGAGGGAGTTGAGGAATGTCCTTGGTAGCCCAAATTATTTTTATGGAAGCAAGGAGCCATAAGCGCAAAGGCCACCCAATTTTATTACTTCTTTGACCGTAGATAACAGTAGCAACAACAACAAGAAATGAGCTAGAACCGAATACCCTCCATCGACCCTCGTTTCCCGCTCCCTGACACCCACTCGTCACTTGAATCGATCCTTTGATAGCATGGAATCCCCCGTCGAAGCGTCGTTAGAGATTCAGTTGGAAAAAAAGAAGAAATCGACAAGAAAGAGAAACAAAAAGAAATGGTGGATATGGTTCAAGAGTAGGAGCAAGAACGGGACCGGTGAACATGATTTCATCGACGATGCCGACAATGAGGGCCTCGATGTCCAGACTCATTACTGGCCAACTTCTCAATCGCTCTCCTAGACTCATTTTGTACCTGTGCTAGCCAACTTCTCAATCGCTCTCCTAGACTCATTTTGTACCTGTGCTAGCCAACTTCTCAATCGTTCTCCCAGAGTGTTTTCACACGGAGTTCACGATCTATTGACACATACCCTCTTACATGATCAACGATCATACGTTGCTTTGACACTTCGGTCTTCAGGAGTCGCAAATTCCTACGCATCCATTTCTCCCAGAGTTCTTTCACCCGAAACTGATGGATTTCCTCCATGCGTCCTTCCATACGATGAACAGTCCCAAATCACTTTGGGACTTTGGGACTTTAGCAAGTCCATTCTCCCCTTTTCCTTGGCTCCTCCTTAGAGGTGACCTTGGGCGGTGACCTCACGCAAACACGCGATTGCGGGCACACTTAAAGGTGGTTTAAGACCAAACTACTTTTCGTCCCACAATTCACCTTGAGCCTACACGTGTCCTTTCTCCAAGACCATGGTTTGGATTGCAGCCCACCCTCAACTTTGTAAAGTTCGAGCACCTTCTATCCCTGCAATGCGAGGTGACTGTCGATCTCACAATCTTGACGATGCTTCTAAACGGACGACCGAGATCTACCTCCAACAGTTCAGATCTCTTTTGACTTAGAATATTTTCTAAGGATTCAAAGGCTTCGACCTTTGCTCCTCCTTCGAGTCCGTCTATTGGGTCTCGTCTGCACTTATGAAAAGCATTGTCCCTTCTAAGCTTGATCCTTAGAGAATTTCAATTTTCAATTTCCCATGCACTCCTTGCATTTATGGGATTTCGTCAAACTCAGATTCAAAAGTTTTCTTGAAAATAAATTCTTCTCACCCTCCTGCCGTTCCTCTTGCTCGATGCACACCTTGTAGAGATTCTCTTTACAGAGTGTTCTACATCTCTATGAGTATCTTCCTCTAATACTCTTCTCCCTGAACTCGACAAAGAGTTCTCTTTGTGCACTTTTTCACTCGCTCGATGCCCGCCTGGCAAAGCCCTACAGAGTTCTCAGTGACTCTATCTCTCTCTGAACTCAACACACAGTTCTTCCTGTGCACTCCTTGCACTCACAACTCACATGAAGGAAACAATTGAAACTTATTCGTTACCTCACCAGTTCACATATTACTCTGTGGTCCAACACCACTTTTTTCATGGTTTTACGATACCGCTACTCCTCCTAAGCTTCTTAACACAACCAAGGTAACTTCCACACACTCTCTCACCTGGAGAGAGTCACCCACATGCCTGACAACGTGCTTCTTCAACCACAACCACCTCTCTCACCTGGAGATAGTGTTGCACACAGGCCTGACAACCTGCTTCTTCAGCTCCGTTCCGGCACAAGGAGAACAACAGTAAGACTCAGCAAGGAACGGATCACGATAGCCAATCACACTCAGACAAGGGACTGTATGGCCACAACAACCCACTGTTATAACACATACGACATAGACAATTACAGTATTCTCAGGTTTCACAGAAGACAACAATCCAAACAGTCAAGCACAAACTCAGATTTGCAGTGTGGATAAACCCGAGTTCACAGAACACACAAGTTGGCCTTTCGCTCTCGACTGGTTTCTCAGATGTGTGTGGTTAAGAAGAGGTCCAACGCAGAGGTAAAATGGTACAGACTGAGGATGTGTCGGCTTCTCAGGGGAAACATCATGGGTTGGCCTCACAGTTTTGGGTTTCAGAGTTGTGTGAGGTATGCATACATAGATTAGACACAAAGGTAACACAGTTCAGACAACGGATTGGGAAACTGGCAAAACAAACCCCCAAAACGGTTGACTTCTGTCGCTTTAACTGCATGCGCCCATGTCGACATCTATCTTCTTGGAGCTTCTTGCACTCCATTTTGCATACATTCCTTTCCCAAGAACTTGGGACAACACTTGGTTAATTGACCACCTTAGCCTTTTAGGAAATAATAATAAATTATTATCCCCTTTAGAGGTAAGTCCCCTATCTTATCCCCTAGGACCACACACTTAGCCTCCTCCCTTACCCATCCTTGTGGAAGCTTAGTCCCCCATCACTTTTTCTTCATGGTCGGTCAACACGCAGTGATGTTTATATTTTATTAATGATCTGCATAATTACATATACAAAAATGAGGCTTCTGGCCTTTAACACCTAGGCTCAGCTCTCTGGCCTAAATAACACATAATCCCACCAACTTTTATACACTTGGCTCACCATCCTATAAACATGATTACAATACATAATATAACTGGGGCTCTACCAGGGGAGATTACAACTTTTAATATTCATATTGAGAGCCTAGATCAAGGTATGAAATATTTGGGTTTTCTTCTTAAACCCAATAATTATAGAATGAATGATTGATTGTGGTTACTAAAAAAGATTGAAAAGAGGATTGAGAATTGGACCTTCTGCTGGATTTCTCTAGGAGGCAGACTCACCTTAGCCAATTCTTTTCTACAGAGTATCTCAGTTTATTGGCTCAGTCTTGTTAAACTTCCCTCCTCTGTTCTGCACCGAATTCAACTTCTAATTACAAACTTCATCTGGAAGGGGGGAAAAAATGATCAGGTTATCATCTAACTAAATGGAAAAATCTTGCTAGACCAAAATATTACAGAGGTTGGGGCATTGAGAATATCTCTTGGTTTTCACAATCACTGGTTTCAAAATCATGTTGGAGAGGTTTATTTGGTTTCAGACTATGGAATACAGTTTTAAGTAAAAAATATCTAAAAGGTATTGATATTATTTCCTCGCTGCAAAGAGATGATCAGAAGCCCCAAGGATCTTCTATCATATGAAAAAAAATTATGTGCTCTCTCCCGATTATCAAAATGTTCACATAATCGAGTTGTTTTAGGACGTGATCCTTTTATTGGTTGCAACTTCAATTTTAAATTGTCAATTCCTTTAATCCAGTTTTTAAATAATACAAGCATTTACATTATAGCACAAGCAATTGTTCCTAATGTTTTTGGAACAAATCATAAATGGTTAGAATCTAACCAGCTTGGATTATCGGATGGACTGGAAACCGAATGGGAAAACAAAATTTCAAGTTTAAATAACAGCGAAATCCACCTCAAAAATTCAAATGATAAACTCGTTTGGTCATGGAACAGATCGACATGTGCAGTCATTGCAAATCTAGCATATCCATCCATCTTATATATAACAAATATGGAAGAGAGAAGATGGTGGTACAAATCTATCTGGGATGTGAACATCCCAACTAAAATGATTTGTTTTATGTGGCTGTGTTTAAAATACTGCATCATGTCTGGAGTGAATTACAAAAAAAATAGGAGGCATAGGTCCCTCGATCTGCAGTCTATGTTTAAGGAACGAAGAAACTACAACCCATCTTTTTGTGGACTGTACAAAAACACAAAAAAATTGGTCTGAAGTGTTAAAGTTTTTGAAGATAGTGAATGGAAGTGCTCTTCCATAGAGGAAAATTTGAAGCACTCGTTTATTCAATTTCCAAAAATGAGATATATTCCTTTTTTGGTCATTTGGGGCATTTCGAAATTTAGAAACAACTTATTTGGAATAGAATGGATCCTATGATAGTCACCAAAATTATCCTATCATTCAAAGATTACCGAGTCATAGAGGAAGAAGAAAAAATGGAATTTATCTTAAATCCAATCTATTTCGATGATACTCCAATTGTTTTTTTTGATGGAGCAACATATGATAATATATGTGGCATTGAAATCTATCTAAAAATGACTATAGACCACATAGTCAAAGCTCACTTTGCTGGCAGCAATGGAAACAATATGAAAGTCGAACTCTTGGGAATATGGGAATATGGGGATAGCTAGAGATTCCAAGGTCACTATTGATTGGATAAATTCAAAATTCAACTTGAACCTATATATCTCAAAAAAATACTGGAAGGACAAGATAAGAAGCTTAAAGGACAAATTTGAATCCATCAAATTTATGCATGTACATAGAGAGTTCAACAAAATAGTAGACAACCTCTCCAAGAAGGCCCTCAAAGGAAACTCAAAAATCTTTACATTTTCTAGCTTGGAACATTAGAGATGTACCAATTTTGATTTTTTTGTAATTGCCACTATATGCCTTACTGTAAACTTTACTACAAAGTAAAAATGTGATAGGAAGGAAAGACTACATATCTATTTTTGATCATCACTTTCTAGATCCTTATGTAACAAAAAGTTTCATTTGATTCTAATTGAATAACGGTGAAAGTGCTTTTTTGAGAGTGAATTTTTTTTTATATCTATGATGAAATGGCTATTATAAAAAAATATATATCTAATTCAATAGCTATATTTTGAATTACTTTTTATAAATATATTAACCAACAAATTAAATGAATGTATGATGAACTATAAATTATAGAGAATAATAATTTTCTATTAAATTACCTTTTAAAAATTTATAAATATATTAATCACTTATTAAATGATAAATGCAGTTCAATAATATTGCAACTTTGAGTTACCTTTCATCAATATTTATGAACCAACTCATTGAATTTGTCAAATGAGTATTGCACTATAATTTGATTGTATTTAAAAGCTATTGATGTATGTTGATGTATTGTATGGATAACAAATTTGATATGATTGTATTTAAAAGCTTAAATATTGATGTCTGTTGATGTATTGTATGTTAATTTGATTGTATTTAAAAGCTTAAATATTGATATCTGTTAATTTATTGTATGGATTATGGATAACAAATTTGACCTGGGCTTATCAAAGTCTTTCTCCCCAAAAGTACATTAAAATATTAGCCAACTCCTTAAAAATGAGAATTGTGGTTAAATCTTTTGCGTTTGAACTAAGTCATTGAATGAGAAATGAAAATACAACGTTTAAAAGATCTAAGATTGAGGTACCTTACTCTAGGATATAGATAACAAATTGGACGGTGGGCTATGGGCTTTTCGATCTCTTTCTCGGCTGAAGTACATAAAATGTAACCATCGACTGAAAAGTAGTGAAACCCCAATTGCCTTGCATGATAGTAAACCCTATCCTGTATTGGCAGGATACGCACAAATCATTTACCAAAAATAAATGTATGGCACATCTTTTGCTACAGATTGATGAGCAAATTTGAATCGGTAGAATTCGGTATCACAGGTCAGGACATCTCACCTGCCTTATCCTTGCAGCAGGAATGACTAGTATGGGCAGCGACCTTTCTACCATGCTTCATTAAGGTTTGTTGGTGTTGATCAAATATTGTTTGAAATCCTGTAACCAAGAATTACATTAAATTTGATTGGAACGCATTGTTCAACTTTCACGAAGTGCCTAGGATGTCCTCCATTTACTCCTGCATGCTTCAGAACAATATTGAGTTTATTTCCGCATGGGCAGCTATATCAATGGTGGAGAACCATCAAGGCAGTAATTAATATCAATGGTGGAGAACCATCGTTTCTTTAGTGCATCACAGGTTGGACTTGTCAAAAGAGCATTGGATTTATTTTCCTGAATATATCAATAATCGAAAGTTATACACCATTATATATTCATGAACGACGGTTGCAACAAATACAAATTCAATCTCAATAAATGGTGTAGTCTAAATGTTATATATATATTTTTTAATTTGAATGTTTATATTAAGCCACCATATTTTTCTTTTAAACAAATTAACCAAGCACAGGTGATATGTTAAAGAGTTTTTTTTGGCAATAGTTTAAAGATTTTTAAGAAATGACTTTTTTTTGGCTATATTTTTCAGAGATATTTGTTGGAAATTTGTAAATTTGAGTAATTATTTCTGTATAATCCAAATATCTCAAGGATTTTTCAGTATGCTGAATCCATTTCTACATTGAAATCCATTTCTGTATTCAAAAATGGATATTAAACAATAAAAAATGATAATTTAGTACAAACTTATATAACTGGATTAAGCAAAAAAAAACATTTCTTAAAACAGTTAGACAAAACCATTTTTTTTTTGACAATAAATGATATCATATTAAACATTTGACAAAATACAAATTCAACTGCAATAAATATGGTAATCTAAACATTTTATGTTTTTTACTATGCTGAAAAGTTTATACTAAGCAATCATATTTTGTTTTCTTAACAAAGTAACCAAGTGAATGTTATATGTTAGTTTTTCCAATGTTGGTGATGTAGTATTACTCATTTGCACATGTGGAGGCACTGGTTTTTGCTTGTTCGGTGAGTATTTTGAGGGTGTTTTTTTTTCATTCCTGGCCAGCCTCTCCCCCATTCACTCCTTCTTGTTGTAATTTGTAAATGTGGAAACACAAATTACCATAAGACAATCAATACAAATGCAGACAAAGAACACAGTAATTTACGTGGTTCACCCAAATGTTGGGCTACATCCACCAAGCATAGGTATCGGTTATCTTATTATTCAGCTAATGGAGATTACAATTGGGTCTCACTCCTCTCTGACACACACTACCTTTATGGGCATACATCAAATTTATAGCAATGTCTATTAGAAACTGACTATTAAATGTAATCTCATCCATATTCTAAATTGGTTGCATTGGTTACAACCAACCCCGGTTTATAGGATCTGAAATCCTATTCATGGATGAATTGTTGTCACCGTTTCCAACAATCTCCACCTTGACAACAATTAACCTGATACCTTGCTCCTGCTTCTGTTCATCACCTTTTCTGCAAGCCAAGAGAAGCCAAGCACCATTGTAGCTTCTCTAACAGTACTGGTTTTGTGAACATGTCTGCACAGTTCTCTTTTGTATGCACTTTTTCAAGAGAGACTCCACCTTCATCGATGACCTGTCTTACAAAATGGTACTTGATAGGTATATGTTTTTTTTTACTATGATAGGCTGGATTCTTAGCCAAGTGAATAGCACTCTGACTATCACAAAGTAACTTTACTTTGTCCTGTATCCTTCCAAACTCACCAAACAAACCTTTCAACCAAGCTGCCTCTTTGCAAGCATGTGAAGCAACTACATATTCTACTTCTGTAGTGGATAAAGCAACAATGTTCTGTAGCTTTGACATCCAACTAATAGCTCCACCTGCAAGAGTAAATACATACCCTGAAGTCGACCTTCTCTTGTCC
>ML784666.1:262302-272988 GCA_009831015.1 Picea engelmannii
ATACTAATCATTGTTTAATTAAAACCATATTAGGCCAATTAATTATCTAATAAATTTTATTTAATAATCCCTAAGCATGTATTCATCTAGGGTTGTTACATTACCTTTATATATATATATATATATATATATATATATATATATATATATATATATATATATTGAGGGTTTTTGGAGTATTTGATGTCAGCCAATTCATGACAAGATATCTTTGGAATAGTCTCTTCTAGCTCTAGATCTTGGGTTGGTTCCAATTCTTGATCTTCTTCATCTTCAAAGTCTGTAAAATAATTTATTCTCACCACATTTATGCCCATTATTGTAATTGTTGTCATAATTGAAACATAGTTCATTTTCTCTCCTTTCATCTATTTGTTGAGGGGTCAACCTTGTCGGTTGAGTGAGGTTAGGAGAGGAAACATGATGTTCTCTATAGTTGTTAGTGACCACTCTTCTAGTAGCCATATTTTTATTTTTGAATTTCCTTTCCAAATTGAAAGCATGCTCCAGTAATTTAGGTTACAAGAGATGCACCTCATGTTGGATACTCTCCTTTAAAGTTCCCATAAAGATATCCAACAAATTATCCTCTGATATGTTCTTTACCCTAAGAGTTAGTTTTTGGAATTGCTAAATGTTTTTTGTAATTAAACCTCCTTTTCAAAGATTTATCAATTGACTAAATAAGGTATTATTCTTGATGTCCCCATAATTTGCTATCAATTCATCCATAAAAATGGACCAAGATACAATATAATCCTTTTTTCTTTCAAAATCCATTGATACTAGACAAATTGATCATTTTCTAAATACAAGGGTGTAAGATTTACCTTTTGTAATGTTGGAACTCAGTGTAGATCAAATAATTGCTCCATCTAGAATATCCATGTTGTAGGATCTTTGCCATCAAACTTCCTCATATCAATATTGGGAATTAATTAGTTCCTTGGTGTCGCATCAAACCCTCGATGATGTGGATTTGGAGATGATAAATAATCATGATTTTGGGACTCAATATTTATTTCCTCCACATTTTCATGATTTCCTTGTGTCTTGATATCTCCTTTAGGGATTCTCTCATCTAGGTTATGTAAGAAGATAACATACATGGAAATTTTCAAATCTTCCATCTTTTCATTCATCTTATTTTCCATTTGTTCCCTATTTTCATCCATCTTATTTTCCATATTACTTACCATTTTTTCATTATTTCCATCCATCTTCTTTTCCATATTATTTACCATTCATTCTCTTTTTTCATTCATCTTCTTTTCCAATTGTTCCATTTGGTGAAAAAACTCTTCTCTTTTTTATTTATTCATGGTTGAGGTCTCTGGAGGTTTAGTTGGTGAATTAAATTTTGGAGCATCCTTTGGAGCCATGTGAAAAAATAATAATACTCCTCTTTTTCCTCTTTATCACAAATTTTTAATCACCAAAAATACACCTTCCAATCAAAATTTATTTCAACTGTAAGTTATGTACCTTTCAAACCCTAATTTGGATAATGCTTGGATGGTTGGCCTTTGTCCTGATATATCTCTGAAAATTGAGCCCTCCCGAGTCTAAAATTTTCTCTTGTAGTACAATTATATGACTTCTTAAACTCTTGAAAATTTCACGGTCTGAAACTTCACTAAAAAAGGTTATGGAAAAAATGCCAAAATGACTTGTTTAAGACTAATTTCAGAACTAGTCAAAAACCCTAACTTCCACAAGATATATCTCATAAATTATAATGAAAAAAAAATTGAAAACGTTTCCACATGTAACTCGCTATGTCTCATGAGGATTCTTAAAATTTCAAAGTTTGAAACTTCACCGAAAAAACGTTATAGCGAATATTCTAATATGACTCTTTTAAAATTGATTTCAGGATTAGTCATAAACCCTATATTCCATAGACTATATCTCTAAAAGTGTAGAGAAATAGAAACTAAAATTTTGACCAACTCTATTATGATATTTATTCTCACTCTCCAAAATATTTCACTGTCTAAAACTTCCCGGAAAAAAAGTTTTATAGGAAAAATTCCAATATTTCTTGATTGAATGAGAAACATCTTAGGATCATAGTCTCTGATACCAAATGTTGGGAAAAAAAATACCAAAATTTATTGAAAATATAAAGAGAAGAAGCTCAATGCATTGAGAAATAGATATAAGAATGAAAGATAAGCCTCTTTTAGGGAGAAACCTCTTTTTACAATAGAACAAATGTACAAGAATGAGATGAGATGATTCTAAAACTAGATCTCCTTAGTGTGTGTGTGTGTGTGTGTGTGATTAACATCCACTAAGACCAATTGGTCTATTGGACCTTAATAAGGTAAGATATTACTTCAATTTATTTAAAATTGTATCTATATGCTCAAAAAGAATTGAGAGAAGTGATCCAAGATCACCATAGTTTTGATGACTTAGGAGGTTAGGAATGTCTATAATGTGGAAAATATTTTTAAATTGGGATCTAATATGGGTATAGGAAGGGAAATCCAAGAGGAATTATTTTACATCTTCTACTTGCTTAGCATCACAAAGGTGACATATTCTCTCATCCCATGGTGTTTTGGGAGTTTTCCAATGCCCAATTTCACAATGTAGCTCATGACAGTTTGTTCTTATTTTAGGAATGTTGATTTTCTTCTTTGCACTTCTAAAAACCGAGAGGTAATTTTGATCTTCTAAAATAGGGTTGACCACCTCCTTGTAGTATCTTAATTTTCTTTTACCCACTAACTCTTTATCACACCACATATTCTCCTTAAATTTAGAAGTGATAATATTTGTAATCGGTATTCTAGATGATGATTTAATCCTGTAGTCCCCAATGATTTAGCCAAAATTTGGCATCTTTATGTCGTCCCTACTTGAGTCATTGGTGGTTTTGGCTAGAGTTTGAGGAGCCGCTTGTCATCCATGTTGTTTATTTTTTTCTTTTATGTTAGGTATCTAATAATAACAATACTCTCAATGGGGGGAAGGATTGTTTATATGAGGAGGATAGGATATGGTGTATTTCCCTTAATTTTGAGATTATAAGTTATAAAATTCTTTTGGATCTATTCTATCTTTTTCCATGATTATCTAGATATACTACAACCACAAACTTCACATCCATATAAGATAACCAAAGTGACGAGAGTGTGAAATAGGAGTTTGTTTTTATCCCAAAGCCAAAGGTTTGTTGATTTATAATTGTTTTCGAGCCCATAGTAAGCTTTCCACCCTCCAATTATCCCTTTTTCAACTCTATAGTTCCAATTGAGCTTATGGTGGATATCGATTCTGAGATACTTGTATGAAGGCACTTCCTCCAAGCTATTGTTGTCATAAACAAAAGTATCGTAGGTGATCCTTTTGGATTTAATTATCATAACCTTTGTTTTTTTCGTGTTCACATTTATGTCTATGATAGAGCAGAAATCATTAAAGATTATTGGTTGTTTACCTAGCTCATAGGGACTCTTTTCCATAAGAAAAATATCATCATCATTAAGAAGGAGGAGATGACTATACTAGTGAGTGTCGGTCCAACACAACCTGAAAAGGGTAGGGAATAGGGGACAACCTTTCTTAACTCCTATAGTACAATCAATTCTTTCTATTGACCCTCATTGTTCCTAAACTTGGCAATAAATTTCTTATATAGCCTTATTGCAACAACTCTTAGCTTGAAAGGGACTTTGAGCTCTTCTAATGAGCCAGTTGGAAGAGGTGAGTGGCCACCGATATCCCCCACATGATTTTTTGTGCTTCATCTCATAGGTTTAGGCACACAATAGCTCGTTGGAAAGGTCTATCTGAGGACTACACATTTTTCCATCACAGTGTGACTCTGTCTACAGTGTGATTGTGGAGAGCCCAAAAACCGTTGTTTAGGGCCTCAAAACGACCCCAGATGTTTAGGACCCAAAAAGATAGAAAAAAATTGCAAGATGAAAAATGTATGTGATCTAGTTGAAAGAGGTGGGTGGCCACCGATATCCACTTAGATCATCTAACCTATTCCATAGGTTGGTCCTGGGCACAATGTCAAAATATTTTTTTAAATCAATGAAACAACGAAGGAGATCAATTTTATCATTACGACACTCCTCTGCAATGATCCTGAGTGTAACAAGGTGGTCCACAGTGGAATGGTAGCCTCTAAACCTAGCCTGCCATCTAGCTCTTATCATCATCATCATCATTAGTGTTGTCATCTAGAAATTTTAATTGTAATTGTACCCTTTGTCTCTTATATATATAAGAGACAAAGGGTACAATTACAATTAAAAGTTCTAGTTGACAACACTAATGATGATTATGGTGATAGTTAACCTCCACGAAGAACAAAAGTGGTCTATCAGACCTTAAGAAAATTAATATATTACTTAGATTTCTTTGAAATGTTATTTTTATGCTTGAAAAAGATTAAGAGAACCGTTCCAAGATCACTAAGGTTTTGAGGACTTAGAAGGTTGGGAAGTTTGGTATTGTTACAAACATTTTGAAATTGAAATCTAATTTGGGTATACGTGGGGCACTATAGGAGAAAGTGATTTTCATCTTCAACCCTCTTGGTGTCACAAAGGTGACATATTATTTCTTTCCATTGTGTTTGGGTATTTCACAACATCCAGTTTCACTATGCAGCTCATGAGAATTAGTTCTGATTTTAGCAATATTGATTCCTTTTTTTACACTAGTCAAAACAGATAGATACTTTCGATATTCAAGATTATGGTTAACCACCTCCTTATAATCTATTTATTTTATTTTATCTTCTAATTCTTTATCACACCATAGATTCTCCTTAAATTTAACTTGTACAATATTTTTAATATCATCGGTATTCTGCATAATAACTTCTTCTTTTATTCCCCAATGATTTAGCCAAGACTTTCCATCGTTACTTAGGGATTTACATGGGGCTTTATGTTTAACATGGGGATTTCTCTAGGGATTAACATTATTATTCCAATTATGTACATGTTGTCAGAATTCAATTCTATGTGTTTTTTTATTGCTTAAATGTTTATTACGTTTTAATTTAGTGATTGTATATATGAATTGAGATTGTCATAATTTTTTTTGTGGTTGTGCTAATTCTTCTAGGTTCCTTTAATGGATCAAGTTGGTATGAGATTGGTTTCATGTTAAGTTGTTATAGTTTTACACACATTACATCATAAACACTTGCTCTTAGAAGAGGAAAAATATGCACTTTGATACAAGAGAGATCCACTGCCTAAATCAAGTCTACAATATGTTGAATACTATGGTAAAATTGGTGAAAGTCAAGTTATGTAGATTGAGAAAGAGTTGGCATTTATTAACTGTAATAATTAGGTTTACAATCACATGTGTAAATACACACAAATGAATATAATCACATCCATATAGTCACATCTTTAGACATAACATTAATGGTATAATTAATAACTAAAGGACTTTGTAATATAAAATAAAGTATATTACATTAACCCTCTCTTGTTTGATAGAGTTGAATATTATTTGGCTCACATAAAAGTGTTATAGTTGAAGTTGGGTGAATGTGGAAAATATTTTCCAATGAAGGACTACCATTGTATATCATCAATCTTGATGAATCTAAAGACAACTTGTGGTTTTTTCTGTTCCACATTTTGTGCTAGTTGGGTTGTGAAAAGAGAAGACACTAGAGAATATATGATTGATTCTTTATGTGGTTTGATAATTAGAGCGCAGGGAAAGTTTCTTGATGAAGTTAAACTTGAGAATGATTGACAAGCCCATATCCTTAAATGAAAAGGTCGACAGAACTATAAAGATAGAGGTCATGGATGAAATCAAGAAAAATATAATGGAGGTTACCATGATGAGGATTGTGTTGACCAAAGTGATAATAAGCATGATGATTATCAACAATCAATTAAAAAGGATAAGACAAAGACAACCTATTGATACTGTGGAAAGGTGTGAGATGTCAAAAAGACTTATTAGAAAAAGCATAGTGATCTTGAAGAAAAGATACAAATGATTGAAAATGAAGTGTCAACTAATCAATCCATTGACCAACCTACAACATCACCTTTTAGAGTGATCTGTAAAATGTCATGGATATTCCACTAGAATAGTTTGTCACAACAAATCTTACAATATTCTACAATCTTTTATTATGCAATGTTCTACTGAAGATTATAGACTTAATATTACTAGCTTTAACAAAAAAAATCACTAAAATATGCTAAAAAATTAAATGAAAGAGACAAGCAATGACACACCATCCACACAATGAACACCATATGTACACTGTGAAAACCCAATACGAGAAAAACTCAACTAGAAGGTGAGGTGTATGCTTTGCACTTTTATTCTCAATTATGAAATGTGAGTACAAAGAAATGAGCACTCACTATTGATATTTTTGCATGGAGACTGTGGCCAATATGGCTAATACAATCGTCTCCTACTTCCTCTAATCTCCCTCAATATCCCACTCTCAATGCTCTGCTCTCATATGGAAAAATACTCAATACAATAAGAATAGAACCCCTACATTTCCTAGAAGCCCAATGTTTAACATAGCCTAATTGTCGTCTACAGTTAGGGTTAGGGTTTTTGCATACCTCAACCCCAATTAATATTAGGGTTTTGGACCCTCTAGAATATTCATAAAATTCCACACATGATTAACTCCACCTTTGTGAGTAATGGATGTTGAAATGACATCCTCTCAGTACCATGGTGGTCAATAAGATACATCAACTTGTGAGAGGCATAACTTCCACATATGAACTTTGGTTGAGGTGATTTTCATGTCATTGGAAAACTCTCAAAGTGTAGAACAATGTCAATAGGTTGTGAGCTATGTTCACAAAGTTTTGACCTAAGAAACAAGTATTTAAGCGCTCAAATAGACTCTAGAAGGTTTTGGATCTGAAATCTCCAAAGCAGAACATGCCCCTAAAATTGGCCCTACAATTGTACAACTCCAATTTTTCTAGTGAAAAAAATATCAAAATAGATGACAAATTATATGATGATATATTCTAGATCATAAAGAATAAGGAAGGTACCTACACATATTCTATGAGTGCTTCTCAGGGACTCTGTGCCCACACTTTTAAAAGCAAATAGATAGACAATTATGTTCAGAACCATCATCTGGAAAATGATGCTTCCCTTTTTCTTATTAAACAACATTGCAAAAGAAGAGATATTTGTTGCAAGTGATTATGCATTTATTGTTGTCAGTTGTAATAGAACATCGATGTGTATAGTGTACAAAATTTGCATGCCACTTTGTTGTCTATATCCAAACTAACCCACAGTAACAATAAGGTCGACTTATACCTAATAGGTTCATTGTGAAAAATATTAACAATGACTTCCATTATTGTCATTGAGAATGCTCTTGACCTTAAAGACACATTATATATGTTTAGTTATTTCCATAAGAAGGATCCAAGACCCATTGCACTCATAGCCAAAACAAACAACCAAATAAAAGTTTGGCATGGGAGAGATTCTGACATTTGAATGTTAGAAGTATAAAATTGATGGTTAACTTTAATGCAGTTGTTAGACTCCCTAAGGTAATGCCTTCTAATGGTGTATGTAAAGGGTATATACTTGGAAAGATTTATAAAATTGCATTTGAAATAGATAGTCTCAAAGAATGAAACCTTCCATACCAAAGTTTCTCGAAAAAATTTGATGTCAAAATTTATTGCAATATTATCACTCTAGCAATCTTCCAAAAGGATAGTTCCAAGAGGGAACATTTTGATTTGATGTATAATTTTAATGAAAAACTTAAGTTTTTTTTTTCAAACCTTTCATTTTTTCTAAGAAACATTTAACATCCAAATTTATTGAAAGAAATTAAAAATAGATTTTTTTTTTTTAATTTATTATAAAGATTTCAATTTTTTTTACAAAACATTTAACATCCAAATTTATTGAAAGAAATTAAAAGTAGATTTAAACCTTTTTTTCTAAATTTATTACAAAGTTTTTTATTTTTTTTTACATGAATCAATATTACAAATTTAATTTAATGATAAAAAGGCAAGGATTTGATTCATGAGTTTTTAAAGAAATTTATTAAAAAAAATAACATTATTAATTAATTAATATTGTTCGATGAATAAATTTTAATGAATAAAATTTATTAAATTTATAAAAAAATTGAACATTATTAATTAATTAATATTGTTTGAAGAATAAATTTTATGAAATTTATTAAAAAAATTGAATATTATTAATTAATTAATATTGTTTGATAAATAAGTTTTAATAACTAAAATTTACTAAAGAGAAGAAATATTATTATATTATTATTTGAGTTTATTATAAAAAAGTAATTAGTTTAATAGGATTATCTTTCAACTTTCAATATCATATCGTGTATAATATAATTATATCATGTACAATATGATTAAATTATCAAAATATAGAAGAAAATATGTTTTAACTATTACTTTTATAAATAGTCATTTTTTAATATTAAATTAGAAATTTTTATATATAAAATTATAAAATTTAATAATTTGTATTTTGTAAATATAATAATAATTATATTTAAAAAATGTTAATATTTTTAAATATATATCTTTTACAATTTTTCATAATAAATAATTGTATCTCATTTAATAAAATTTAAAATAAAAAAATTTAAAAACCTATATTAATTAAAATGATAAAAAAATTAAATATAATGTACCACTTTGTTATAAAAAATATGTTTTACATCTAATTTAATAAAATTTAAAATAAACCAATTTAAAAACCAATATAAATTAAAATGATAAATTTTTTTTAATATAATGTGTCACTTTGCTATAGTAAGTATGCCAATATTTTCAATGATATTAATACTATTTCCAATCAAGATAATAGTTTTCTAGATTAAACTGTATTTTAAGTTTTGAAAGATTCAAAACATCATCTTATTTGATAATTATTTGTTGAAAAAAGTTGTGTTATTTTGAAACATCTCAAGCAATGTTTAATTAATGAAAATTTGTAATTTACATTTATTTGTTAAACAAGAAAAATATGACAAAATACTAGTGAAAATTAAATTTGTTCAAAATGTCTAATTCTAAATGTGTAATGAAAATCAGATTTGTTAGTATATCTAATCTAAATTTCATGTTCAACGAGTCTTTCAAAACCCAAAAGGCACATACTATCAAAATCAAATTTAATGTAATATGTGACATATCACATTTACATAAAATTTCCGACCTATCACACTTGCATACAATTGTCAAAAAGAGAAAATGCTAATGAATATCAAATTTGTTGAAATGTCTCTTTCAAAAACCAAAAGGCACATATTGTCAAAATCAAATTTACGCAAAAGCCACATTTTTTCAAAATCAAATTTATTGTAACAACTCACATATCACTTTTACATAAAAATGTCAATTATTGTAACATCTGACATATTACACTTGCATACAATTGTCAATCAAAAGTTCTTAAAGCCTTGTTAAGGGGTTTAACATTAACTACGTGGATAAACTTTATGAAAGGATGATTTGAAAACCAAATCTTAGACGCTGAAATCTTTTAAGGATGCCATAAAGATTTGTTACGAGGAATAAAAACAAAGGATAGACTTGCAATCTCAGTTTGTAAGGAGGAATTCAGCATAAGAATCCAACATATCCATTATCTGAGGCAGAAGAGCGACCTCCACATCCACACTGCCTCCACCCTCCTGGCTAGGATAAAGATAAACCATTCCATCAAATGTGTTATTGCATCCACTCCTCACTCTTACAGGCTTTCCCCATCCAAAATCATTCTCATACACTTGAAATTTAGGCGAACTTCCAACTGTAACACAATTTTTCCCTCCATCGTTGAATCCATAAAGCTTCGGATTCTGCTCCCATTCTTCGTTCTTCTGTTTGATGGCATTGGGTCCATGAGAATCGATCACCTGCTGCAGCATATTCGCTACAAATGACAAGTCATTTGACAGGAGAAGACCCACTAAAGTGGCACCATAGATGCCCTGAATAGCATTACCAAAGTAGTTTTGGGGTAATGGGGGAGAAACCCTTGCTCTGCAATCTATGAAGAGTGTGAATACAGTTATGTCTTCAGGAGCCAATTTCCTGGCCCTTATGACCGCCTGCCAGAGATGGGCTCCAAGAGACTGGAAGGAAGAGAATGGCTTACCTTCTCTATTCTTGTTAGCCCTAATCTTTATCTCCTCCATCATCTCCTTGCTGAAATGGAAAGTCTTGGTCTTGAGAAGAGGTTTCTTGGTTTTGGAATCATTTGCATAGGAATCCCTTGTTGGAGGATTTATATCCAGCTTGACTTTGGTATTTCTAGCCATAGCTCTGTCATGTGAAGGCAGAAGGTGTATGTGTAAGATACCAGATATATAAAATATGCAGAACAGAAATGAAATGCTAGAAATGACAGAATAACAGTAAAATATCCAGCATAATCTTCACAATACACATAAATGATATACGAAATAGCAACAGAAATAACACTTTGAATCGGATAGCAATGTTCACAGGCCTGTTCGAGGGGGAAACCTCCAGTCGAGCAGCGCTCTGTTACAATAATATCCAAGCTAGGGTTTTTCATACCCTCGACCCTTATTTATACTAAATATGTCTATTAAGAGAAGCATCTAGAGGAAGATCCTTCTAGAAGCAGAAGATTCTATTAGGTCTTCTTACATCC
>ML784666.1:290870-313180 GCA_009831015.1 Picea engelmannii
TATATATATATATATATATATATATATATATATATATATATATATATATATATATATATATATATATATAAATGATTATATTTAATCCATATTAAATTTATTATTATTTTTTAATTTTTATATTATTCATTTGATATAAAATATAAAATTAAGTGGAAATAAATTAATAGATAAATGGGACATATATATCAATACTAGGATATAAAATGGATGTAAAAAAATATTATATAAATATTTGTTAGAATTCAAATATAAATATCTTAACTATAATCAAAATTGTATTTTTAGATATCCATCTTTCCATAAGGTGTGAGTTACAAGTTACATGAAGTTGAATGTGATTGCAATCAACTTGGATCCAATTTAAATGATTAAAAAAATTATACATGACACACATTTGATCTCTCTTGGTGCTTGATAAATCCAAGGTTAAGATGGATATATGTTGTTAATAATCTATTTTTCAAGTCATTGCTTGGCTAACACCAAATTCCTGTATGGGGCCCTGTTGTTTGTGGGATAAGGGACCACGTTCACACAACGATTTGAGAGCTTAGCATATGGAAGTGTACATGCCATGCCCCCTTTCAATTCAAATTTATGGCCTTTGAGGAGGAAACACACGTTCCCTAATATATATTTAATCTAAAACATGAAAAATATATGGGCAAGGATAAGGAAGATATCAATACTTATTTCTACATCAAGTACCTAGATCATTTGGTGTCTAGAAGCTTTGATTATGAAGAATCAAACATGCCTCCCTAAGATAAAACACTTTCTAGGGGCAATAAAACCCAAGCAATATCTTAATAACCTAACACATTACCAAGAAGCGAGCAGAGTTTAGAGCTTGCTAGAGTAGTAGAGATTGGTGACTCCCACTTAAGGGATTGTACCACAATGCCCCTACTATGAACACTTTGCTAGTCATACATACTTTTAAGTCATACTCCAGGATCATATATATGCTTTAAGGTATATGCAATACAAATTATAATTCAATATTGACATACATGTATCTTAATCCTAAATGTAACTACCTTATGTATTAAGCACCAATAGGGCAAGGAAACGCTAATGAAATTGAAATGACACATTCAGATTCTTTCTCGCTTAATTTTTAGGTGGTGATCTTACCATATTGAATTTTTAGGTAATGTTCATTTTTCAAAACTTATGCACCCTCACCAATAATTCTCTGAATATTGAAGCGACAAATTCCCTACTTGGAGCCTTGCAATTATCCAAGGTTCCTTATCTAGAACCTGCAAAATATAATTCACCAAATTTTCATCCCACCACTTTATATAACATTGGAACCTATGTATCTTAATCCTAAATGCCATAGTCTCATCTATTAAGAACCAAGAAAAACTAGATATGAGATGGAAATGGCACAATTAAATTCATCCTCACTAGAGTTTTGCATATTTGATTTTTGGGTGATGTTTCATGGGAAAAAAGTATGCATCTTTAAAAATCATGCCTAAAACATTGGACTAACAAGTTTTGTACTTGGAACCTTGCAAGTGTGCAAGTTCCTTGTCTAGAACCTTTCACTTCAATGTTTTGAACATGATTTCTAGAGGGTGCATAATGTTCACCATGTTCTTTTCATATTGCATCGACAATCCTCTACTAATTCATTTACTTGCTTAATTTGTGTTTACTAATTTTAGTGTCAATATATGACTTCATCATGGATGTTTGAGAAATATAGACCACATAATTTTGTTTTAGAAAATCACATAATATGATTTCTATTAACCTTAATGCAACCTTTTAATCTACGTGACAATTTTTTTTCGATGGAAGAAATCGCAGGAAAACCTCCAAGTACTTTCCCATATTCCATGGATGGTAAATGGGGTAAACCATTGACCCTCATTATGGAGCCCCACCCCAAGAGAGTCCAGATAGTTGATCCCGTGACCAACAACAGGGATGAAACCTCATGTCTGGCTTTAGACCAATGAATCTAACCCTCAAGACTATGCGACAAAAAATTATATCCTTTCTATGCAAAGCTTTTAAAAATATATAATATAAATATCAAATACAAATGAATCTTTATAACTTTCCTCCATTACAATATTACAAATTAAAAAAAATTAACTTTAAAATTTTATCAATTTAAAGATTGAAAAGCTTCTTCAAACAAAGCAACAATAAATGAAACCATGTAATTAAATACCACTTCATAGATAAAGATGACCTCTACCTCAATGAAATATGATTTATGTAATGGACCTTTAGTAACATTTTTATGTATTCTCTTTTAAGTGTACGTTATTTTTAATTAAAGTTAAATATCATTCCTCTTCCTCTGTAGTTTTCATTTCTACCACAATCTCTATATTTAACAAGATGGGTTGTGAGACAACAAGTCCCTGCCCCTGCCTTTTTGTATTTTGTATGGAAGAGGGAGGAAGCGAGTGTCCATTTGTTGAATGACCCATTTTCACTTGCTTTGTGGATTGCATGTAGAAGTTTCAAAGAGCTCGAGCATAATGCTTCTGGAAAACATTATCAACAATATGCTTTGAACTTTACTTACAAAAAACAGAGGATTTAAACAGTGAATACAATGTCAATGACGAAGGCACGATGCTTATGATGTCTTTAGTTTTTTTCATGTTGTTGCACCGAAAAAAAGATATATGACATTAGAAGATTTCAAATAATTCTTGGAAGTTGGTAAGATAAGACATTATATATGACAGTTTTTACTGTCTCTTAAAGTTGTCCCCAATCTAATTTTTTTTCCTTTTGGCTAGTTGAATGAATATCACATTTTGGAACTTAAACATGGCAGATTAAGGGGAGAAAAACAATTCATTAGAAGCCACCCATGTATTAATGTCGACAATTGTGGCTTATACAATGAAAGTGGCTTTGCAGAAGATTAATTTAAGGAGGCTATAAATAAGAAACACAAATTCAGGCATCTATATGATAGCACATTTTATATTTCTTTTTAAGTATCAATTCAGTTAGAGAAAGCTCCACAAAGCCGTAAAATATATCCAACTAACATTCTGCATGAGCCATGTCTCAGAAAAAAAAAATCCTTCTTAGAAGAAGAGAAAAAGGATTGATTGTGTTATGCATTTGCTTGTAATTATTATTTCCCACAATCTGCTTAGCATGTGTTTCTACTGGTGATTAAACTCACGGTGGGCTCTAGGACCAAAGTTGATATGAGGTTGTTACTCTAACACTAAAGTAATCCGCATTTGAATTGCACCAGTTTTGTACTTATACCAATTGATGTGTTATCTTAGTCTCACAGATTTTCATTGTGGCTCTATTGTCAAAGTATAACCTATGACCGAGTTTCACTTGGATTATCATTTAAGGACACCTGTGTCTCTACAGGTTTCACAACCTTGGGGGATTGCAACTTGGAGGCTAAATTTATGTTTGGGACTTTGTCACCAGACTTTCCTGAGTAGCATACGTGGCCTACTCCTTTGGTGATTGAAGATTCACTTTGGAATGTTTAGGCCTGCCATCATAGACTTATGGCTTTGATCTAAGTTTAATGAGTTTCTAGAACAAAAGTGCGAATGTATGGAATGGCCGAAAGCTTCCCCAAATTTCCAGGGAACAATAGTTTGGGATTGACAAAAAATTATATTAAAGTTATTTGGAAAAGATTAAAAAGTTCCAAAAAACAAACAAAAATACCTAGGAATTTGCCACATTTCGTGACATTCAATTATGTCAATCTAATCATGGATTTGTAAAGGTAACAAAGAATTTAAACTTTTTGAGGCCTTGGGAAAATAAAAAAAATGAAAATAATGAACCCAATGTCAAGCGTGTAGTGAAATCAATTATAAGATTTGGAGAAAGCAAGCTATACCCAAAAAGGTAAGTTTCAAACCTATAATAATTCCAAATAAAGCAACGTACTCCCTCGATCACCACGACGCTTACATTCTTTGACAATTGTTTCCACTGGCCAAAATAGTCGTGTTGTCGTGGTAGAGATCCAAGACTATACTGAGATCTAGTGCCAAGATAAAATATAGTTGAAGCAGGAACAATAGATCCTCTTCCAGCAATAGGTTGAGACCTAAAAGCTACAGTGCCTATAGCATCTCATTGCGAAAACATTAGTTTGATTCTAGTACTTCTCCAACTTAAGAACTTGTAGAATATGGCTATGAGCATGAGCCGGGTTTGAAACTGGATATTCAGTTAGTGTCACTTCCCTTGCCTCCCCTCGATGGGGTGCCCCAGGAATAGATGCCCCGGACAACCTTCCCTTATATGTATCACGTATACTCTTTAGTTCATCGCACAAGTTGGTCGATACATTGGAGCAATGGATGGATCAGTAGATGCAGTTGAATACTACTGATCTAAATATCGATGGGGATTCCAATTCCTTTCCACCTCCAGTATGCATAATCAATGATGTGTTTACGGAGTGGGTTGACAACTTTGTCTCCAATTTCAGGATCCCCACAGTGGTTTACCACACATGCGGGACATTCGCTATATATGTCATGCACTTTTTGCTTACCTACACACCACAAAATGGTGTGGAGGGAGACGATGAGTATTTTGCGATTCCCCGGTGTTATACATTATTTTCGTCATCCCTATGACCGTTAATGATGTAAACCTATATGTTTCCTTCAGAGGGGTCAGTGGCCTAAGTTCTTGAAGAAAGAAGGGAGAAGAACTTTTCCTGAGAAAAGAAGTTGCATTCTCCTTTGAAAAAACCCTATTAAAAAGGGTGTTCGTAGGTTTCTATATAGGCAGGGTGCGAAAATGCCTAATTTTCACAGGCTACACCATAGCTAGGTCGCGAAGTGTTCGCAGGTTGCTATATAGGAAGGGTGCGAAAATAATCATACGTGGGAAAAATGAGCATTTTCTCGATGCTTCTAGAAGGAGAAGCTTCCATAGTGAGGTGGCATCCGAATGGTTTGGATCTTACTCGCTTTCATGATTTAGTGGGATTATCCTAACCTCCTCACCTTATCCTCTTCAACTTATAAAAGGAGAGGAGATCTCATGGAGAAGGTTAGCTTTTGATTTTGGAGCTTGGATTGGATTGAGATTTGGATATTATTAGCTTGGCTAGATGAACCATTTTGTCAAGATAGATTGTGAATATTATCAGATCTATGCTCTCAGAATTATTGGAGTGGAAGTGTGTGGGGAACGAAGGATAGTTGGAAGGGACCTTGTGACATCAAGGCCATGGTTTTAATCTCTCTTTCACATTTAATATGATACAGTAATATAATTCTTTCCTATAAAGCTTGTTGTGGTTTATTGTATGATTCCTTGATCACATACATAGGTTTATATTGAGTTTATGTTATTACTATCACTTTGGTTGGTTGCGTGCAGGTTCATCATTGTATGAGCGTTGGAACGGAGCTAGGATGGCGATGGCGAGAGGAAGCGACGTTTAAATGGTATGTCACCTATCCCTCTTTAGTTAGTAAATTCAATATCTAAAACTTAAGGAAAGTGTCATGTTCTGGTGTGTTTTGTTCTAGATCTAGGTGGATCTAGGGAGATCAGTTAGTGTCCACACCTACTAATTTATCCAATAACACCCAGCTGAGCTTCAACCTCATACTGCAAAAATCATACCTGCTCGTGATGATGCGAGATATGGATTCAGATCCCTTTCATGGATTCCTTAGGTAAGAGATTAACCAAAGCATGGAGGGCAAGGGAATTATTATTAATATGTTTTACGAGTTCGATTCCATAGGAATAGAGCACATCAAAACCCTAACAGGAAGGCCTTTGTGGAGCATAGGTTTTTTACTCCCTCCAACGATGTTCAATGACAAGGGAATAAATCACGGAAATATGAATAGTCGGAGCAAGGCGTCAGCCATTATCGAGGAGGACTGCTTGCGGTGGTTGGATGCGAGCCTCAGGTTTGAATATTCAATGGAGAGGAGAGTAGATTTTGTAGGATGTCCTTTAGGCTCCCATACTATGCAAAGGGTGGATCTGCAACAAGGTCAAGTTTTGGGGAGGTAAGGCCTCGTGTCCCCATGAAATCTATGAGGCATATGGGAATGACAAATAAGTAAGTTCAAAATATTATTCTTTGCAAGTGCAGGAGCGCACCAATCACGCTGTGTGTCCATTCAAGTAATACTTCACTACCATCCTTTCTATGTTTCTCCTGCACAAAATTAGATGGACATCAATAAAAAATTTATTATTCATATCGAAATCTCATATTTAACAAATCATAGAAAATACAATAGCTCAAAGAATAGGAGAGCGTGAACCTGGGCATGTCATGGTTACTACCTACTCCACACTGAATGATAGGATAGATGGATGGGATCGATTCGTTGGTCTTGGATCAACTGGTTAGGTCGTGCACTACGCTAGCTTCCCTTGCTTCGAAAGTACCACCTTCTTCTGATCAGTTCTCCCACCATTATGCAATTGAGTCAAGCTGTTGCAGCTCTAGGTAACCATGTTTTTTTTTCAATGGATTCATACTTACTTATTGGCCTTATCAACCCATTATTCAAGAGGAATCGTGTCTCGATTGATGGCATTGCATGGTATGGTGTGACAGGTATTGCATGGTGTGACAAGTAATGCTACTCAAGAACAAAGGTGAGTGACTAGCAGAAACATTATAGTGACTAGCGAAAACATTATAGTGACTAGCGAAAACATTATAGTGACTAGTGAAAACATTAAATGTTAATGAACTAATGCTATCACTCGAGATATCATTAGTTCACCTCAAAGCATGCATGCCTTAACTTAGTCATCATTTACAAATTTTCAAACCAAATACTTTGCATATCTTCTCCTTGTGCCTCGGGAAGAGGCCAAATAAGACCTCAAAGTGGAAAGTTTGGATAAAAAATCAAATATGATATGGGAAATTGTATAAAGCACTCAAAACTTTGGTTAAAATGACTCTTTGTGCGTTTGATTTTGTGTAGAACTAATAGAAGAATGCCAAACCGTTTACTATAGTCCCTCCATCCTGAAGGGAAGGGACTAATAAATATATTGATTTCATGCTAAACAATAATTAAGTAGTGACATAATTTTTACGATTTTTTTCCAAATCCTATTGAATTAATGTGCTTTGCAATAGTTTCTTTTTTATGTTTAAAGTCAAAATTACATTAGAATGTTTGATGATTACAATGCTTATGGTAAACATTGTTAAATATCAATAATATTGTTAAACGTTATGAAAAATTTGTTTTTCACATAGACACATCCATTATCTGTATTTTCTAATTAAATTATCCATAATAATTTGTCCATATACAATAAAGTATTATGTTGAAATTGATTGAAATAAAGTAGCGAAGAAACACACATTGACATTATATTCAATTCAAAACTATGTGATATTTTGAAACTGAAATAATTTAGTATCTAATTAAATTATCCATAAACATTCATCCATATACAATAAATAATTATGTTGAAATTGATTGAAATAGATTAGTGAAAAATGCACATTGACATTATATTCAATTCAAATAATGTGATATTTGGAAACTGAAATAATTTAGTAGATTCATAGAATCATAGTAAAGATTCATAGAATCATCGACATTATATTCAATTCAAACAGTGTGATATTTGGAAACTGAAATAATTTAATAGATTCACAGAATCATAGTAAAGTTTCATAGAATCATAGTAGTAACATCTATCAACATTCTCAATGAAACTCATTACAAACTAATCATATGGGAAGGAATAAACAGAGCAATGATTGTATAGTATTTCAGAAGAAGAGTTATATGAGACTAAATAAATATAGCACAACACATTGACCATTAATATATAATGGTATGAACAACATATGTCATAAATGGAAATGAATCATCATTTAGAATTTTTGGGGCAATGTGTCATCAAGAATGTTGTGAACATGTTTGCGTCAATTATTATTGTATGTCCAAAATTTTATTAAAGTGGTAAAATGATATCATTGAACCATTTTATTGATGAAAATGAATGTCTATCCTAATACCAACATTTTTTAATCTTATTGGGTTAAGGCAAGATAGCCGGGATTGTTACCCTGTGTTTATATCATTTTGCAAAAATATCAATTAATCCGCAAGAGATATGTTCTTGGGACCAATGATAATTTTTATGTTGTGTCCTGTAAAGAGCTAAATAAATGTTTATATCAAAAAATTATAACAGATTTAATAAACAATCCTAAAACAAAAAAATATGAAATAAAGATCACACATATAGTCCAAAACGAGACCTCAAAGTTGTTAATATTATGGTAGTTGCGGGAGGTATTTACCTCCACATGTAAACCTGACGAGAATAGAATATTTCAGGAAGCAAGAAGAAACCCTAATGAGTTGGCTAATAACTCTAGAAGACAAGTCGGCTCAAGAGGATAATTGGTATTAGGTTATTAGCCTACAAGAGAAGAAGTTGGCTAGAAGAAATATTATATACTAAGTAAATAGACACCCAGAATGAGAAGTCGGCCCAGCCAGTTAGCCAGAATTAGTATAAATACAGGAGGCCAGTCTTCATTCTGGAAGGCATTCTCAGAATTGCAGAGCAACACTTGTGTGCACTGCAGTTTCCCAGTTTGTGCACAAGTTTCGAGTAGAGTTGTCGTTGCAGTTGCTGCATCTAGCAGATTACGTTTTGTCTTAGACTATCTCTTGGTTATGGTTTGGACTATCTGATCAGCTCTTGTTTGGTGCACTATCCTTGGGGAAAGGTGTGCTACCCTTTTTTTCACTATCTAGCCTAGGGTTTGCTTATGGAGTGATTCTCTATCAAGGTTAAGGTGCTCAGAGGGTGGCTTCAACTTATGGTTGGGTGACAATAGTGATATTGTCGATGGTAAAATGAGCACATCCATTATATTCTAACAGGTTATGGGCCCACACCTCCTTCATTCAGTCTAACCATTGGAAGGAAGCATATCCATAAGGATATTAAGCTCGTTTAAGAACTGCCGCTAGGGTTTCTAGTAGGAGCGGTCACCAAAGCACTGTCGCTAGGGTTACTAGTAGGTGCAGTTGTAGAAACCCTAATCCTCTCGTTGAGGCACCTTAAGTGAAGGAATTAACCTAATTTCTAGATAGACCAGTGCACCCTAGCCTAGCGCATCTCCTGGTACTCTCAGCAAGACAAGATGTCAAGTTTGAGTTTTTGGTCAAATCTAGGGTTGACCAAGTCAAAGAAGCCATTACCTACTCCATGAAGTTAGAAAACAATTTAGATGGAGCTTCTAACTTCAGAGCATGGAAGACAAGGATTGACCTCATCCTTTCCAAGAATAAAGCACTAGATATCATGAAAGGAAAGATCGTGAAACCAGAGTTTGAAGAAGGAAAAGAGAAAGAACCGCAGAACATTGCAGTTATGGAAAAGTTCAAAGACGGTGACATCAATGCCATGAGTATAATAGTGGAGTCTATAAAATACCACTTGATACCCTACATATCCCATATTGACTCATCAAATAAGATGTATGATGCCCTAAAAAACCTCTTCTCAGTTAGAAACATTGGACAAGTAAATTTTGGGTCACCAGATGCCCTAATCCTTTAACTTTTGGGTCACCACATGTGTGACATCCTAAATTTTAAAGAATGTTAGGAAGCTATTCTTTATTTCTTCTTTTGAATGAGTCTGTTTTTCTGTGTTGTTCATGAACCATGTTAAGGCCCTGTGGCGAAGAGAAACTCTGAATTGTGCCATTTTCTTTTCTTCATCTATAATATCATCCACATCCCAAAAATTTTCATGCACGAACCAATGGTGTGTTGGGTCCTCCTCTCCTTCATAAATCTGTATGTGGTTGAATCCCATTTTGATTTTCTTATTAGGAATGCTTAGTTTTCTTGGTATTTGAGCTACTACAACTTTCAACTGAGTTGTCAAATCCTATGGTAGTTTTTTTTTTGCATCTGATATTGGATGGTACTCAAGGAACAAGTGTTTCTTCTTAAGTATAGAAAATATGTCCTCAGTTTGAGAGATTTGATCTTTATATTCAACTAATTGTCGTTCCAAAGTTTGTGTCGCTTCTCAACTATAATTAATTTCTTCTCTTGAGATTAGGTGTGGCAAGGGGGTTGACTCGGTGAGATCCTTAATTTGAACAATCATATTGTCAACTTCATTTGTCTTTGGCTCGACAATACATGCATCTTGTAGGTTTCCCTGGTCGTCCATTCTGTACCATAATATTGCATATTTTTCATCGATATGCAATCTCTGTTGGAGAAATTATCTTATATGTGGGCTAGTTTCTAGTGTGGGAGAGGTACGTAACGTTGGTCCATATTCTTCGTAGTCCACACTTTCTTGTTCATCGTCCGGTTGATGGTTTTTCAACTGTGGGTTTATACTTGTGTTGGGTGTCGCCAAGGCTACTGCTATTGCCAACTCTGGTCGATCTTTGTCTGACTTAGACTACTCATGCGCTCTATTAGGCTGACCCTTCCCAAACATATTTCTATTCGATTTTTTTTTGTTCCACTGGTTATAAGTTTCTTCTCTTTTCTGTTTCCTTTTATCCAGTTCTATTTTCTGGATATCCGTGGATTTCTTATGGGCTTTCTTCCCTCTTAACAAAATTTGGGCTTGGGCAACACTACTTTTTTTTTTATGACATCTCATAGTTTCGATCGACCCCCCATTTCCGACTCGACTTACTCTAAGTCGGTAGCATTAGCCATGTTTATTTCTTTAAGAAGTAGTCCCAGGCTTCTCTTGTATCTTTTCACTTCGTGTCAAGAAATGCTTCCCACTTTTTGTCTCTTTCTTTGAAGTTACTATTTGGTAATGGTTTTCCTAGTCCTGGTCGTTATTCGACGATGTCACCGACTCCCTTGTCGAGGAGGAATTTATGAAGGAGTATTGGAACCGTGCATAAAAATCCATCGTGCAATTCGGTGTACAATTTTTCTTTTATTTTGTCGAGAGATGTATGATCTTCAATGGCTTGTTCTAAAATATAATCTTCGATAATTCTTTCAATCTAGTGGTGCATATTTGTTCTTCCTCCGTTCGTCAATTTTTGGCCTAACTTCTCGTTAGGTGTCAGATTATGCATTACCTGATCTGTTAATGTGTTGAAATAATTCTTCTAGGATAAATTCAAGGAATATTCCATGTGTCTCTAAAAAGATCTGTGATTGTGCTTCGGCTAGTGAGAGGTTATTATTTCTTGTGTATTTTTTTATTTAGTTCTCAATTTTTCGCTCCCACCAATCGTGTATGTCTTGTAGAGTTAGCATTTATGTAAACTTATACATGCCCAAGTTCAGTAGTCCCAACAATGAAACCAATGTTGTAATCTAGGGAAAATTAGGGAGAGTTACTGGTAGATCATTACATAGACATCATAGAGATACATGCATACACATAGAAATAGATAAATACAAACATAAGTGATGAGATCCCAAGAATAGACGTTTTATTATATGATAGAAAAATACAACACATTTACATATAACCTCTCACGTGAAGTTATTTGATCCTTCATGTGCTTGTTTATTTATACCTCTTTCAAGTAGTTGTAACTACTTAACTTCGTATGTCGGTCGATTAACAGATACTCTGACCAACCTCTACTTCGGGCTATGTTGGTCAACTGACTAGTTCTTATTCGACTATTAGGTCTAGTTGATAGAGTCGACTAGCCCCTACAACAGGTCCACTTTGATACCTTCATGAGATACAACATGACCCAAATATTCCACTTCTTGAACCCCAAAGGCACACTTGGAGAGATTTTCATATAGTTGTTTCACTTCCAATAGTTTTAAGACCCTATCAACATGTTGTACATGCTCTTCACAAGTTTTGTTATAGATTAGTATGTAATAAAAGAATACTAACTCAAATTTTCTAAGGAAGGGTTTGAAAATAGAATTCATCAAGCTTTGAAATGTTGAAGGTTCATTAGTAAGTCCAAATGGAATAACCAAAAACTCATAATGACCTTCATGTATTCTAAAGGTTTTTTTGGTAATGTCTTCTTGCATCATTCTAATTTGATGATATCTTGAATGAAAATCCAACTTTGTAAAAAAAAATTCTCCATGAAATTCATCTAATAATTCATTAATGATAGGAATAGGGAACTTGTCTTTGATGGTAATTTTGTTGAGATGTCTATAATCTAGACACATATGCCATGAACCATCCTTTTGTGTAACCATCATCACTGGTGAAGATAAATAACTTTGGCTAGGTTGAATGATGTTGGCCTCTAACATTTCTTGAATCATACACTCAATCTCACTCTTCTATGGATATGGATACCTGTAAGGCCTAATGTTAGGTGGTACATTTCCTAGTTGTAAATGAATAACATGGTCATGATCTCAAGAAGGTGGAAGTCCCTTAAGAAACTCTCCAAATACCTTATAATGATTGTTGATAACTTTTTGGAGATCCACTAGAGTAGAGGATATAGATTTTTGAACATATAGTTAGCACAATTGGGCAATTACAACATGGTATCCCTTTTTGAGTAATTTTTTTTAATTGATGAAGTTATGGGTATTACCAGAATCAATCAACATTGTTACCTTTATATATATATATATATATATATATATATATATATATATTGAGGGTTTTTGGAGTATTTATGTGAGCCAATGCATGACAAGATATCTTTGGAATAGTCTCTTCTAGCTCTAGATCTTGTGTTGGTTCCAATTCTTGATCTTCTTCATCTTCAAAGTCTGTAAAATAATTTATTCTCACCACATTTATGCCCATTATTGTAATTGTTGTCATAATTCAAACATAGTTCATTTTCTCTCCTTTCATCTATTTGTTGAGGGGTCAACCTTGTCGGTTGAGTGAGGTTAGGAGAGGAAACATGATGTTCTCCATAGCTGTTCGTGACCACTCTTCTAGTAGCCATATTTTTATTTTTGAATTTCCTTTCCAAATTGAAAGCATGCTCCAGTAATTTAGGTTACAAGAGATGCACCTCATGTTGGATACTCTCCTTTAAAGTTCCCATAAAGATATCCAACAAATTATCCTCTGATATGTTCTTTACCCTAAGAGTTAGTTTTTGGAATTGATAAATATTTTTTGTAATTAAACCTCCTTTTCGAAGATTTATCAATTGACTAAATAAGGTATTATTCTTGATGTCCCCATAATTTGCTATCAATTCATCCATAAAAATGGACCAAGATACAATATAATCCTTTTTTCTTTCAAAAATCCATTGATACTAGACAAATTGATCATTTTCTAAATACAAGGGTGTAAGATTTACCTTTTGTAATGTTGGAACTCAGTGTAGATCAAATAATTTCTCCATCTAGAATATCCATGTTGTAGGATCTTTGCCATCAAACTTCTTCATATCAATCTTGGGAATTAATTAGTTCCTTGGTGTCGCATCAAACCCTCAATGATGTGGACTTGGAGATGATAAATTATCATGATTTTGGGACTCAATATTTATTTCCTCCACATTTTCATGATTTCCTTGTGTCTTGATATCTCCTTTAGGGATTCTCTCATCTAGGTTATGTAAGAAGATAACATACATGGAATTTTTCAAATCTTCCATCTTTTCATTCATCTTATTTTCCATTTGTTCCCTATTTTCATCCATGTTATTTTCCATATTATTTACAATTTTTTCATTATTTCCATCCATCTTCTTTTCCATATTATTTACCATTCATTCTCTTTTTTCATTCATCTTCTTTTCCAATTGTTCCATTTGGTGAAAACACTCTTCTCTTTTTTATTTATTCATGGTTGAGGTCTCTGGAGGTTTAGTTGGTGAATTAAATTTTGGAGCATCCTTTGGAGCCATGTGAAAAAACAATAATAGTCCTTTTTTTCCTCTTTATCACAAATTTTTAATCACCAAAAATACACCTTCCAATCAAAATTTATTTCAATTGTAAGTTACGTACCTTTCAAACCCTAATTTGGATAATGCTTGGATGGTTGACCTTTGCCTTGATATATTTCTGAAAATTGAGCCCTCCCGAGTCTAAAATTGTGTCTTGTAGTACAATTATATGACTTCTTAAACTCTTAAAATTTCACGGTCTGAAACTTCACTAAAAAAGGTCATGGGAAAAATGCCAAAATGACTTGTTTAAGACTAATTTCAGAACTAGTCAAAAACCCTAACTTCCACAAGATATATCTCATAAATTATAATGAATAAAAATTTGAAAACTTTTCCACATGTAACTCGCTATGTCTCATGAGGATTCTTAAAATTTCAAAGTTTGAAACTTCACCGAAAAAATGTTATAGCAAAAATTCTAATATGACTCTTTTAAAATTGATTTGAGGATTAGTTATAAACCCTATCTTCCATAGACTATATCTCTAAAAGTGTAGCGAAATAGAAACTAAAATTTTGACCAACTCTATTATGATATTTATTCTCACTCTCCAAAATATTTCACTGTCTAAAACTTCCCGGAAAAAAATTTATACGAAAAATTCCAATATTTCTTGATTGAATGAGAAACATCCTAGGATCATAGTCTCTGATACCAAATGTTGGGAAAAAAATACCAAAATGTGTTGAAAATATAAAGAGAAGAAGCTCAATGCATTGAAAAATAGATATAAGAATGAAAGATAAGCCTCTTTTAGGGAGAAACCTCCTTTTACAATAGAACAAATGCACAAGAATGAGATGAGATGACTCTAAAACTATATCTTCTTAGTGTGAGTGTGTGTGTGTGTGTGTGATTAACATCCACTGAGACCAATTGGTCCATTGGACCTTAATAAGGTAAGATATTACTTCAATTTATTTTAAATTGTATTTATATGCTCAAAAAGAATTGAGAGAAGTGATCCAAGATCACCATAGTTTTGATGACTTAGGAGGTTAGGAAGGTCTATAATGTGGCAAATATTTTTAAATTGGGATCTAATATGGGTATAGGAAGGGAAATCCAAGAGGAATTATTTTTCATCTTCTACCCGCTTAGAATCACAAAGGTGACATATTCTCTCATCCCATGGTGTTTTGGGAGTTTTCCAATGCCCAATTTCACAATGTAGCTCATGACAATTTGTTCTTATTTTAGCAATGTTGATTTTCTTCTTTGCACTTCTAAAAACCGAGAGGTAGTTTTGATCTTCTAAAATAGGGTTGACCACCTCCTTGTAGTATCTTAATTTTCTTTTACCCACTAATTCTTTATCACACCACATATTCTCCTTAAATTTAGAAGTGATAATATTCGTAATATTATCGGTATTCTGGATCATGATTTATTCCTGTAGTCCCCAATGATTTAGCCAAAATTTGGCATCTTTAAGCCATACCTACTTGAGTCGTTGGTGGTTTTGGATAGAGTTTGAGGAGCCTCTTGTCACCCATGTTGTTTATCTTGTTCTTGTATGTTAGGTATCTAATAATAACAATGCTCTCAATGGGGGGAAGGATTTTTTATATGAGGAGGATAGGATATGGTGTATTTCCCTTAATTTTGAGATTATAAGTTATAAAATTATTTTGGATCTATTCTATCTTTCTCCAGGATTATCTAGATATACTACAACCACAAACTTCACATCCATATAAGATAACCAAAGTGACGAGAGTGTGAAATACAAGTTTGTTTTTATCCCAAAGCCAAAGGTTTGCTGATTTATTGTTTTCGAGCCCATAGTAAGATTTCCACCCTCCAATTATCCCTTTTTCAACTCTATCATTCCAATTGAGTTTATGGTGGATATCGATTCTGAGATACTTGTATGAAGGCACTTCCTCCAAGCTATTGTTGTCATAAACAAAAGTATCGTAGGTGATCCTTTTGGATTTAATTATCATAACCTTTGTTTTGTTGGTGTTCACATTCATGCCCATGATAGAGCATAAATCATTAAGGATTATTAGTTGCTTACCTAGCTCATAGGGACTCTTTTCCATAAGAAAAATATCATCATCATTAAGAAGGAGGAGATGACTATACTAGTGAGTGTCGATCCAACACAACCCGAAAAGGGTAGGGAATAGGGGACAACCTTTCTTAACTCCTAAGTCAATTCTTTCGACCGACCCTCATTGTTCCTAAACTTGGCAATAAATTTCTTATATAGCCTTATTGTAGCAACTCTTAGCATGAAAGGGACTTTGAGCTCTTCTAATGAGCCAGTTGGAAGAGGTGAGTGGCCACTGATATCCCCCACATGATTTTTTGTGCTTCATCTCATAGGTTTAGGCACACAATAGCCCGTTGGAAAGGTCTATCTCAGGACTACACATTTTTCCATCACAGTGTGACTCTGTCTATAGTGTGACTGTGGAGAGCCCAAAAAACGTTGTTTAGGGCCTCAAAACGGCCCCAGATGTTTAGGACCCAAAAAGATAGAAAAAACTTCCAAGATGAAAAATGTATGTGAGCCAGTTGAAAGAGGTGGGTGGCCACCGATATCCACTTAGATCATTTAACCTATTCCATAGGTTGGTTCTAGGCACAATGTTAAAATATTTTTTTAAATCAATGAAACAACGAAGGAGATCGATTTTATCATTACAACACTCCTCTGCAATGATCCTGAGTGTAACAAGGTGGTCCACAGTGGAATTGTAGCCTCTAAACCTAGCCTGCCATCTAGCTCTTATCATCATCATCATCATCATTAGTGTTGTCAACTAGAACTTTTAATTGTGATTTTACCCTTTGTCTCTTATATATATATATATATATATATATATATATATATAAGAGACAAAGGGTACAATTACAATTAAAATTTCTAGCTGACAACACTAATGATGATTATGGTCATAGTTAACGTCCGTGAAGACCAAAATTGGTCTATTAGACCTTAAGAAAATTAATATATTACTTGGATTTCTTTGAAATGCTATTTTTATGATTGAAAAGGATTAAGATAAGCATTCCAAGATCACTAAGGTTTTGATGACTTCGAAGGATGGGAAGGTTGGTATTGTGACAAACATTTTGAAATTGAAATCTAATTTGGGTATACGTGCGACACTATAGGAGAAAGTGATTTTCATCTTCAACCCTCTTGGTGTCACAAAGGTGACATATTATTTCTTTCCATTGTGTTTTGGGGATTTCACAACATCCAGTTTCACTATGCAGCTCATGAGAATTAGTTCTTATTTTAGCAATATTGATTTGTTTTTTTACACTAGTCAAAACAGACAGATACTTTCGATATTCAAGATTATTGTTAACCACCTCCTTATAATATATTTATTTTATTTTATCTTCTAATTATTTATCACACCATCGATTCTCCTTAAATTTAACTTGTACAATATTTTTAATATCATCGGTATTCTGCAAAATAACTTCTTCTTTTATTCCCCAATGATTTAGCCAAGACTTTCCATCGTTACTTAGGGATTTACATGGGGATTTATGTTTAACATGGGGATTTGTCTAGGGATTAACATTATTATTCCAATTATGTACATGTTGTTAGAATTCAATTCTATGTGTTATTTTATTTCTTAAATGTTTATTATGTTTTAATTTAGTGATTGTATATATGAATTGAAATTGTCATAATTTTTTTTGTCGTTGTGCTAATTCTTCTAGGTTCCTTTAATGGATCAAGTTGGTATGAGATTGGTTTCATGTTAAGTTGTTATAGTTTTACACACATTACATCATAAACACTTTCTCTTAGAAGAGGAAAAATATGCACTTTGATACAAGATAGATCCACTGCCTAAATCAAGTCTACAATATGTTGAATACTATGGTAAAATTGGTGAAAGTCAAGTTATGCAGATTGAGAAAGAGTTGACATTTATTAACTATAATAATTAGGCTTACAATCACATGTGTAAATACACACAAATGAATATAATCACATCCATATAGTCACATCTTTAGACATAACATTAATGGTATAATTAATAACTAAAGGACTTTGTAATATAAAATAAGGTATATTACATTAACCCTCTCTTCTTTGATAGAGTTGAATATTATTTGGCTCACGTAAAAGTGTTATAGTTGAAGTTGGGTGAATGTGAAAAATATTTTCCAATGAAGGACTACCAATGTATATGATCAATCTTGATGAATCTAAAGACATCTTGTGGTTTTTTCTATTCCACATTTTGTGCTAGTTGGGTTGTGAAAAGAGAAGACACTAGAGAATATATGATTGATTCTTTATGTGGTTTGATAATTAGAGTGCAGGGAAAGTTTCTTGATGAAGTTAAACTTGAGAATGATTGACAAGCCCATATCTTTAAAGGAAAAGGTCGAAAGAACTATAAAGATAGAGGTCGTGGATGCAATCAAGAAAAATATAATGGAGGTTACCATGATGAGGATTGTGTTGACCAAAGTGACAAGAAGCATGATGATTATCAACAATCAATTAAAAAGGATAAGACAAAGACAACCTATTGATACCGTGGAAAGGTGTGAGATGTCAAAAAGACTTATTAGAAAAAGCATAGTGATCTTGAAGAAAAGATACAAATGATTGAAAATGATTGAAAATGAAGTGTCAACTAATCAATCCATTGGCCAACCTACAACATCACCTTTTAGAGTGATCTGTAAAATGTCATGGATATTCCACTATAATAGTTTGTCAAAACAAATCTTATAATATTCTACAATATTTTATTATGCAATGTTCTACTGAAGATTATAGACTTAATATTACTAGATTTAACACAAAAATCACTAAAATATGTTAAAAAATTAAATGAAAGTGACAAGCAATGACACACCATCCACACAATGAACACCATATGTACCCTGTGAAAACCCAATACGAGAAAAACTCAACTAGAAGGTGAGGTGTATGCTTTGCATTTTTCTTCTCAATTATGAAATGTGAGTACAAAGAAATGAGCACTCACTATTGAGATTTTTTCATGGAGACTGTGGCCAATATGGCTAATACAAGGGTCTCCTACTTCCTATGATCTCCCTCAATATCCCACTCTCAATGCTCTGCTCTCATATGGAAAAATACTCAATACAATAAGAATAGAACCCCTACATTTCCTAGAAGCCCAATGTTTAACATAGCCTAATAGTCGTCTACAGTCAGGGTTAGGGTTTTTGCATGCCTCAACTCCAATTAATATTAGGGTTTTGGACCCTCTAGAATATTCATAAAATTCCACACATGACTAACTCCACCTTTGTGAGTAATGGATGTTGAAATGGCATCCTCTCAGTACCATGGTGGTCAATAAGATACATCAACTTGTGAGAGGCATAACTTCCACATATGAACTCTGGTTGAGGTGATTTTCATGTCATTGGAAAACTCTCAAAGTGTAGAACAATGTCAATAGGTTGTGAGCTATGTTCACAAAGTTTTGACCTAAGAAAAAAGTATTTAAGGGCTCAAATAGACTCTAGAAGGTTTTGGATCTGAAATCTCCAAAGCAAAACATGCCCCTACAATTGGCCCTACAACTGTACAACTCCAATTTTTCTAGTGAAAAAAATACCAAAATAGATGACAAATTATATGATGATATATTCTAGATTATAAAGAATAAGGAAGGTACCTACACATATTCTATGAGTGCTTCTCAGGGACTCTGTGCTCACACTTTTAAAAGTGAATAGATAGACAATTATGTTCAGAACCATCATCTGGAAAATGATGCTTCCCTTTTTCTTATTAAACAACATTGCAAAAGAAGAGATATTTGTTGCAAGTGATTATGCATTTATTGTTGTCATTTGTAATAGAACATCGATGTGTATCGTGTACAAAATTTGTGTGCCACTTTGTTGTCTCTATCCAAACTAACCCACACTAACAATAAGGTCGACTTATGCCTAATAGGTTCATTGTGAAAAATATTAACAATGACTTCCATTATTGTCATTGAGAATGCTCTTGACCTTAAAGACACACTATATATGTTTATTTATTTCCATAAGAAGGATCCAAGATCCATTGCACTCATAGCCAAAACAAACAACCAAATAAAAGTTTGGCATGGGAGAGATTAGGACATTTGAATGTTAGAAGTATAAAATTGATGGTTAACTTTAATGCATTCGTTAGACTCCCTAAGGTAATGCCTTCTAATGGTGTATGCAAAGGGTATATACTCAGAAAGATTTATGAAATTGCATTTGAAATAGATAGTCTCAAAGAATGAAACCTTCGATACCAAAGTTTCTCGAAGAAATTTGACGTCGAAATTTATTGCAATACTATCACTCTAACAATCTTCCAAAAGGATAGTTCCAAGAAGGGAATATTTTGATTTGATGTATAATTTTAATGAAAAACTTAAGTATTTTTTTTTGCAAGCCTTTCATTTTTTCTAGAAAACATTTAACATCCAAATTTATTGAAAGAAATTAAAAGTAGATTTATTTTTTTTTTCAAAATTTATTACAAACCTTTCATTTTTTTTTTACAAAACATTTAACATCCAAATTTATTGAAAGAAATTAAAAGTAGATTTAAACATTTTTTCGAAATTTAGTACAAAGTTTTTTTTTTTTACATGAATCAATATTACAAATTTAATTTAATAATAAAAAAGCAAGGATTTGATTCATGAGTTTTTAAAGAAATTTATTAAAAAAATTGAACATTATTAATTAATTAATATTGTTTGATGAATAAATTTTAATGAATAAAGTTTATTAAATTTATTAAAAAAATTAAACATTATTAATTAATTAATATTGTTTGATGAACAAATTTTAATGAATAAATTTTATGAAATTTATTAAAAAAATTGAATATTATTAATTAATTAATATTATTTGATGAATAAGTTTTAGATTAAAGTTTACTAAAGAGAAGAAATATTATTATTTGAATTTATTATAAAAAAGTAATTAGTTTAATAGAGTTATATTTCAACTTTCAATATCATATCATGTATAATATAATTATATCATGCATAATATGATTAAATTATCAAAATATAGAAGAAAATATGATTTAATTATTACTTTTATAAATAGTCATTTTTAATATTGAATTAGAAATTTAATCACTTTATATATAAAATTTAATAATTTGTATTTTGTAAATATAATAATAATTAAATTGAAAAAATGTTATATTTTTAAATATATATCTTTTACAAATTTTCACAATAAATAATTGCATCTCATTTAATAAGATTTAAAATAAAACAATTTAAAAACTTATAGAAAAAATTAAATATAATGTGCCACTTTGTTATAGAAAATATGTTTTGCATTTAATTTAAAAAAATTTAAAATAAAATAATTTAAAAACCCATATAAATTAAAATGATAAAAAAAAATTAATATAATGTGTCATTTTGTTACAGTAAGTATGTCAATATTTTCAATGATATTAATACTATTTCAATCAAGATAATTGTTTCTCCTACCTAGTTTTCTAGATTAAACTGTAAAGTTTTGAAAGATTCAAAACATCATCTTATTTGATAATTGTTTCTCAAAAAAGTTGTGTTATTTTGAAACATCTCAAGCAATGTTTAATTAATGAAAATTTGTAATTTACAACTATTTGTTAAACAAAAAACATGACAAAATACTGTGAAAATTAAATTTGTTCAAAATATCTAATTCTAAATGTAATGAAAATCAAATTTATTAGTTTGTCTAATCTAAATTTCATTTTCAACGAGTCTTTCAAAACCCAAAAGGCACATACTATCAAAATCAAATTTAATGTAACATGTTACATATCACATTTACATAAAATTTCCGACCTATCACACTTGCATACAATTGTCAAAAAGAGAAAATGCTAATGGAAATCAAATTTGTTGAAATGTCTCTTTCAAAAACCAAAAAGCACATATTGTCAAAATCAAATTTACCCAAAAGCCACATTTTGTCAAAATCAAATTTATTGTAACAACTCATATATCACTTTTACATATAAATGTCAATTATTGTAACATCTGACATATCACGCTTGCATACAATTGTCAATAAAAGGTTCCTAAAGCCTTGTTAAGGGGTTTAACATTAACTACGTGGATAAACTTTATGAAAGGATGATTTCAAAACGCTGAAATCTTTGAAGGATGCCATAAAGATTTGTTACGAGGAATAAAAACAAAGGATAGACTTGCAATCTCAGTTTGTAAGGAGGAATTCAGCATCAGAGTCCAGCATATCCATTGTCTGAGGCAGAAGAGCAACCTCCACATCCACACTGCCTCCGCCCTCTTGGCTAGGATAAAGATAAACCATACCATCAAATGTGTTATTGCATCCACTCCTCACTCTTACAGGCTTTCCCCATCCAAAATCATTCTCATACACTTGAAATTTAGGCGAACTTCCAACTGTAACACAATTTATACCTCCATC
>ML784666.1:318325-328838 GCA_009831015.1 Picea engelmannii
TTATAGACTTGTCATAACTGGTACTCTTACCATGATTTTACTTTAATGTAGCTGCCATATAGTTTTGGAATTAACTTGAATTTTCTTCTAATTAAACTAAGCAAGCCAAATACAAATCTTATTTAAAAAATAAAAAATAAAAATAAACATTTTACATTTTATAATATATATTTTAATATATATAATATTTTACTATCTTAACACATATATATTATAAAATATAATATACATTTTAATATATAATATATTATAATATTTTATGTGTTAACATATATTATATATAGTATATATATTAACATATATAATATACTTTATATAATATTATAATATATATTTTAATACATATAATATTTTAATGTGTTAATATATATTATAAAATATATAATATATATTTTAATTTATATAATATTTTAATATGTTATGACATGACACATCCAAAATATCAACATTATTATTCATTTCTTCTTCTATATTGGGAAATGTAAATTTAAAAAAATATTTTTATTGTGATGGTGTAATAAGTGTTATATATGTTGTATAACCAATTAGAATATGTTGTTATTGATTATGAAATTAATTTTAAATATTGAACTACTTGAAGACAACAATAAAACTTGAAATATCGTTCTTATGGCAAGGAGTCCCCATGATCTTGAAAACCAATAAGATACTGATAAGACTAAGGTCATGATTATTAAATCCAATAAGATCCCTTATGATACCTTTGTATATGACAACAATAATTTGGAGGAAGTGACTTCATACAAATATCTTGGAATTGATATTCATCACAAGTTGAATTGGAATTATAGCATTGCGAAAATGATTATTGGGGGATGGAAAGCTTATTGTGGGCTTGAAAACAATTGTAAATCAGTTGATCTTTGGAGTTGGGATAAGAAGAAACTCCTCTTTGAGACTCTTGTTACATTTGTTATTTTTTATGGATGTCAAGTCTCGGGCTGTAGTATCTCTCGTAAATCCTCGAGAAATATAGAGAAAATACAAAAGAATTTTATAACCTATAATCTCAAAATTAAATGAAATACACCCTATCCCATCCTCCTCTTAGAAACCAATCTCTCCCCCATTGAGAGCATGGCTATGACTAGATACATATTGTATAAGAACAAGTTAAACAACATGGAAGACAAGAGGCTACCTAAAATTGTCTCAAAATCAATTCATAACCACCATCGACTCAAGCGAGGATGACATAAAGACGCCCGCTCTTGGTTAAACTACTTGGGAATCATGGAAGAAACCATTTTGCAGAATAAAGATACTATTAAAAAAAACAAAAATTAAGGTGTTATAAAGATGTAATCAACCCTAATATAGAAGATCAAAATTATCTATCTGTTTTTTCAAGCGTAAAGAAAAAAATAGGCATTACTAAGATAAGAACAAATTCTCACGAGCTCCATAGTGAAATTGGACATTGGTCAGTTCCTAAAACGCCATGGGATGAAAGAGTGTGTCACCTTTGTGACACTAAAAAGGTTGAAGATGAAAAACACTTTCTCTTAGATTGTTCAAGATCTCGTTTTCAAAATATTTATCACACTACCAACCTTTCTAACCTCTTAACTCAACAAAAGTATGGTGATCTTGGAAAGCTTCTCTTAATGCTTTTCGAGCACACAAACAAAATTCTAAAGAATCACAAGTAATCACTTACCCTCTTAAGGTCGATAGACCAATTTGGTCTTAGTGAACGTTAATCATCATCATCATCATCATTAACCAATTAGCGATGAGAAAAATAAATATATTTACTCTATCAAAAAATATRTATTTATTTTTTTAAGTTAAACATTACATTTTACAAATAAATTTAAAATATAAAACAAATTAATATCAAATCAATAACAAACTCATTACTATAATCCTAATTCCACGGGACTAATAATAATTAAGACTAAAATATTATATATTATAATAATTAAAACTACAATATTATATATTATATTATATATTAGTCCAAAAATAATATAAATATAAATAAAATTCCCAATCTATAAATAAATTCATTTATTATAACTTAGAATTTATCATATTTATTATATCTAGAGATTATGAGGGATCAAAGTTTACAAATATTTGCATATATTATTAAAACATATGATTAAATTTATTAAATTACTAAATATCATTATGTTTATTTCTATTGCTTGTGAGATCTATTGCTTGGGGTTAGGCGATACGAGGTTATGGTTCACACAGCTTGGTTCTTTCGATGGTTTGCGTAGGGAAGATCGTTTGAATAGAAGCAGTAGACGGTGAGATTGCTTGTTCGATGGGAAGTACTATTTCTATTTGTTGAATGTAGCATTGGAAGTTCGTTCGATGGTGGGTGTGCGTAAGTTAGATCATAGATCGTTTGACAGTTCGATAGCTGTGGGTTATACCGATGTTTCACACAGGGTAAATATCATTATAAACATACTTAAATAATAAAGTTACAATGTGAACTAAAGAAAATAATAAAGTGATATTAAAAAAATTCTATTAATTAACATATATATATCAAAAGTAGCAATCAATTTCAATCAATATGAACTAACAAAAATAATGTAATGAAGTGACAAAAAAATATTGATTAATATATATATATATATCAAAATTGATTAACATATATATCAAAAATAACAATCAATATAATTCTATTAAGCATGTCTCTTAACCACACAAACCCTCTTTACAAGATTCTATTAAACATTTCTCTTAACTACACAAACCCTATGTTCAAGGTGTTGTTATGTAGAATTCTATTAAGCATGTCTCTTAACTACACAAACCCTCTTTACCATCTTCTATTAAACATTTCTCTTAACTACACAAACCCCATGTTCAAGGTGTTGTGATGTGTTTGGGATTGTTTCCAAAAAAAAAAAAAAATTCCACTTGTTTAAATGATGTGATTTATTTATCTTTTTCCACTTGTATAAATTATGTGATTTTTTTTTATCTTTTTCCACTTGTATAAATGATTATATTTAATTCATATTAAATTTATTATGATGGGTTATATATATATATATATATATATGATGGGTTTCCCTTGGAGGTGCCATCGAAGAAGACATAAGTTATTCCTTGCTTCTTCCACCAACTCTGGAATATATCGTGGTTATCTCTTAGCCTCCATTTTGTTTCGAAATGGGGTTTTTTACTGCTATGGATTCGGTGGGTAAGCACAAAGGTACTGAGCCAATTCTTTTCCTCCTGCTGCAGTGAGGTGTCAGTTTTGTGGTTTTGAGAGCTCAAAGTTTCTAGGAGGCCTTTTGCTTTCGCTACTACCATGTTGGGGGTCCAAGTTGTATTGTTGAAAATTTGCTTGTTTCTTGCAAGCCAAATCTTCCAGCACACATACTTGGGGATGGAGATCTAGACTCTAGCCCATAATGAATTCAATGAGAGCGAAGGGTAACATTCCTTCCAATTTGTGAATAGATCTACTACTGAGATGTTAGTGGGGGTAGCGACCTTGAGGCCATGGAGGATGAGAGGCCATGGAGGATGAGAAGTCTACAAAATGGAAGGCCAGACTTTGTTTGCAAAATGGAAGTCTACAAACAAATGATCCGAGGTTTCCATGGCTTCTTTGCATAACAAACATCTGTGTGGACCGACAATATTTCTTTTCATTAAATTTTCGTCGGTTAGGATCTTTTTGTGCATTAAAGTCCAAAAGAAGAAATTTACCTTGGGGATCGCCATTGAGTCCCATACCTCCATCCAAAATCTTGCAGGGAGAGGCCTGTCTTTCTGCAGTTGTAGCAGTGCATAGCCTTTGGCTGCGGAGTATGTTCCTGTAGGTCCCCAACCCCAATTGTCTTTTTCTGTCTTGTGCACAGGAGTTGCCTCTTGAAGCTCCACTTTGAGCATTTCAAGTTGCTGGAGGAGGCGATTTGGGACGTTGCCGAATTGCCAATCTGACCAGAAGCCATTATCGTCCCATTTTGAAATGTCTTTGATGCTCTGTATTCCTCTATGATCAATAAATTCATGGATTTCAGTCAGGCTGGCGTTGGAAGTAAGGGGCAGATTCCCCATTATCCAATCTGTCCAGAGATTGATTCGTTTGCCATTTCCAGGGATGCGATATAGGTTTTGGGTGAAGAATCGTGCCCCTTTAATGTACAATTGCCATAGCAGCGTGCTCTTCCTGTTGGTGACGTTTTGTAGATTTTTGATTTTGGCGTTTGGTATGTATTTGTACCTTAACGTTTTGTTGACAGGGTGAATGGGATCGCTGTGCATCTTCCACAGAATTTTGCAACCAAGTGTTGTATTGACGAGTTCTGGATCTCGGATCTATAGCCCGCCTTCTCTCAAAGGCCACTTTACTGTATCCCAACTGACCAAATGAAACTTACGTTGGTTCCCTTTCCCACTGTGCCACAAGAAGTCTCTCAACAATTTGTTGATTTTCCCAGATATCGATTTAGGTGCCAAGAGGTAGGACGCTTGGTAGATCGGTAGTGAAGAAAGGACTGCTTTTATCAGAGTTAATTTACCTTCGTGGGTGAGCCAATGTCCTCCCCAAGCATCGATTTTACCTTTGATTTTTGTTAAAACTCCTTCCCATAGGTTGACTTTGTTTATGCTCAATGATAATGGCAGCCCAAGGTACTGTATCTTTTCCCATTTTGAATGCCCTTTGAACCCCAGGTTGTGTGCTATCATTTGTGTTTCATGTTCTGCCGCATTCCAACTGTAGACAACACTTTTCCTTTCACTTATCAGAGCTCCAGAGACTTTGCAGTATGCTTGAAGAGTATCCTTGAATGTAGAGGCTACTCTGTTAGAGGCTCCTCCAAGCATGAGAGAGTCATCCACAAACAGAGCATGATTTATAGGTTTAAGATCCTTCGATATGCTCAAGCCTGGGGCAACTCCTATTATCTTGTCCTACTCCAGCTTCCTACTGAGTGTATCCACCATTAAAATGTACAGAAATGGAGAGAGCAGGAAGCGTCGCCTCAACCCCCTCGAAGATTTAAAAAATTATGTAGGCCTCCCATTTACCAAAGGGGCTATCCATGGGATATGGGTACAGGCTTGTTTCAGATTTACAAACTCTTGCTCGAATCTGAATGAAAGAAGCACTTGATAAAGGAAGGACAACTTTACTCTGTTGAAGGCGTTGGCCATATCTAGCTTAATCAACATGCCTTTCTCTTTTCTGAGATTGCTGGAATGCATAACTTCCTGAACTTGGATTACATTGTCCAGGATGTGTCTCCCTTTGACGAATCCTCCTTGCAATTATGAGATGAGCTTGCCCAACAAAGGCTTTATTCTGTTTGCAAGGAGTTTTGCAATTATCTTGTAAGAGGCGTTACATAGGGAGATTGGCCTGAATCTATCAAAGGAGGCAAGATTTGTTTCTTTCGGGATTAATGCGAGGAAACTTGAATTGGTGTTGCCTCCCAATTTTTCTTTCTGTAGGAATCCTTTTATCATTCTGATGAGGTCGGGTTTGATTATATTCCAGCATATCCTGTAAAAATGAATAGTGAACCCATCTGGCCTTGGGGCTTTGTCAGGATCCATGGACCAGATGATTTTGTTGTTTTCTTCTTCGTTGGTTGCGCTCAATAGTGTTGTGTTATCTTCTTTTGTGACTAGAGCCGGAATGTTCTTGAGGAATTCTTTATTTCCTTCTTCATTATCATCGTTCTCTTTGCTGTAAAGATGGTGGAAATGTGTGATAGCAGCGGCCTTTATTTGGTCTGTTCCTTTGCAAAGCTTCCCGTCGTTGGTTGTAATCTTAGAGATGTGGTTCCTGGAGAGGCGGGCTTTAAATTGACAGTGGAAGTAAGATGTATTTCTGTCACCAGCTTCCAGCCAAAGGCTGTGGGATTTTAGTCTCCAATATTCTTCTTCATTTCTGAAGGAGCGGTAAGTTTTACATTGGGCTGCTTGCTCCTTTTCCATATCTGTTTTGGCAATATCTATTAATTCCATTTCATTCTGCAATGTTCCCAACTGTTGCACTGACTCCTTTCTTTGGGTATTGGGATTGCTTACCGGGAGTTTGCTCCATTCCTTGAGGAATTTTTTTGTTATTTTTAATTTTTGTTCCCAGACATAGTTGGGAGATCCAATAACTAAGGTGGACCATGCCAGTCAGACCGTCTTTGCAAATCCACTCTTTTCTTTCCACAGTGGGATGAATCTGAATGGGATTGGGCCTAGTTTTTCTTCTTCCTCTAGCAAAAGCAGGATGGGTTTGTGATCCGAGGTAAGCTTGGGGAGGATGGCAGTGGAGATTAGCTTCCTTTCCATCAACAAAGTTCTTTGGACCAAAAACCTATCCAATCTGGCAGATATGTGTTCCTCCCCTATCCTGTTATTGGTCCAGGTGTAAAGCCCTTTGCGTGGTTTAAAATCCATTAGGTACCAATGGTGTATCATGTCTTCTACTACATAAATCATTTGGTCCTTGCTGGTCCTTCCTCCCCTCTTTTCTTTTCCATTCATGATGAGGTTAAGGTCTCCAACAATGATTATATTGTTTGGGGAGTTTAGTTCTAGAAGCTCATTTAAAGTTTTCCAACAATCTTTCTTTTCAGAATGCAAAGTCGGTACATATAAATTGAATAATGTGATGGTTAACTTACTTGCTATGTGCTTCAGCTCTGTAAGGCTCCAATGCTAAGTGTTGTAGGAGTTGACGAGTCTGAACTATTCTTCCTTCCACAGTGTTGCTATTCCTCCAGAGGAGCCCCTTGCACTAATTGCTTTCCCTGTATTCTTCTGCCATTTGTTTTTGCTAATCTCTAGAAGGGCTTCCCCTTCGATTTTTGTCTCTTGGAGCATGAGGATGTTTGCTGGTTCCACTTTCATCAGATCCTTGACAGCTTCAATTTTTAAGAGTGAAATGATACTTACAAGCATGATTGTCTTGTTGTGGTTGGTTCTCAGATACTTGTTGGACATTTCAAGGACCATCGTAGACCACAGGTGGGAGATGAGGTGGCCTATATATGACCACATGCACCACTAAATGTAGGAGTAGAGGTGGGAGATGAGGTGGCCTAGACATGACCACATGCACCACTAGTTGTAGTAGAGGTGGTAACTCTAGAGGACTCGAGAGGATGCCTCAAGTGTCTAACCATTGGGATTCCAACTATGAGATTTGTGGAGATTCTATTTGTCCCACAATGACATGTAGAGGGTGGTTTTCATATGTGGCAGTGCCTAATGTGCCAACTAGCAATTGACATTGTGACTGCCATGGCTTGGGCTCCACCAACTATAGCTCAATGATAGGCCAAAGTTAGACCTTATAAGGGTAGCCAATGATAGTAACACTAAGGATAGGCAGATGCATTTACAATGCAAATAAATGTATTCAATCTAACAAACTAAATTGAAAAAAAATTGAGTTCTGTAAAAATGAAAAAAAATGACTATAATAATAATAAAATATATCAACATTCACCTTAACCTAGACATTATAAGCATCCATGTAATTGTTCTTCTACTCATTTTTTAATAAATATTGGTTCTTAATAAATGTACTTATTAAATGCATGATTGAATTAGATTTATACTAATTTATAAAACTTGGAAAATAATTGGACAATTATTTTCATATTTCATTTATGCAATATATGTTTGTGGAGGTTAACACCAAGACTCTTTGCATTAATAATATCTAAGAGCATATATAACCTAGATAAATGTGTCATGTCTATAATACTAATAAACTAAATAAGAAAAAAAATAAAGCTCATAAAAATAAAAATAAAAATAAAAATAAAAAATAAAAAACAAAAAACAACATAATAATTATAAATATATATAATGAACATTAATCAACAAAAGCATCATAATAAAATAATTGCATCTCATCTCATGATTTACTTGTTTTCCATATTTATCTTTCCATTTTTTTATTACAACCCCAATTCACTACATATATTAACTTTATACTTTATCAAAATAAATATTTTTACTCACTTATCTTGACAAATATTCTTCCTACAACTTTCCAAATATCTTAACTGCCACTTGCCATTCTTCCCAAAACTTTACAAATATAATGACTCCCACCCTTCCAAAAACTACAAATATCATAACTCCCACCTATCAGGACTCCCACCTACTTTGACAAATAATCTTCCCAAATATCATGACTCCCACCTACCTTTGACAAATAATCTTTCCAAAACCTTGCAAATATCATGACTCCCATCTACCTTACACGTTACACGTGAAAATAAGATTTGTCAAATACCATGGGAATATCATAACTCCCACCCACCGTACATGTGAGATTAAGATTGAAGGACAAAAAGGCTCAATGTTACTTAGCCTTTTCAAGGCCCTCCGTTGCACTCACGTTCTCCCTCTGGACAACTTAGTATTAATTTAAAACATTAATAGAAACATTACCCCTCTCCCTTGAGAATGAGGATGGTATTTCTATACGTGAATAGCTCATCGACAAAAAAAAAAAAAATGTGGATGTTCATATAACGCGTATCGGCATAGAAATGTGGACCCAATTACTCGTTGATACTAGCAACATGATAGAAGTGAGTTAGGCCGCGTCATTGCATGATGAGAAGCATTAAGAAATTCATTGTAAGATTTTTTTTTAATAATATTGAGATTTTTAATTAGAAGGAATACGGGTTTTATAAATAATATATTTTTTTTAAATTGTTTTTGATTGGTTAAGATTTTGTTTTTTTTGGATTTAAGGAAATATGTTAATGGACAAAGACCTAAAAGTATATAGCAAAACCAAATGTCTATTCTCTTATGGACCACCAATGAGTTATTTCATGTGGCTTGGTTTTCTCGTATGGACCATCAATGGGTTATTTCTTGTGGCTTGGTTTTCCTTCAATAAGAGTGACGAGTCAACCTACATTCACTATTAACAACGAATGATAACTGTCCTCAGTGGCAATTGACAACTAAGTTATGAGAGGGTTTCTACCTTTAATGAAGTTTTTCTCTTTACAAGATAACTCTATTGAACTTTAGTTTCCTTTTTATTGTACTTTGAAATTTTAAGATTGACATCATATAGTTTCAAGTAAAATAAATAAAGAAGTATAATTAAAATAAAATAAATTTTCATTATAGAGATATTTACTTGTAGATTTTGGGTTGAGATATGTTGTTATTGTGAACACCTTTTTTTATTGATGCTTCAATGTTTGTGTCAATAAACAACTCCTTGTATCCGTAGATTTTGTTGCATCAATCCATTTGTTAGGGCTACTTTCTCATTGTATATTTGTACATTTTGACGACATATGATTTGGGTTGTTTTTTTGGAGTTGAATCATATTGAGGGCCAAGTGCGGTGTATTCTTCTATCATATGAATCAAAGACGGTTAATAATAATTTTGTCAATGACTCTCTTTTTTGTTTAGATACCTTTTCCTCAGCCTTGGGAATATTGGTTGGTAACCACAAGATGAATTTTTGGTTGGTTGGGTAGGGTTCTCCACTTGACTAGTTTGTTGTCGCTTGGATTTACATTAGACTTAGGGTGATTGTGTTAAGCCCTAGATATTGAGTTGTTGCATTTCTAATGTTATATTAATGTTGCCCTTATTCATCGACTAGGCCCTTTAATAGGTTTAATTGGTCCAAGGAATTATGAATCTAGTATGTCAAGTGTTAAGTCACTACAAATCTAAGGTTCTAAGAACATCTACAAAACAAAAGGCAATATCAACAACAACACTCTTTCTCGAAGTGGGCATACCTATGCTCATGCTAAAAAATAACATGGCCACCAAATCAAATATGATGTGCTTCCATGTAAAATGTGGAACTAAGATCATGGTCATTAATAATACATAGTGGATTCATGCAAGTTTAAACCTTTTATAATAATGCAATGCACACACGAATTCTAAACATAGAAAAGAAAACAATTGCAATCACACATATACAGAGGGATTTACCCTAGAAACCCAATCGGGAAACCAACAACATGTTTTAGAGCCACACATCTAATTCTATTCATAACCCAACTACATTTTTTACAATACAATATATAGGATCTTGTGACATCCAAAAACCCCCTAATCCATTGACCCATATTAGATTACAACATTAAATCCTTAACCAGAATTAGAAACCATGGGTTGAAATACCATGTGCCACTAAATGTCCAAAGGAAAAAAACTAACCCCGCCAAAGGCGAAAGATTGCCCAAAAATTTGGAGAATAAATTGCTTGAAATTTTTATCATGCAAAGAATATAACACATACCAAACTTTCTCCCACTTGTTCTTTTCTTTGCATACAAGAGTCATAGTCTTTCATGATCAACAATCCATGACAAAAATGTGTTGAAATACACACCGACACTAAGGAGGGGGGGAGTGAATCAGTGTATGGAACTTTTAACTGTTTTTCACACTTTGATATATTATTTGAATTAACTGAGTAAGATATATCCAACTCAATTAATTATTGATAAACACGTATAACACAAACTCATGTATGAAGTAGATAAAATAT
>ML784666.1:342854-361845 GCA_009831015.1 Picea engelmannii
CTGGCGATCACACAGGGGTATCTTCAAATTCTCTAGTAGATGCCATCAATGGTTTCTGGTAGTTTCACTGTGTCGTGCATCAGTAGCCCTCCGATCAACACTTGATCTGACGGTTCAGATTACATCGCAATTTCACATATCGCAATATCGGGATTCCTGATGTCAATAATCTTTGACATGTCCAAATCTCGATCCGTGAAACTCCGACTAGGACTGGAATCAACAGTCCAGATTCAACCTTAATCTGAAGGCTCATATTACATTACGATTTCATATATCGCGATATCGAGATTCCTGATGTCAATGATATTTGACATGTCCAACTCTCGATCCCCGAAACTTCGACAAGGACTGGAATCAACGGTCCAGATTCAACCTTAATCTGACGGCTCAGATTACATCGCGATTTCACATATCGCGATATCGGGATTCTTGATGTCAATAATCTTTGACATGTCCAACTCTCGATCCCAAAACTCCAATAAGGACTGGAATCGACGGTCCAGATTTGATCTTGATTCAACGGATGCGATTTAAGTCGCGATTTTGCATATCGTGAAATTGGGATTTCTGTTGCATTGTTTTTTTGACATTTCCAACACACGATGCTTGAAACTCTGACATGGTGTAAGTCTGCTGATGTCACATGTGTTAAATAACTGCCACATGTCACCCTGATTTGTGACTTACATGTGCTTGGCATGTTGAATCAGTCTGACACTTGTCATTACCTGGTTGTGCCACGTGTTCCTAGCTGACGTGGTTTGCTGACGTGAGTCGAATCGACTGTCTAGATCACATCTTGATCTGACTGTTCAGATTCAGTCGGGATTTTGCATATCGCGAAATCGGGATTTCTGTGGATGATATTACTTGTCATCTCCAACTCTCGATCCCTGAAACTCCGACAGGGAGTCGGGTCAATGGTCCACATAACCCCCCGAGATGGACGGTCCTCCTGCTTTCAGGATTTGTGAGCCCTCTACTCCTTGCACTTTTAAAGATCATGCAGGTTTTCCTCGATCCAACAGTGGTCGGAACCTATGATCAGATATGATGCCTGATATCTATCCTCCTCTTTAGCATGCTCTTCTTGTCTTTATTTAGATCTGACGGCCCTCATGCTGTCGGGATTTGTGAGCGCTCTACTCCTTTCACTTTAAAGAACGTGCAGGTTCTCCTCGATCCAACGGTGGTCGGACCCTGCGCTTGGATCTAACGCTCGATATCTATCCTCCATATCTGCGCGCTCCTCTTGTGTACATTGAGATCTGACGGTCATCGGGAATTTGGGATGGGATCCAACGATCACCGACGCTTCTCCTCCAAGATTACACATCCTTCTTACTTGGAAGAATTTCTAAGTGTCAAAGGCCTCGACCTTTGATCTGCCTGTGATCCTAAGTACGCTATCTCCCTTGAGATTTAGTCATGAGTTAACCTCATCCCTGGTGCACATCTACGCACTGCATTCGACTCTGCGCTAATTCCTCCTGAGTTTACGTTGTTCCTGTTTTTCCATCGATGCACACTCTGATCCTGCCATCTTCACTGTTGTACTTGCCATCAATGACAAGCATACGCTACCTGTTAAACATTTGCCAATAGAGTTCGCTGACATCATAGTGGACGAATTACCTCATTCGTTGCCATTGATTAGGAGTGTGAGCCATCATATTGACCTCATACCAGGAGCCAGTTTGCCAAACAAATCCACGTACAGATTGACGCCGCAGGAGAATGAAGAAGTTAAAAGGCAAGTCCAGGAGTTATTGGACAAGGGTTTGGTCAGGAAAAGCTTGAGTCCATGTGCTGTTCCAAAAAAACTCAGTCCAAAGAAAGATGGAGGCTGGAGGATGTGTACTAACTCAAGGGAGATTAACAAGATAACCATTAGGTACAGATTTCCATTGCCGAGGATGGATGATCTGATGGATTGCTTGAGTGGAGCAAATTACTTTTCAAAGATTGATTTGAAAAGCGGTTATCACCAGATTCGCATGAGAGAAGGCAATGAATGGAAGACAACATTCAAAACAAGCGAAGGATTGTATGAATGGCTTCTTATGCCGTTTGGCTTAACAAATGCACCAAGTACCTTCATGAGGTTGATGAACGAAGTCCTGAGGGAGTTCATCAGGAAATTTGTCATTGTGTATTTGGATGACATACTGGTTTTCAGTAAAACAACAGCGGAGCATCTGAAGCATTTGGCTACAGTGATGCAGAAATTGCAGCAGGAGAAGCTGTTGGTAAACATGAAGAAATCCTCATTCATGAAGACAAAACTCATTTACTTGGGGTTTGATATTTAGGCAAATGAGTTGAGGATGGATCCAGATAAGGTGGAGGTAATCAAGAATTTTCCATCACTGAAGAATATATTTGAGGTGAGAAGTTTTCACGGATTGGCTAGTTTCTACCGGAAGTTCATAAAACATTTCAGTGGAATTAGCGCAGCAATGATGGATACAGTGAAGAAGCGGCATAAGTCTTTTCACTGGACTAAAGAGGCCGAAAAGAGTTTCAACCTGTTGAAGAGGAAGATTATAGAACAACCAGTTCTGGTGTTGCCGAATTTCCAAAAGACATTTCAGGTAAAATGCGATGCAAGCGGATTTGCAGTCGGGGCAGTCTTGAGTCAAGAAGACAGGCCTATCGCATACTTCAACGAAAAGCTGAATGAAACGAAATTGAAATACTCCACGTATGATAAGGAGTTTTATGCTATCATACAAGCATTGAAGAAATGGAGGCATTACTTGATCTCGAAAGAGTTCGTATTGTACAGTGATAATCATGCACTGTAGTTCGTGACTCAACAGGAAAAGTTGAATCAAAAACATGTAAAATGGGTTGAGTATATGCAGAATTTCACATTTGTGATTAAGCATATTTCTGGTACTGCTAACAAAGTTGTTGATGCTTTGAACAGGAAGTGTTTGATGTTGCAGTAGTTCAGAGTCAAAACATTGGGTTTTGATGATCTCAGGAACATGTACGCTGATGATCCAGATTTTAAGGACGTGTATGAAGCAGCTGAGAATCCAATTCTCAGGGATAGAAGCAATTGGATAGAGTACATGATCCAGGAAGGATTTCTATTCAGAGGCAATCAACTGTGTATTCCGAAATGCTCCATGAGGGAGAACTTGCTGAAGGAGAAACACAGTGGAGGATTGGCCGGACATTTCGGTCATGACAAGATGTTCGCAAAGTTGAGTGAATCATATTTTTGGCCAGGGATGCAAGCAGATGTCAAGAGATTTGTAGACATATGCAAAATTTGCCAGCATTCAAAGGGAAGGAAGCAGAATGCAAAATTCTATCAACCATTGCCCATACCAGAAAGGCCGTGGGATGTGATTAGTATGGATTTCATATTGGGGTTGCCAAGAACACAAAGAGGTGTTGATTCAATCTTTGTGGTGGTGGATAGATTTTCCAAAATGGCACATTTCATTCCATGTCAGAAGACCAACGATGTGACTCACATCGCAAATCTATTTTTCAAAGAGGTCATTCGACTTCATGGGTTGCCGAGAAGCATAGTTTCGGATAGAGACACTTAATTCATAGGGAATTTTTGGAGGACCTTATGGAAGAAGATGGGAACTAACCTGTTATTTATTTCAGCATATCATCCTCAGACGGATGGACAGACGGAAGTAGTAAACATAAGTCTGGGAGATTTGCTGAGAAGCTTGGTGACAGAGCACCACAACAGTTGGGACAATATATTACCACAGGCAGAGTTTGCATATAATGACTCAGTGAATAGGAGTACAGGGAAGATTCCATTTTAGGTTGTTTATGGCATGCAGCTGAGAGGAATTTCTGAACTGAGGGATTCAGAACAGACTGCGACTAGGAGCGCTAGTACAGAAGAATTCGCCGAGGCGATGAAAGAACTTCACAGTCAGGTGAAGCAACGACTGCTGGAATCAAGTCAAGAGTATAAACACAGAGTCGATCAACATAGAAGACAAATTCAATTTGAGGTTGGTGATCTAGTTTTGGCACACTTGAGAAAATAAAGGTTCCTGAGAGGAACATATAATAAGTTGAAGATGAAGAAAATCGGACCCTGCAAGGTCTTGAGAAAACTTGGGACAAATGCTTATGAGATTGAATTACCCAATGGGATCGAAATTTCTCTGATATTCAATGTCTCAGATTTGTACCCATATAGAGCTGAAGAAATATGGACTGGAATTGAACAACCAGTGATCCAGTGGACGAAAAAAATGCCAGTTGCATACAAGCCGCAGATGGAGTACATAATGGACAAGAAAGTGAGAAAAAGGACCAGGCGGAAATAATACTTCGAGTATCTGGTCAAGTGGAAGAACCATCCAGTTGAAGATGCCAGCTGGGAGACTAAAGAAGAGATACAGAAGCATGGACAGACCATGCATAAGCTCATGGACAGGAGCCCATGAAATTTTTCAAGTGAGGGAGTATGATGCAGGAGCATCTCCCACATCAAGCGAGCCAACGCGGAAGCTAAAGGACAGCTGGATGAGCCAGCACAAATTTTGAGTTTCTCTTGGATTTGATGCGCAAACATTAATGTGGATATTTAATGAAGCACACTTTGTATATTGTAAGGGACCTTGAGCGGATTGCTCTCGTCCTTAGTAGATAGATGACATTTAAAATAGTTAATGCAGGTAGATAGAAATTAAATTCTAGATTAGACAGTTGTAGAGCACAAGAGGGAAACGCGATATAGACACCCTCGTTGTGCATTTGTATCATTAGTTAGAAGCATTTGAGCAAGAGCAAGCGGAGAGTTGTGTAAGAACACCCATGTACTGATATTTGAATTAATAGAAGAGTTTGATTCAAATTCATGGTTTGTCTTATTCTCTGTGTATTGATGTTGATATGCTCATGTATGTTTGCTTCCTGTTATACATTTGCTTTTATATGATTTGTATATGATTTCATGTTTGAACAGAAGTCTGAAAGGGTGAAGGAATGAGTTTCAATTGTTTCTCTATTTGAGCCAGAGAATTCCTGCAAGGTGTGTAGTTGAAGTGTCCGCAAGGAGTGCGTTGACAGAGGGTTTAGATAGAGACAAATTTTGTTCTCATTCATCCCAAAAGTGCAGTTGGGTACAGGATCCATGCAAGGAATGCGCAGGCCAAGAGAAGTCTTAGAGTTGTGAATCTGAGTAGATAGTTGAAGGACTGCTGCTGCAGGTGTGTGCAGAGTCGAAATATTCAAACACTTGAAAAGCGTTTGAAGGTTGCCGCAAGGAGTGCGAGCAAGAGTTCTTTCTGAGAGGACTTGAAAATCGTGGGAAAGATCAGGAGGGACAGGCCTTCGAATATCGTGGAAGGATAGTGCAGGGAAGCTGTGACTTAAAATTCATAAGAGGCGTCACAGGTTTGCGAGCAGGCGAACGAGTTCCATGGAGAGGAACACTTAGTCGTTTCACAGGTTTCATCAGAAATATAGACCATCGATATTCTTCGAGGAGAATTCATGACATTCCGTGAGCCATTAGATCTCACAGAGGTGCAGGGGAGATACAACGAAGTATTTCAGAAGGTTTAAAGCTCAGGAGGGCTAGATCTGTTGATCAGGTCCATGAGGACCATTGGATCTACACGTATATCGTGTATCGGGGTTTCGTATATTGAAACTCCAAATTATTTCCACAGGAATCGCGATATCGCGATACGTGATATCTCGACAGTCGAAGGATAGTGTGTCGGCCACAGTGGAGTCGGCGAGTGAAGGACAGGTGGCACGAGCTATCGGAGTTTCACAACAAGAAGTGCGAAAACATTACAACAGGATTCGCGAAGTCGCGAACCTCGAATTCCTGATAGAGGTGACGGGACGTTGAAAGGTCAACTCGCACGCGTGTCGAGTAATCGGCATATCGGGAGTCAGGATTCGGTAAAGCAAGTTGCTTGATATCGCGAGTGCCGAGATCGCGATAGAGAAAATCCCAACAAAGTAAAGGAGAGGGTCAGCGTTGACTTGTATTGGCGTTCGGGGATTCAAGAGTCCGACGTTCGACCACTGACCTCGCAAAGTCACGAAGTCCGGTTCCCCGATAAGTAAAGAGAGGGGATCGCTTGAGAATTCCGTGGGTGCAGATTTCCCGATAGGGAAATAGAAAAACATTTGAGTTCTTCAGGCTGTGTGAAGAGAAGATGATGTGAGCGGGTGTGCCTGTGGGTGTGTGCTGCGTCACATCTTGATTCGAATTTCTTCCACATGAATTGGTCACAGGTATGGATCGACTCCTTATGTCATTCCCATGCTTCTACTGCATCCCTAGTTCTTCAACATACCAGATTCGATATTTTACCGTCTCTCTATACTGATATGGTGTTAATATTTTCAAGTTACAAGCCCTTAACTGTTTTACATAAATCGTATTCTGCAAAGGCGCTTTCTTCAACCCAATGTTCAAATGACCGTGGGCTAAAAACCACGAGATTGTCCATTTAAGAATTGTTCCTAACGCCTCTTCTTTCACCCTTATTCCTCTATCACGAGACCAATGCTGGAACCAAGTCCTCCAGACTTCAGCCTTCTTGCATTTTATCACAGTAATACTTCCTGAAGTAAAGTTTGTCGAAGCACATATAAGCACTCCCTGTTGACATATTTTTCATATGCCCTTTGGCTAAGAACCAAAGGCTTAACTCATTTTTCGTGTGTAGTTATTGAACTTGGCATTCGAGTTTCTTAAGAACATTTACATGACCAGAAGCTAGGACTGTATACTTAGGAAAAAAGGAGCTACGACTCTTTGGGTATTCGAGATTATTGGATTTTTCAAACCTTGTATTCTTCCGGAGTAAATTTCATTGAAGTGCATATACTCTATTCACTCCTATATCAGATGGTCAATTTTATTCTTCCATTTAATGGACAATCTTGGCTTACCTAGAGGCTTCAACAATATTGACGATCACGTCTTAATCAGGAGTTGATATCTATGGTCCATGCTCTTTAAACATAGTGGATCTTTAACACTTGGCCACTGTGCACTTTAATCTTGAGTTGACGTCTGCCCATAAACTTCAATGGTCCAAATAATTGCACGCTGCCTCCACCAAGTTAATCTTCATGCACGTTACTTTTGCGCTTTTGGATTTCAACCATGGATCTTCCTCCTCATTGGACAATCAGATCTTATTTTGGAGGTTCGACGCTCTGGGACTCCAGGTTAGTAGAACTCTGAATTAGTTTAATTCCTCTAGATTTTTACCTACCAAATAAGTCATAAAATGATAGTGATCGCTTTATTTCGGTTAAATGTCATGCTTAAACTATTCTTCCATTGTAATTGATCACTGGTCGAGAATGCTCCTGAAGTAGATCAATGGTTAGCGTTACTTCGTGATTCACGCTGACTCTATATTTCTACTACGCTTGATCTAACGGTCATGAGATATCCTAGAGGATCTTAGATCAATGACCATCGTTAGTTCACGACTTCGGCCTTTGACTCTTTGGGCATTTTTTCCTGTAGGAGAAGTTGGACATCGCCGATGACTATAATCCTAGAGTGACGTGGCATGCTGACATCACATAGGTTGACATGGACCCATAGTATGTGTGCCACATTTCACCATGATTTGTGACTTTCACATTCCTTATGCCACATCAAAATTGACACTTGTCACCATTTGATTGGGCCATGTGTCATCTATTTTTGACATGGTCCTGCTAATGTGGAACTACGGATGTGTCACATGTCTTCCTCTTCGATCTAATGATTGTAGATTCATTTAAAGTTTCTTATTGATTTGACGGTCTATGTTTACTTCCGGGATTCCATGCCTTTGTCCCCTCTTATCTTATCCTTCCATTACTTCATCCAACGATTGAGAATGGTCCCGAAATGGATCAATAGTTAGCGTTACTTTCGGACTTAAGGATTTCAAATTTTACCCTATCCTTCCAATTTATGTTGATCAATGGTAGGTGGGATTTCCCATATCTTCCTTTGATCTGATGGTTGATGGGAGTTCGTGACTTTGGGGATTTGACCTTCGGGTATTCCTACATGATTCATACTTCTTTTCACTGCAGTGGTCAGTGTCGGAGTTGACCACCTTATTTTCTTTAGTGTGATCTGATGGTTCAAAATTTTCATTCCAGATCGATGGTCATCGCTTAATTCTAGATCAAATATTGATCTAATGAATGAGAAATCATATGAAGCTCCTTCCTGATTGATGGTTTGCGTTATTTTGTGACTTCATAATTTCGTGGATTCTTCCTTGTCACCAACAATCGCCGAAGTGAAAAAGTGTCAAAGTGTTGAAGTTCTTTATCTGCTACTTTATCCAATGGTCCATAATGCTACTACTTCATATCTGATGGTTGAGATTTTATCCATCCCAACCTCTGACTTCACCTCGATCTAATGATCTTGGATTATCTTTAATTAAGAATGAACTGCTCTTGTAACTCGATCTTTTACAACAAGATTTCTTTACTCATAGAACTATGTTTCAGATTCACTTGAATGTGATAACTCCTCCTGAGATTTGTATTAGTGCGCTCGTTTATGCACTGTCTATACACGATCACAATACTCTATTTCTCCTTATTTTTTCCCTTGACCTTAACATTGCATGCTCTAATTCTATGTGTGTATTATTTGTAGAATCTCCCTGCTATCTCTCCTGAGCTTTAGGAACATAGGATCATTGTTGATCCTATCGTGATCAATGGTGATCATGAATTGCTTCTACCCCAAGATGATCTTCCTTTTTCTTTGTTTATTGTACATGTTTGACTCATGTTTCCATCAATGAAAACACACAATCAATAATTCCAACAATCTCCCCCTTTGGCATTGAGGGCAACATATATGTAAAACAAATACTTTTTTCCCCCTATCATTGTTCTCATTTTCAAGTTGAAGGATTGAAATTGTACTTATGCCAAATATTGATACCAAATTTGTTTTACTATTTTTCTCCCCCTTTGACATCGATGACAAAGAGTTAAAATTTTTACTGCTTTTGTCCCCCTTGTGAATGTGCCAACTGTTATCTCAATTTCTTGGGATTTTGTGTTCAAAATAGGTAGTCTTATTGATACCAAATTTTGTAGTGATTAAGTCTTTTAAACCTAATCCAATGAATTCCTCATTTGATGACCAAATGAAATACTCCCCTTGATTTTTTATTGTTTCATAGGGTTTTATTGTCTTCCACTTTGTCATAAAGGACAAGGGTGTGAATCTTACTGATCTTCTTGATTTGTTTCTTTTTATTGGCATTTTGATTGTTGCAAGAGTACCAATTGACACCAATTGATACCTATTGATCATATACAGTGATACCAAATGAACATTATCAATTGATCATTTTCCATTTATAATCAATTGTTAAAGTATGCTATCACTTTTATTTCTTTGATTCCAAGAGATCTTTACAGTTCTTTGCAGGGATGATTTTAAGGATGGAAATTTATTTTAAAATGTATAAACCTTGGCAAATCTTACTAGTCCTTCATATGCCAACTATAAATGATTGGGGATATTTTTGTAAAAATATTCAAATTTCTAAGGATTTTATATAGTTTTTATAAAATTTTGGCCATTTTTAAGGTAAAATAATTTTATCCTATAGAATTTGGGCGAATAATTTTTAAAATAGTGAATCTCGTTTTTGGAAAAACCATGGAAAATTAGCCCATGAGCGAAATTTAGCCGCTAAAATCATCCCTGGTTCTTTGATACCATTAATAACTTTTCTCTATTCATACTATGTATTTATATATTTTGAACTCCTTTGTTTCTTTCTTCTTTAGATATTATTTGTTTTTTTCATTACACACTTCTACAGACTAATTTCCTTTTGAGAGTTCATCATTATCATCACTGTTTTGTGCACCAAAAGTTTCATCTTCTTCTTTTTGCATTTTTATTTCATTGGCTAATGGACTATTGATCCGCATGATATCGTTAGGATCTGCTATTCTGTCATATTCTCCTTTAGGAGCTCTCCATTATTGATCTTGATACATTTCATATTCAAATCTTTGAATTTCACATTCCTTATTAGGAACTTCACCCATCATTTTCTTGTTATTAATTTCTTCAATTTCAGGTGCCAGATCATTTTCTTTCTTTATATTCCAGATGTCTTCTCCATACCTTTTTATGAGATATTTTGTTGGTTGAATATTTCTTTTCTAAATTTCTCCTTTGAGATTTTTCATCTATTATTTTCATCCAACCTTCATTAGATTTTCTTCCTGACTTGTATGAATTATTTCTCATGGATTGACTTCTTGATTTTCTACAGTTTTGGGATTTGTGTCCAAACATATCACAATTGTAGCATCTTATTATTTGAGAAAACTTTGTTGTGTGGCCAACATAATTGCATCACCAAAATCTCATTAAGTTGTTGGACCTTTCTAAAATTTTCTTTTCAGGAATTTTTCATTCCAATGATTTGTGACCAAAGTTATTATAAGAAAAGAAATAACCATTGAAGGTGTTTCCATACTTGAGTCTGTTGTGACATGATAAATTTACCTTTTGATATGTTTCTTGGTTTTTACTTTTATAGCTTCCTTCCTTGACAAAGTTCACGGTTTGTTTTTGGTTTGTGATTGTACCTTTTTCTTTTGAGGAGTATGATCCTTTATCATATTTTTGAATGGTGCTCCATTTGCCACCTTCTTCTTTTTTATTGTATCCAAGACCGGTTTTGTCATCAGTTTCTCTTTGACTGTTCTAGATCCTTTCTAGGATAGCTGAGTTGTTTTGGAATTTGGAAGTTTCTTTTTATTTTCATTCTTCTTTTTGAGGTTGATAACTTCCATTTCCAACATGTAAAATGTTTCTTCCTTTTTAGTCAACTGAATCTTCAAGGATCTTCTTTTTCCTTAGCTTATTCAAGTTGAGTCTTTAGATTGATGACCATTTCTCATGTATCATCCAAGAATTTTGTGTAGTTATTGGTTTTGTCACATGTCTTCAACTCTTCTATATATTTTGTTATATCAACAACTTCATTCTTCAATCTTTTGATTTCTTCCTTGTTTTCTAGCTGAATTCTTTTGAGGTTGATGACTTCCAATTCTAATGTGTGGCATGATTCTTCATTTTTAGTCAATTGGATCTTTAGGGTTTCTTCAATTTTCTTAGTTTCTTCAAGTTGTGTCTTTAGAATGTTGACCATTTCTTTTGTTTCTTCTAATTCTTCTGTGCATTTATTGATTTTTTCATATGCCTTCAAGTCATTCATTTCTTTTGCTAAATCAACAACTTTAGTATTTAATCTATTGATCTCTTCTTCTTTGTCTTCTAGTTGAATCTTTAGTTCATGCTCTTTAAGGTTAGATTGATCAAACTATTGTAGTAGCAACATATCTTTCTTTTGAAGTTTCTCCAATTCTTCAAAAGTGCACATAATTTTGTATTCAAGTTGGTCAAGAACATCCTTAGTAACTTCAATATATAGATCATTTCCTAGTTTCAGACTAATCACTTCAAATGTAGCTACACCATTAGTCTTAAAATCTAATAGTTTTTCTTTAGTGAATACTAAGGTATTCAACAATTCCTTGATGTAGTAGTCTTCTCTGTTGATGACTGGGGTTTTCATCATTTCTTTGATGGAATTGTCCTCTTCTACATTTTGTTCTTTATTCTAATTAGAATTCTCTTTATCTGTATTTTTTTCTTCAATCTGATTGGATTTCTCCATTTTTGAGTTTTGTTCTTTAATCTGATTGGATTTCTCCATTTCTGATTTTTGTTCTTTAATTTGATTGGATTTCTTTGTTTCTTTGTTTTGTTCTATAAAGTAATTGGAATTCTCTATTTCTTTGTTTTGCTCTTTATTTTGATAAGAATTCTCTAGTTGGAGACATAGTAATTTAGTAGAGGTGAAATGTCCCATCTTTTCTTTGACTTGGTCTGAAATTCCATTATGGATTGCATTTAATGTTATTGAATTATTTTTCTTTTCTTCTTTTGTAGTTTTGTATTTTTTCTCTGAGGTAGTTGAGTACCAAGGTTTAGATACTACTGAATCCTAAACAACAAATCCTCTTGAATTTAGATACCATTTCATTCTTTCCCTCCATGAAGAGTAGTATGTTCCTTCAAATAAGGGGGCTTCATTTGTGAAGAGAGCCATTTGTCCACTCATTTATTTAGAATCTACCTTCCAGTGTTAAAACTGTGTTTAAGGCACCCGCTATGATACCAATTGTTTAAAAACACACTAACACTAAGAGGGGCGAGTGAATCAGTGTCTGGAACTTTTGACTGATTTTCACACTTTCATAGATTAATGGAATTAACTGAATAAGATATATCCAACTCAATTAATTATTCATAAACATGTATAACAAAAATTGTATGAAGTAGAGATAATATCGTTCTTTTATTTATTTAACTTGAATGAATACAAATAAAATAAATCCCTTAATATCTTCAACTTCAACTGAATATGAGAGATCCAACTCTCTGATACAAGACCCATCTTGTGGTTCTCATATCCAAATGAGAAATGAGGAATCCAACCCTCATAACAAGACTCAACTTGTAAACAAACACCAACCTGATAGAATGAACTTTCATTCAATATATATATATATATAGATCCACCAAAACACTCTGAGATTCACCATCATTTCTAGTTTATATAGTATTTCAATAAGTATAGGATTGAACCATCGTGTGTTTTGACATGAACCATTGCACCTCTTCATTTAATTTTAACATAAATAATCTTCTCCTTTTATTCATTAATTTATTGTGTAATTTTGTCAATTAATTAGAAGACTAGTCTTGATTCGCATTTCGTCCACATGAGTTGATCACAGGTATGGATTGAATCCTTATATCGTTCACATGCTTCTACTGCATCGCTAGTTCTTCAACACACTAGATTTGAGATTTTACTAGCTCTCTATACTGATATGGTGTTAATATTGTCAAATTACAAGCCTTCAACTATTTTACATAAATTGTATTATGCAAAGGCTCTTTCTTCAACCCAATGTTCAAATGACCGCGGGATCAAAACCACATGCTTATCCATTTAAGCGATGTTCCTAGTGCCTCTTCTTTCACCCTTATTACTCTATCACAACACCTGTGCTAAAACCAAGTCCTCCAAACTTCGTCCTTCTTTCATTTTATCAAAGTAATACTTCCTGAAGTAAACTTCATTGAAGTACATATAAGCACTCCATGTTGACATATTTTTCATGTGACCTTCGGCTAAGAATCAAAGGCTTAACTCATTTTTTCCATGTAGTTATTGAACTTGGCCCTCGATTTTCTTAAGAACCTTCACATGACCAGGAAATAGGACTATAGAATTAGGAAAAAAGGCTCTTCAACTCTCTGGGTATTCGGGATTATTGATCTTTGCAAACCTTGTATTCTTCCAAAGTAAATTTCGCCGAAGTGCGTATACTCTATTCACTAGAATATAGAACGGTTGATTTTAATATTCCATTGAATGGATGATTATGGCCTACCTAGAGGCTTGAAGAAGATCAACGATCATGAATTAATCAGGAGTTGAGATCTATAGTCTATTTTCTTTCAACATAGTGGAGCTTTAAAACTTGGCCACTGTTTGATTTAATCTCGAGTTGACGCATGTCCATAAACTTCAATGGTCCAGATCATTGCGCGTTGCCTCCACCAAGTTAATATCCATGCATGTTACTTTTTATCTTTTGGATCTCTACCATGGATCTTCCTCCTTAATGGACAGTTAGATATTATTTCAGAGGTTAGACACTTTGGGACTCCAGGTTACTAAAACTCTGAAGTAGTTCAATTCCTCTAGAGGTTTACCTACTGAATAAGTCATAAAATGAAGGTGACCACTTGATGTTGATTAAAATATCATGTTTACACTATTCTTCCATTGTGCTTGATCACCGATTGAGAATTCTCATGAAGAATATCAACAATTAGCGTTAATTTGTGATTCACGCTTACTCTATATTTCCACTACGCTTGATCTAATGGTCATGAGAAATCCTGAAGGATATTAGATCAATGACCAATGTTATTTTGCGAATTTGGCCTTTGATGCTTCGATCCTTTTTGCTGGTAGTAGAAGTTGGACATCTCCAAAGGCTATAATCCCGTAGTGGTGTGGCATGATGACATCACCTAGGTTGATGTGGAACCATATTATGTGTGCCATGTGTCACCTTGATTTATGACTTTCACATTCCTTATGTGCCACATCGACCTTGACACTTGTCACCATTTGATTGGTCCATGTGTCATCTATTGATGACATGGTTCTGCTGACATGGACCTATTAATGTGTCACATGTCTTCCTCCTGGATCTAATGGTCGTAGATTAATTTAAAGTTCCTTATTGATTTGATAGTCTTTGTTTACTTCTGGGACTCTGTGCCTTTGGTCGTGCTTATCCTATCCTTCCACTACTTCATCCAACAGTCAAGAATGGTACCAAAATGGATCAACGATTAGAGTTACTTCCAGACTTCAGGATTTCAAAGCTTACCCTATCCTTCCACTTTATGTCGATCAACGGTCGATGGGATTTACACTCTCTTCCTTTGATTCGATGAGATTTCATGACTTTGGGGCTTCGGCCTTCCGGTATTCCTACATGATTCAAACTTATTTTTCATCGGAGTGGTCAGTGCCAGAGTTGACCACCTTCTTTCCTTTAGTGCGATTTGACGGTTCAACATTTTCATTCCAGATCGACAGTCAATGCTTAAATTTAGATCAAATATTGATCTAATGACTAAGAACTCATCCGAAGCTCCTTCTTGATCGATGTTTGGCGTTATTTCGTGACTTCAGAATTTCATGGATTCTTCCTTGTCTCCAGTATTTGTCGAAGTGGCAAAGTGGTGAAGTGGAGAATTTCTTTATCCGCTACTCGATCCAATGGTCCATAATGCTACTGTATCAGATCTGATGTTAGATATTTAATCCTTCCCAACCTATGACTTCACCTCGATCTAACGATCCTAAACTGTCCCAAAATAAGAATGAATGGCTCTTGTAACTCAATCCTTTACAACATGATTTATTTACTCATAGAACTTTGTTTCAGATTCACTTGAATGTGCTAACTCCTCCCAATCTTTGTATTGGTGTGCTCATTTATGCATTGTCTATACACAATCACAATACTTTATTTCTCCAGATTTTTTCCCTCAACTTTAACATTGCGTGCTCTGACTGTGTGTGTATCGTTTGTAGAATATCCCTGCTATATCTCCTGAGCTTTAGGAACATAGGATCACTATTGATCCTATCATGATCAATAGTGATCACAAATTTCTTCTGCCCCAAGATGATCTTTCTTTTTCTCTGTTTACTGTACATTTTTTACTCATATTTCCATCAATGAAAACACACAATCAATAATGCCAGAAATATTCCCATTGATTCTCTACACCAAGAGAACTTCTCAGTTCTCACAAACTTTGTTAATGAATCTGCAACATTCTCCATAGTGTCGAACTTCACTTGCATCACCTTCTTCTCTTCAACCATGTCTCTAACAACATGATACTAAACATCTATATGTTTTATCTTACGATGATAATCTAGGTTCCTCACCAGGAAGGTTGCACTATGACTGTCACAACCTATCCTTGAAGCTTGTTGTACCGACCCAATACCTGAACACAATATTTGTAACCATATTTCTTCCTTACTTGCATGAGTGGTTTCCATGTATTTAGATTCTATAATTGAGAGTGCCACTACAAATTGTCTTTTTCTCACCCAACTGATTGCTCCTCCAAATAGGTTAAACATATACCCACTTGTACACCTTCTACAATCTATATCTCCATCCTAGTCTGCATCAACGAAGACATGTATGTCCAACACTCTATTCAATCCTGGTCTTCTTTGGTAACACTATCCATAAGTAGTAGTGCCATGCAAATACATAAAAATCCTCTTTAGTATTGTTTAATTATCCTTCCCTGGTTTTGACATATACCTGCTCAAAAATCCCAGTGCATGTGCAATGTTCGGTCTAGTACAAACCATTGTGTACATCAAACTTCCAACCACACTAACATATGGAATATGGGACATGTCCTCTTCCTCCTTTTGTGTCTTCGAACAATGATATGTGAACAACTTTATGTTATTATATTTAGACACCTAGGAGTTAGTTAAGATCAATTTTTTTAAGTACTGAAGTTATGCAAATAAAATCATGACAAAATATCTAAATAACAATAGATAAAACCCACACTTTCTTATTATGAAAACCCTTATGGTAGGGAAACACCATACAAAAGATCCTATTATAGAAGGGATCCAATCATGTTCTCTTACCTCTTTGAGAGGGAAACCTCTTAATGGGATACACACTCCAAATACAATAATTCTTCTTCTTGATTTCCCATTACATTGCTTGAACCCATATATATAGTGCTACCAGCCATCTAATAACATTATCGAGGAGGAACCTTCTAGAAGAAGAACCTTATAATAAGTCCTCTTACATTTATTATATTCACTAATATATCTAACTACCATAGTGGGACTTATTTAATAATATAGCCGACCTAGTCCAAATTACATTGAATGGCCTCCACTATTATCACTATGGTCCCTTTGCCCCCCCCCACATGATCTCTCTAGCTACACTACATTCCATCCCCCTTATGAAAGTGTTGTCCTCAACACTTGCTATTAGGGTGTACAACCATATACCAGGGTCCCATGGATAAGTGTGGACCATTGTGCTAAAGTAGTCTAGAGAACTTGGGTCCCATGTAGATATGCGAACCACCATGTCAAAGTAGTTCAACTACCACTATAAACCTAGGTTCTATTTCAAAGTGCTCATGTGAACTCCACATTGAAGATATCAAAACTCAATAACCAACTGAAAATGATCCTCCAAAGATGGACATTGATCACGTGGATACAAATATGTAGAACTGACTAAAGAATCATCCACTACTAGTGGAGAATAATAAAACTGAAGAAGAATATGCATAGAAGGATATTGTTTACTCTCGAGGATGTGCTCAACATGAGGTGGAGTAGAGTCATCAAATATAATATGGAAGTGGTTTTCATCCCATAAATGACATCTATCCATATACAATCCTTGCAATCATACTCTAAATCATACCAAGAAGATCGTTCTCGATCATATTCATCCATGACACAAGGGTATGTGGTCTGAACAATACTTTTGTCCTTAAATTCAACAACAACATTGAGGATTTTGATCTTATCTTCATACTTCATGCACCTGAAGTTTTTAAAGAAAATTTATATAGAAGTTGTAGCACCCCACATATCCATTGGAAACACCATATAGAATATACCCAAAATAAAGATCTTAAAATCCTTTATCCAATGGCACTGATATGGTCGAAAATTGAGCACCTTGTGAAAATGAATGAGCTCTGCAGTATTGTCGTCGTCACGAAGACCTTAACAAATGACTGATTTTAAATCATCGATATCTTCACTTTCGGAGATCTGATTCAAATAATTTGTTTTCTGGAATGGGATATTTTTGAGAGAGGAACTCAGTTCTGTAATTTTTTGGGGAAAATTCAGCTCCAAGTGCTACAAAAAAACAACCAAATCGCACAGCGACTATGGAATTTTTTTGAAAATTAGCAGATTTTAAAATGATGATAACTTCACTTCTCAAAATCCGTTTTGGACGATTTTTTTTTTTTGATAGGAACTCAGATCTACAACCAGTTTCTGCAAATTCCACACAAAAAGCTACATGATTCATCTGGAGTGTTGTGACCCTCTTTTGTCTTTTTGAAAAATCAACAAAATAGAGAAAACAAAATTGAGCCTTTTTGTGGCCAAATAAGGTGCTCTGATACCACTTGTTAAGTACCAAAGTTCTAAAAATATATTCACCTCAACATATCCAGAGAACAATATAAAAAAAACCACACTTTATTATTATGAAAACCCTTGAGGTAGGGAAACACCATACAATGGATCATATTATGGAAGGGATACTCTCTTGTTCACTTACCTCTTCGAGGGGGAAATTTCCTAATGAGATACATGCTCCAAGCATAATACTTCTTCTTGAATTCCCATTAAATTTCTTGAACCCCTTTATATATTTCTACCAACCACCTAAGAACATTCTAGAGGAGGAACCTTCTAGAAGTGAAACATTCTAATAATTCCTCTTACATTTATTATGTTCACACTAATATATCTAACTACCATAGTGTACCTTATTTAATAATATAGTGGACCTAGTACACCTTATATTGAATGGCCTCCATTATTATCACTATGGGTCCTTCATCCCCCCCATTACCTCTCTAGCTACACTACATTGGTCTAATGTGTCGTTAGGTAAAAGTGTGTTTCTTTAGTATGCATTAGTATGCATTTGTAGTTAGGTAATTTGACGCTCACGATATGTTCCCAACATAGATTGATCTGATGGATCATATTCTCCTTGATTTTAATGACTACATTAATCCATGACTTGATACTCGATTGGTCCATGATCTCTATTTAAGGAGCATGGAGGGTCATTTGTTGATGATCGGTTGTGAGAAAATCTCCTGTAAATCTCTCTGTAATATTTTATTTTGCATTAATAAATTGCTCCAAGTGGACATGTTATCTAGGGATGTGGATGTTTCCCCATAGGGGTTTTACCACATCAAAACATCAGTGTGTTGATCCTCGATCTGGTTGCATGAGTGGTTACTAGAGGTGTTCATCCTCTATTGGAAGCTTGTTTTATTATTCTATCATATTACTCAAATATGGTTAATAATAATTTTGTCGATGACTCTCTTTATTGTTTATATACCTTTTTCTCAGCCTCAATAATATTGGTTAGTAACCAAAATACAATTTTTTAGTTGGTTAGCTTGGATTCTCCACTCGACTAGATTATTTCCACTTGGATTTACATTATAATTAGGGTGATTGTGTTAAGCCCTAGATATTGAGTTATTACATTTCTAATCTTGTATTAGTGTTGT
>ML784666.1:369245-386605 GCA_009831015.1 Picea engelmannii
CCATGAGACAGGCATATCCGATTTTGTTTACTTCTGTACATGCAATTCATGTTAGTAGATAAGAACATCGAGGACGATGTTCCTTTTAAGGGGGAGGGAATTGTAACACCCTGTTTCCCCTAGCTTGTAAATATAACTGGACTAGCCAAGAACTATGGCAAACTCATAAATGTGAATATGTGATGTAAATGGACCTTGAGGAAGAGGTCAATGAATGTGAATAACATTTTGAATTTATTGCAGGACTACTGAGAGGGGATGTGCAGAAAAAGAGACCACGATGGTGGTGGAGGGCACCTGGAAAGGTGGTGTTAACTTCCACTGAGAATTAATACCGTATTTGGACTCCACTGGCCCGGAGAACCAAAAGCGACTCGCTGGCCCTGAATTTAATCCCTTGCAGGCTGGCAGGTTAATGGCTTAATGAGGGATGGGGAGGTGAACCTCCTATCTGTAGAGCCATCAGGCCTGATCAGCATGAGGGTAATCGCGCCACACGCAACCTCGCAAGAGGATAAGGCATGGGGAAGAAGCAATTGGAGGGGGGTAGACGCGAGGGGAACTCTAGCATTACGAAGAGTGAGTGATAGCAGAGAGGAAGGATTGCAACCTTCACTCCTGGTCACTGGAAAACAGGGAGACGCAGTCTCACAACATCGTGGTCTTAGCTCGGGGGTGGCTAGTGGTAAATCCGCTGGGAGTCACTACGCCTACGGTTGGGTGGAAACGAGAACCCCTCTCAGCAGTTGCACTCACTCCTGGTGTTATTTCTGATAAGTGTTTTACATATTGCATCTTGAAATTCATATGTTGACGTATATGCTCATAAACTGTGAAATTGTGAATGATTGCAGTAAAGAATGTTTGTGCAGTGTTTTGATAAGAAAGGGTAGATATATGCTTATAAAAGAAAATGAATGAATTGGCTTATGATTGATAAATGAGTTTAATTACGCATAAGTTGAACCAAGTCAGACTTCCGGCCCATTCTCGGGAAGTTGTTTCCCCTTACCCATCTCCAGGGATGCCCCGGAATAGATCTCTTCACAGAGATTTCCTCCTTGGTAAGGTCTACCAAGAACCTAGAAAAAGGACTTGAATGGGCAAGTCTTAATAACCTTGTACGAGGAGGAATGACCCTCTTAAAATTCCGAAGTAGCAGCGTAGGGATAAGTCACGAATCGACAGATGAGATCCTGTCGGAAGACCCATTGTAATTCATGACCGTCAGATTGACGAAAGTAACAAGGGCATTACATACCTTGCCCCTTTTTCTCTCTATATTCATGAATAGCGATGAAATTAGGATTGTAGACACCCCCCCCGAAGGTCCATGAGAACATGTGGACCGTTGATCTTTCCACATCCACGAAGTAGTGGAAGAATGCGCGAGGTGGGATAGATCTGAGCTGTTAGATCATAGCTAGAAAAACCCGACAGCCGTTGGATCTGTTAAGAGTTGCACAAGGGTTAAACCTTTGTGAACAGTAGAGGTAAAATCCCGATGAAAAGGTTGACACATCAGGATATCGGTACTCGGGATATCGGTACATGGGATATCGATACTCGGGATATCGAAGTTCTTGAGGTCGAGAACGTTGGGGCATTTCAAGTCGTGAAACAACGAAATGATCTGTACCGTCCGTTTGTGCAGACACGTGGCAGAAATCGAGAGCCCGTCGGTATATCGGCTACCGGGGTTTTGAGTTGACAGAGAATTTCTGTCATCGGGGTATCAAAAACTACAAAATCACGAGATTGAATCAAGGCCGTCCATCATCCGGGACACGTGGCGGAGATCCAGACCATCGGGGAAGTCCCGATAGAGAAGTCAATAGGTGCATCGGGGTTTGGAATTTTGCGAGTCTTGAGGACAAGACTTCCGAAGCATCAGAAGTCTCGAAATCGCGAGAGGTGATCAGGACCGTCCATCAGAGGAGGACGCGCGGTAGCAATCAAAGCCATCGGGGAAAGTCCCGACAGGAAGTCGTCTATCGACATTTCGATCATTGGGATATCGGGGATTCTGAGGACAAAATGTTTAGGCATTTCGACATTGCGATGTTCGAAACCTGGAAAGGAGACACGGCTGCAGTCTTGTGAAATAGTGGTCACGTGGGCCAAAGGTCTAGCCCGGAGGGCTAATGGAAGTTGGAGCGTATCGGGATTTGGAGGATCAGTAATCCCATGGGCCAATGCATTGCGTCATTTAAAATCTTGAAACCCCGACGAGAGGTAAGACTGCGGTCACGGGAATAACGGTCGTATGGGCCAGGAGCCTAGCCAGGAGAACTAGTGCATAAAGAGCACATCGGGATTCAAGGGATCGTGAATCCTAAGGACGAGTGTATTTCGACATTGAAAATTCCAAAAACCCGATGAGGAGGTATGGCTGCAGTCATATAGGGGGAAGTTCATGTGGACCACGAGATTAGCTTGGAGGGATAACGGGAGTTGGAGCACACAGGGATTTTGCAGTCCAAAACCCTGAAAGAAGGATAAGGCTATGGTCTTATGAATTAGCGATCACGTGGACCAGAGCATAGCCAGGAGGGATAACATGTAAAGGGCATGTATCAGTGAAATTGATCATCGGAGATCGGGAGTTCGAGAGGATAGGAACTTTTGTCATTAGGGATCACGAAACCCCGAAACCCAAAACTATCATCGGGGAAATGTCACCGGCGCGTGAAGAAGAGGCCGTGACAGGGAAATAAAGACTTGTGGATCGGGATTGGCTATTCACTGCTGCAAGCTTCGGGGATTCTCATTGTTGAGAAAACAACGAAATAGTTTGATTTTAGGTAGTGGGTATGTTACATAAGGTTAGAATAACATCTACAAAACACAAGGAAATATCAACAACAACACTCTTTCCTGAAATGGGAATACCTTTGCTTAGGATAAAAATTATCATGGCCACCAATTCAAATATGATGTGCATCCATGTAAAATATGGACCTAAGAGCAGGGCCACAAACAATACATAGTGGATTCATGTAAGTTTTAAACCTTTTACAATAATGCAATGCACACACATATTCTTAACACAAAAAATAAAACAATTGAAATCACAAATGTACATAGAGATTTACCCTGGAAATCCAACTGGGAAAACCAATAACTTGTTTTAGAGTTGCACCTCTAATTATATTGATAATCCAATTTCATTGTTTACAATACAATACATAGGATCCCATGGTATCCAAAAAACCCCTAATCCATTGACCTGGATAACATTACAACCTTAATTCCTTAACTGAAATTAGAAAACCATGGGATGAAATACCATGTGCCACTAAACCACCCCCACCAAAGGCGCAAGACCGCCCAAACATTTGGCAAATAAACACCTAATGTTTTTTTGGGGGGGCTATGTTGCTAAAACCCCTAGTAGGGGAACTCACAATCATCCAAATAATATAACACATACTCAACATTCTCCCACTTGTTTTTTTCTTTGCATACAGGGGTCACAAGCTTTCATGATCAACAATCCAAGGTAGAAATTCCCATTGATTCTCTACACCAAGAGAACTTCTAAGTGCTCACAGACTTTGTTAATGAATTTGGAACATTCTCGAAATTGTCCACCTTCACTAGAAACACCTTATTCTCTTTAACCATGTGTCTGACAAAATGATACTAAACATCAATATGCTTTGTCTTAGAATGATAAGTTGGGTTCATCACTAGGAATATTGCACTATGATTATCACAATCTATCCTAACAGCTTGTTGTACTAACCCAATATCTGAACACACTATTTGTAACCATATTACTTCCTTTCTTGCATGGGTGGCTTCCATGTATTCATATTCTTTCGTTGAGAGTGCCACTACAGAATCGTTTTTTCTCATCCAACTAATTATTCCTCCAAATAGGTTAAACACATATCCACGTGTATATCTTCTACGATCAATATCTCCAACCTAATATGCATAAAAAAATCCATGTATGTCCAACGCTCTGTCCAATCCCAGTCTTCCTTGGTAACACAATCCATAAGTAGTAGTGCCTCATGTAAAATATGGAACTAAGAGCATGGCCATAAATAATACATAGTGGATTGATGTAAGTTTTAAAACTTTTACAATAATGCAATGCACACACATATTCTTAACACAGAAAAGAAAATAATTGCAATCACACATTTACATAGAGATTTACCCTGAAAATTCAACCAGGAAAACCAACAACCCATTTTAGATTCACACCTCTAATTCTATTCAAAATCCAACTTCATTGTTTACAATACAATATAGAGAACCATGCAGCATCCAAACAACCCCTAATTCATTGACCTAGAATAGATTACAACCTTAATTCCTTTACTAGAATTATAAAATCATGGGATGAATACCATGTGCCACTAAACTGCCCCCACCAAAGGCGTAATACCACCTAAAATTTTGACGAATAAACCCCCATTTTTTTTTTGAGGGCTCCACCCTCAAAATCCCTAATAGGGGGATTCACAATCATGCAAACAATATAAAACATACCCAACATTCTCCCACTTATTGTTTTCTTTGCATACAAGGGTCACAAGATTTCATGATCAATAGTCTAAGGAAAAAATTCCCGTTGATTCTCTACACCAAGGGAACTTCTAAGTCCTCACAAAATTTGTTAATGAATCTAGAACATTCTCCAAAGTCTTCTCTTCAACCATGTCTCCGACAAAATGACAATGAACATCGATATGCTTTGTCTTAGAATGATAAGTTGGGTTCCTCACTAGGAATATTACACTCTAACTATCACAATCTATCGTTATAGATTGTTGTATCATCCCAATACCTAGAAACAATATTTATAACCATACTACTTCCTTTCTTACATGAGTGGCCTCCATGTATTTAGATTCTATCGTTGAGAGTGCCATTATAGACTCTCTTTTTCTCATCCAATTGATTTCTCCTCCAAATAGGTTAAACACATATCCACTTGTAAGTATTCTGTGATCGAGATCTCCACCCTAGTATGCATCAACAAATCCATGTATGTCCAACACTCTGTACAATTCCGATCTTTCTTGGTAACACAATCCATAAGTAGTAGTGCCTCATGTAAAATATGGAACTAAGAGCATAGCCACAAACAATACATAGTTGATTCATATAATTTTTAAACCCTTAACAATAATGCAATGCGCACACAAATTCTTAATGCATAAAAGAAAAGAATTGAAATCACACATGTACACAGAGGTTTACCTCGAAAATCCAATTGGGAAAACCAACACCCTGTTTTAGAGTCACACCTTTAATTCTATTCATAATCTAAATTCATTGTTTACAATACAATATACACCATCCTGCGGTATCCAAAAAACCCCTAATCCATTGACTTGGATTAGATTACAACCTTAATTCCTTAACTGTAATTAGAAAACCATGGGATGAAATACCATGTGCCACTAAACCACCTCTGCCAAAGGTGTAAGACTTCCCAAAAATTTGGCAAATAAAACCCCAATTTGTTTTTCAGCGGCTCCGCTCCCAAAACCCCTAATAGGGGGACTCACAATCATGCAAATAATATAACACATACCCAACATTCTCCCACTTGTTTTTTTCTTTGGATATAGGGGTCATAGGCTTTCATGGTCAACAATCCAAGGAAAAAATTCTCATTGATTCTGTACACCAAGATAACTTCTAAGTGATAACAAAATTTGTTAATGAATCTGGAAGATTCTCCAAAGTTTTCACCTTAATCGACAACACCTTCTTCTCTTCAACCATGTCTTTGACAAAATGATACTGAACATCAATGGGCTTTGCCTTAGAATGATAAGTTAGGTTCCTCACTAGGAATATTTCACTTTGACTATCACAATCTATCCTTACAACTTGTTGTACCAACCCAATACCTGAACACAATATTTGTAACCATACTACTTCCTTGCTTGCATGAGTGGCTTCCATGTATTCAAATTTTGTCGTTGAAAGTTCCACTACAGACTCTCTTTTTCTCATCCAACTGATTGTTCCTGTTAATAGGTTAAACACATATCCACTTGTAGATATTTTGTGATCAATATCTCCATCCTAGTCTACATCAACAAAGCGATGTATGTCCAACACTTTGTTCAATCTCGATCTTCCTTGGTAACACAATCCATAAGTAGTATTGCCTCATAAATACCTGAAAACCCTCTTTACTGCTACCCAATGCTCCTTCGCTATTTTTGACATATACCTACTCAAAAATCCGACTACATGTGAAATTTTCATTCTAGTACATACCATTGCATACATCAAACTGCCAACCACACTAGCATACAGAACATGGGACATGTATTGATGCAGGAGCATCGCCAGCACATCAAGCAGGCCAGCGCGAAAGCGGAAGACAGCTGCATAAGCCAGCACAAATTTAGAAAATGCTTTGGAACTGTTGCGCAGATCTTAAATGAGTCATTTAAGATAAGGCACACTTGTATATTGTAATGGACCTTGAGCCTTTAAGCTCTTGTCCTTAGGTAGATAGTCGACATTTAATATAGTTAATGCTGGTAGATAGGAATTTAATTCTAGATTCGATAGCTTTAGAGTCCAAGAGGGAAAACGAATATAGACACCCTCATTGTATCATTGTAACATAATTCAGAAGTAGGAAGAAGAGAGCATGCAAAGAGCTGTGAAAAGAACACCCATGTACTGATAATTGAATTAATAGAAGAAGATTGATTCAATTTCATGGTTTTGTGTCTGATTCCCTGTGTATTGATGTTATGCTCATGGATATTGGCTTCCTGTTATACATTTGATTTTATATGCTGTGTATGTGATTTCATGTCTGAATAGGAGTCTAGGAGAGTGAGTGAATGAGTTTCAATTGTTTCTCTACTTGAGCCAGAGAATTCCTGCAAGGAGTGCAGTAGAATTGTCCGCAAGGAGTGCGTTGACAGAAGGGTTCAATTAGAGATAGCTTTTGTTCTCATTTCCTTGAAGGTGCAGTTAAGCACAGTGCCGTGCAAGGAGTGCGTAGGCTGGTTAAGAGTCTTAGGGTTGCGAACCTGAGCGAAGTGTTAAAAGACTGCTGATGTAGGTGTGCACAGAGTCAAGAGACTTCAACACTTGGGACGTGGTTGAAGGGTTTCTGCAAGGAGTGCGTGCAAGGAAATTCTCTTTTCCTAAGGTTCAGAGTCATAAGAAAGCTCAGGAAGGATAGAGTTCCCAAGTTCATCGCAAGATTGCACAGAGAAGTGTGTTTGAAGCGTTCGAGCAAGTGCTGAAAGCTTGCGTGCAGGCGAACAAGTCTTCATGGAGGAAGCACTTGATTCATTTCGCAGGAATCATACAAGAAAGAACGGATGGTCGAAATCCTCTAAGGAGATTTCGTGAAGTTTCGAGGGCCGTTAGATCTTGCAGAGGTGCAAGGAGGTTATGGCGAGAACGTCTGAAGGTTAAAGCTCAGGAGGGGCAGAGCCGTCGATCCAAGTCACAGGAGCTGTCGGATTTACACGTGAGATCGTGTATTAGGGATTCGCAAGTCGAAGCTCCAAGTTGTTACAACGAAAAATTGTGATATTGCGATTGGCGATGTCCCGATAGATCAGAACTGTCCATCAGTGGGGACGCGTGTCAGGAGATTCCAGGAAGTCGGGGTTCGGAGCATCGAAGATTTCGGAGGTAGGAAACTCTTGCAGCTTGAAATCGCGAAACGTGATATCCCGACGGAAGAGTTGTGTGGGCCACAACAGGGTTGGTGGAAGACAGGTGGCGTATCATATCGGGGATCAGGAAAAGACAAGTCCCGAATCCATTGGCTTCAGGATTCATGAACTCGCAAAGTCCGAAATTCCAATACAAGAAAGAGAGAAGTCAGCATTGACTGAGGCATCGGGTCTCAGAGATTCGAGAGCCCAGTGATCGACCATTGGACTCGCGAAGTCGCGAGTTCCGATTTCCCGATAAGTAAAGAAAGGGGGAATCGTGCGGAGATATCTGTGGGTGCATATTTCCCGACAGGGAAATAGAAGAACCTCAGAGTTCTTCGGGCCGTGAGAAGAAGAAGATCCTATGTGAGCAGTGTGCCTGCAGGTACGACTACGTCAATTGTGGTATCAGAGCACAAGAAAGGTTCTTTGCTTTCTGTATTAGAGAAAGGAAGTTCACCATGCCACCGAGGAGAGAAAGACAATCACTTGATCCAGAAGATAGGGAGGTGAGGAGAAGAGGCAAGCAGGTAGCGAATCCAGAAATGGAGAGACAGATGCGTGATCTCCGAGCAAGACTCGAAGACATGGAGACAGCGCAGAGATGCACAGTTAGTGCAGGGGATCTAAGTGATTCCGATAGTGAAATAGAAGCTGAACATGAGGAGGAAGTTGCAGCTGAGGATGCGTCAAATGAAAGTTTGATCAAAGATATTTCCAGGATGGGTGCAAGAGCAAAGATGGACATTCCAGTTTACGAGGGAAACTTGGATGCGGAGGAGCTTCTAGATTGGATTAGAGCTCTCGACACATACTTCGATTATGAAGATTTCAAAGAGGATAAGAAAGTCAAGCATGTTGTTACGCGCTTGAAAGGACATGCAACATTATTGTGGGATGAGCTACAAGCATATAGACGCTGCAAGGGAAAGCAAAATATTAAAAGTTGGGATCGAATGATTGCAAAGATGAAGGCAAAGTTCATCCCGAGAGACTACCAAATTACTCTATTTAGGAGGATGCAGAACCTGAGATAGAAGATGATGACAGTGAAAGAATGCACTGAGGAATTCTATCGACTGAACATCAGGGAAAGTCATCGGGAGAGCGATGATGAGAAGGTTGCCAGATATCTGAATGGTCTGAGATATGACATTCAGTATGAATTAAGCATGCTAACCATCAGAACGGTGTAAGATGCTTATCAATTGGCTCTGAAAGCTGAGGAGAAGCTGAGCTGTAAGCAAGGTCAGCGAGGCTGAGGCAGAAGCCAACCCAGAGGCAAATCCGTTGCCCAAGTTAAATACCAGAAGCCCAAGGAGGAATGGAAGAAACCTCAAGGTAAAGTTGAAAAAGGTGGAACCTCACAGCGAGGGCAGCCATATGTTGAGCAAAGAGGACAACATAATGAGCAGAGAGGAGATTATGCTGATGGCAATACTTTTCCTCGTACTAGAGGTAGAGGAAGAGGAATAGGTGGAGTAATTACATGCTTCACATGCGGAAAGAATGGGCACAAGTCTTACGAGTGTCCAGAGAAAAAGAAAGAGATGGGAGAAGCTCACATCACTGAAGCGCAGAGGCGAGATGTTGAGGCAGAAGATGCTGAAGGCGGAAGATCTCTTATGATGCGAAAAACTCTTTTGACACCTGAGAAGGAGGTGGAGAGTTCAGTCCAGAGGAGAAGATTATTCCGGACTGCTTGCAAAACCAAGGACAGGGTGTGCAAGGTCATCGTGGACAGTGGTAGCACGGATAATCGCGTTTCAACCAAGATGGTGGAAAAGATGGAGCTGGAGACGATTGATCATCCAAGCCCGTACAAAATTTCTTGGTTGCAGAAAGGACACTAGGTAACTGTTACTAAACAATTCTTGGTTGAATTCAAGATAGGTGGATATAATGATAAAATTCTGTGTGATGTTATTCCCATGGATGTTTGTCATCTATTTCTAGGTAGACCATGGCAATATGACATAAATGTGATTCATGATGGGAGAATGAACACATATACCCTGCAGAAGAATGGGAGAACCCATATGTTGCTTCCGATAAAGGATAAGGAGGTGAAGCCGTAGGTAAGAAACACAGTACTTCTCATGAGTGGGAAGGAACTTCTTACAGAGGTTAAGAAGAAGGAAGATCAACAATTCTTTGTGGTCAGGAAACCAAGGATTGTTCTGACTAGCACAAGAGTGGATGATTTGCCAGATGAGATTCAAGAACTACTGGAAGAGTTCGCTGATATAGTCGTGGACGAACTACCTCATTCGTTGCCACTATTCAGGAGTGTGAGCCATCATATTGACCTCATACCAGGAGCTAGTTTGCCAAACAAAGCCGTGTACAGGTTGGCGCCGCAGAAGAATGAGGAGGTTAAGAGACAAATCCAGGATTTGTTGGACAAAGGGTTGGTCAGAGAGAGCTTGAGTCCATGTGCTGTTCCAACAGTGTTGAGTCCGAAGAAAGACGGAGGCTGGAGGATGTGTACTGACTCAAGGGAAATCAATAAGATAACCATTAGGTATAGATTTTCATTGCTGAGGATGGATGATCTGATGGATTGCTTGAGCGGAGCAAAGTACTTTTCAAAGATTGATTTGAAAAGAGGATATCACCAGATTCGCATGAGAGAAGGTGATGAGTGGAAAACAACCTTCAAGACAAATGAGGGGTTGTATGAATGGCTAGTCATGCCGTTTGGCTTGACGAATGTGCCAAGTACCTTTATGAGGTTGATGAACGAAGTCCTGAAAGAGTTCATTGGGAAATTTGTCATTGTATATTTGGATGACATACTGATTTTTAGTAAATCAGTGGCCGAACACTTGAAGCATTTGTCTATAGTGATGAGGAGGCTACAATAGGAGAAGCTGTTGATAAACATGAAAAAATATTCATTCATGAAGACGGAGCTCATTTATCTGGGATTTATTATTTAGGCAGATAAGTTGAGAATGGATCCGGAGAAAGTGGAAGTAATTAAGAATTGGCCATCACCGAGAAACATATTTGAGGTGAGAAGTTTTCATGGATTGGCTAGTTTCTACCGGAAGTTCATCAGGAATTTCAGTGGAATCAACGCAGCAATGTTGGATACAGTGAATAAGCGACATAAATCTTTTCACTGGACAGTGGAGGCCAAAAAGAGTTTCAACTTGTTGAAACAGAAGATCACGGAACAACCGGTTTTGGTGTTGCCGGATTTCTGAAAAACATTTCAAGTGAAATGTGATGCAAGTGGGTTTGCAATAAGAGCGGTCTTAAGTCAGGAAGACAGGCCGATCGCATACTTCAGTGAGAATTTGAATGAGGCCAAAGTGAAATACTCCACATACGACAAGGAATTTTATGCTATCATTCAGGCACTGAAGAAGTGGAGGCATTACTTGATCTCGAAAGAATTTGTTTTATATAGTGATAATCGGGCATTACAGTTTGTGACTCAACAGGAGAAGTTGAATCAGAGACATGTAAAATGGGTAGAGTATATGCAGAATTTCACATTTGTGATTAAGCACATTTCGGGTATTGCTAATAAAGTCGCTGATGCTTTAAGTAGGAAGTGTTTATTGTTGTAGGAGTTCCGAGTCAAAACATTGGGTTTTGATGATCTCAGGGACATGTACGCAGATGATCAGGATTTCAAAGAGGCATATGAGGCAATCTAGAATCTAGTTCTCAGAGATAGGAGCCAGTGGGCCGTGTATATGATCCAGGAAGGATTAATCTTTAAGGGTAATCAACTGTGTATTCTGAAATGCTCCATGAGGGAGAATTTGTTAAAGGAGAAACACAGTGGAGGTTTGGCAGGACACTTTGGCCATGACAAAACATTCACGAAATTGAATGAGTCGTACTTTTGGCCAGGGATGTGATCAGAGGTCAAGAGATTTGTGGACAGATGCAGAATTTGCCAACATTCCAAGGGGAGAAGACAGAATGCAGGTTTATATCAACCGTTACCCATACCAGAGAGACCATGGGATGAAATCAGCATGGATTTCATACTGGGATTGCCAAAGACGCAAAGAGGATTTGACTCTATCTTTGTGATAGTGGATAGATTTTCCAAAATGGAACATTTTATCCCATGTCAGAAAACTAGTGATGCGACGCACATCACAAATCTGTTTTTCAAAGAAGTCGTTCGACTTCACGGCCTACCGAAAAGTATAGTTTCGGACAGAGACACGAAGTTCATAGGGAATTTTTGGAGGACCTTATGGAAGAAGATGGGGACTAAATTGATGTTTAGTTATGTGTATCATCCGCAGACGGATGGACAAACCGAGGTCATCAACAGGAGTCTGGGAGACTTACTGAGAAGCTTGGTGACAGAGCACCACAGAAGTTGGGACAATATATTTCCACAGGCGGAGTTTGCATACAATGACTCTGTGAATCAGAGCACAGGCCGAAGCCCATTTCAAATTTTATATGGTATGTAGCCGAGAGGAGTTTCTGAACTGAGGGATTCAGGATAGACAGCTACTAGCAGTGCTAGTGCAAAAGAATTTGCTGAAGCGATGAAGGAACTTCACAGCAGGGTGAAGGAGTGACTGTTGAAGTCAAGCCAGGAATACAAGCGCAGAGAAGATCAACATCGGAGACAAATTCAGTTTGAGGTTGGTGATATAGTTCTGGCACATTTGAGAAAGGAAAGGTTCCTGAGAGGAACGTACAACAAATTGAAAATGAAGAAAATCGGGCCATGTAAGATCTTGAGAAAATTTGGGGACAATGCTTATGAGATTGAACTACCGGATGGGATCGGAATATCTCCGATATTCAATGTATCAGATTTGTACCCATACAGAGCTGGGGAAGTAGAGACTGGAGATGAGCAACCAATGATCCAGTGGACGAAGCAGATGCCATTTGCAGAGAAGCCGCAGATGGAATGCATACTGGACAAGAAAGTGGGTAAGAAGACTAGGAGGAAAGAATACCTTGAGTATCTGGTCAAGTGGAAGAACCATCCAGTGGAAGATGCCAGCTGGGAGACTGAAGCAGAGATACAGAAGCATGGACAGACTATGCAGGAGCTCATGGACAGGAGTCCATGAAAATTTTCAAGCGAGGGAGTATGATGCAGGAGCATCGCCAGCACATCAAGCAGGCCAGCGCGGAAGCAAAAGACAGCTGGATAAGCCAGCACAAATTTTGAAAATGCTTTGGAATCGTTGCGCAGATCTTAAATGAGTCATTTAAGATAAGGCACACTTGTATATTGTAATGGAACTTGAGCCTTTAAGCTCTCATCCTTAGGTAGATAGTCGTCATTTAATATAGTTAATGCTAGTAGATAGGAATTTAATTCTAGATTTGATAGCTTTAGAGTCCAAGAGGGAAAATGGATATAGACACCCTCATTGTATCATTGTAACATAATTCAGAAGTAGGAAGAAGAGAGAATGCAAAGAGCTATGAAAAGAACACCCATGTACTGATAATTGAATTAATAGAAGAAGATTGATTCAATTTCATGGTTTTGTGTTTGATTCCCTGTGTATTGATGTTATGCTCATGGATATTTTCTTCCTGTTATACATTTTCTTTTATATGCTGTGTATGTGATTTCATGTCTGAATAGGAGTCTAAGAGAGTGAGTGAATGAGTTTCAATTGTTTCTCTACTTGAGCCAGAGAATTCCTGCAAGGAGTGTAGTCGAATTGTCCGCAAGGAGTGCGTTGACAAAAGGGTTCAATTAGAGATAACTTTTGTTCTCATTTCCTTGAAGGTGCAGTTAAGAACAGTGTCGTGCAAGGAGTGCGCAGGCTGGTTAAGAGTCTTAGGGTTTCGAACCTGAGCGAAGTGTTAAAAGACTTCTACTGCAGGTGTGTGCAGAGTCGAGAGACTTCAACACTTGGGACATGGTTGAAGGGTTTCCGCAAGGAGTGCGTGCAAGGAAATTATCTTTTCCTAAGGTTCAGAGTCATAAGAAATCTCAGGAAGGATAGAGTTCCCAAGTTCATCGCAGGATTGCACAGAGAAGTGTGTTTGAAGCGTTCGAGCAAGCGCTGAAAGCTTGCGCATAGGCGAACAAGTCTTCGTGGAGGAAGCACTTGATTCATTTCGCAGGAATCATCCAAGAAAGAACGGACGGTCAAAATCCTCTGAGGAGATTTCCCGAAGTTTCGAGGGCCGTTAGATCTTGCAGAGGTGGAAGGAGGTTATGGCAAGAACATCCGAAGGTTAAAGCTCAGGAGGGGCAGAGCCGTCGATCCAAGTCATAGGAGCCGTCGGATTTACACGTGAGATCATGTATCAGGGATTCGCGAGTCAAAGCTCCAAGTTGTTACAAAGAAAATTGCGATATCGCAATTTGCGATATCTCAATAGATTAGAACTGTCCATCAATGGGGACGCGTGTCAGGAGATTCCAGGAAGTCGGGGTTCGGATCATCGGAGATTTCGGAGGTAGGAAACTCTTGCAGCTTGAAATCGCGAAACACGATATCCCGACGGAAGAGTTGTGTGGGCCACAACAGGGTTGGTGGAAGACAGGTGGCATATCATATCGGGGATCAGGAAAAGGCAAGTCCCGAATCCATTGGCTTCAGGATTCGTGAACCCGCGAAGTCCGTAATTCCGATAGAAGAAAGAGAGAATTCATCATTGACTGAGGCATCGGGTCTCGGAGATTCGAGAGCCCAGTGATCGACCATTGGACTCGTGAAGTTGCGAGTTCTGATTTCCCGATAAGTAAAGAAAGGGGGAATCGTACGGAGAGATCTGTGGGTGCATATTTCCCGACAGGGAAATAGAATAACCTCAGAGTTCTTCTTGCCATGAGAACAAGAAGATCCTGTGTGAGCGGCGTGCCTACGGGTACGACTACGTCATGTACTCTTCCTCTTCTTGTGTCTTTGGACACTGAACTACATACAAATTTACACCTACATGAATAGGGACTTTGATAGATTTACATTCCTGCATATTAAAACTATGAAATATTGACTCAACATATTTTCTTTGGTTCAACCATAGCTTTCTATTTTCCCGATTTATTTTAATTTCCATGCCTAAAATAAAATGTGCAACACCAAGATATTTCATGTCAAATTTAGAGGACCACTGAGTTTTTACGTCCTGGATAATGTCCTTATTGTTTTCTATCAACAACATATCATCCACATGCAAGACCAAACAAATAATATGATCACCTACTAATTTGAAATACACACAATGATCGATTTTTCTTCTTGGAAAGCCATGTCCCAATATATAAGTATCAATTTTTTGATACCACATCCTTGGTGATTGCTTTAACCCATACACAGACTTTTTCAGCCTACATGCCAGCTCTTTCTTTCCCTTCACTGTAAATCCTTTTGGAAGCTTCTTGTAGATTTATTCTTCCAAATCGTGATGTAGGAATGTTGTCTTCACATCCATCTGTTTTACTTGAAAACCAAAAGAAACAACAACTGATAAAATAAATCTAATAGAAGCTAACTTGACAACAAGAGAGAACATTTCACCAAAGACAATTCCCATTACCAAAGTCCAAGGCTTCCATTTATTAAACCATGGTATTTTTCCAAATTTTTCCATCCTTTGCATCCACTTCCTCCCTAAAATTCCTAGGATAATCATCATTAATAAACAAAGAAAAGTTTGAACGAAAATCAGGTGGAGTATCCCCTTTTGGTTTCCTTCTTTCCCGAATCGATATCCTCAATACTAGAGTATGAGGGTCTTTTTTCTTATTATTCTTGTTCTTCTATAGAGTCTAATTCATTATCCTCCAATTCAAACTCTATTTTCTCTGGTTATTCCTATAATACCTATGTTTCCCCCAACTTGTAAATATAACCACTAGAAGACTATGGATAGATCTTGTATGTGTGGATTTTGGGAAATGTTGAACCTTTGCTAAATAATGTGATATAATTTTTTTTTATTAATATAAAAGGGAAATGTTGAATAACTGTTTAAGGTGTTTCCTATATAGATTATGATTTCATGAGAGATAATGGTGAGGGGAACCATGAATGGTCGAGATGCCCCCTGCCAGGTAGTACTTTGTTGAATTAAAAATGTTCAAACCCAAAATTGTCCTCTCCCCTTGAAAATTTTAACTACCAATCAAACTGGTGGTTGATTGGTCCTCCTCAGCAATCAATGAGAGGATGGACACAGTACCAATCTATAAGTTTCTAATCTGACCCACAAATTGGGGGATTTGACCTAAAAGAGCTTGTTGTAGAAGGCAAGAAAAAGGGGGAAATCGTGGGAAGAGAGGGAAGGATGCAAACAATTGAGTATCGGTACCAAAATCTAAGTGGAGAAGAGTGTGAGAAACTCTTCTGGTATAGAGAAAGTAGAGGGAAGTGAATAAATATGTTTTCTAGGTGTAGAAATGACTAGTAATTGTCTTCAAATCAGGGTGAAAAATGGGGCTATGAAAGTTTAGTTGTTGGATGAGAAATCACGAAGGAACTAAGAGGGGAGGGAGCTGAGGAACTATTGGGTATTTAAGGGCCTCCCTTGTTATGTGTATAACAACTATTGAAGCACTTTGTAGAAAGAGAAACCCCCTTTCTTGGTGGATTGAAGACTTGGCATGTTGAGTTATTGTAGGTGAAGGAGAGTGGCCTTCATATTTTCTCTTTTGTTGAGTAGAAATAAATTCCTCTCACAGAATCATAATCTAGCTAGGGGGTGGCCAATTGTGAAAACACCAAGAGCAATTGTTCTTGTGGTTGGGTGGAAAGTGTCACACCTTTAAGCAGTCGCCAACAATTTTTAAATTTCAGATAAGTGTTTTATGTGCCTTGTAATGACATGAAAATTTTAATAAATATTAGGAAATTCATGTACTAGTTATTTGAAGAGTTTCTCATCTTATTCAAATAGTGGAAATGTCATTCTAATTATTTGGATGACTGTGAATTTGAAATAAGATTTGGGAAAACACATTTTGTTGTTGGTTTTCTACCTGTCTTTGTTTGGAAAGGGGGGTTGTTAGTAAATTTTTGTCACTCAAAGTACGATAAGATTTTTGGTTGGCCACTGATAGTAATTTATGTAGACAAATCCCTAAGTTTTTAGTAAAATATTAAGCCACTAAAATACTCACAGAATAACTGGGTAGTAGGAAAATACAAATTTATGATATAAACTTGAAGATTGGTCAGTTGGCCTTGGCCACTTTGTTGTCTTAGAAAATATGCTAGGCTTTAGAATTATAGAGAAGTTCAAATCTATATTTGGCCTTAAGAGAATAAGGAAAATGTGGAAGAGAGGAAAAGTATTTCAAAAATAAATAACAAGAAAAGAATGAGAAAAAAAATTCAAGTTCCTAATTTGAAATAAAAATGAAATTTGGAATGCCCAAAGAGGTTGGATCCAATGGTGGAAAGTGAGGAGTTTTTCACCATTGGGAAAGGTTCAATTCCTGTGATGGCCTAACCTGGAGCCATGGGGGAACCTTGAGGTAGTGGTCGAATGTGGGGTTGCACACAGATATATTATATTAAATAATATCATGACCCATGCACAGATAAGTGGATCAAAGCACACCCCCATGTCCTCCAAAGTTTTAAGCCTCCCGGTGGGCAGCTCAATTGGCAAGTGTCGTGATATGAAGTTCCATGAGGTTTTGAGTTCAACTCCCCCCGACTTATCTTGTGTGTCGCGTATGGGGAATCATGGGTACACCTAGAGGTTATAGTGGTAGCA
>ML784666.1:394417-436455 GCA_009831015.1 Picea engelmannii
ACCCTCAATGAATCCATGCATCCCCCAAATGAATCCTCCTCCTTCCCCTTATGCCTCCATCACCGCCCCCCGAACCTTCACTCCCCACCAAACCTTATCCCTACATTTATTTCCATTAAATTGGCTTATCCTTTACTTTAATGTTTATTTTACGTATGGGTTACGTTATCCCTTATGGGATACGTAACCCATTTAACCTCATATTTCATTTTCCCCTATTGGTTTATTACATATTTAATCAATTACCTTATTTAATACTTAATTAATCACTAACCCTTAATTTAATAATTAATCATTTAATGTCTCATTTAATAATCACTCATTCATTTAACCCTTAATCAAGGAGTTAATCATACTTCAGCTAAGTATAATCAAAATAATTAATTAATAACTTGTAATCTATTAAGGTTATATAATAATTAATTATAATTTAGCTAGTGTTTAGGATTAGTTATGAAATTATTCACAGTAATAAGAAAAGGGTCATTACAGATTACGTGCTCAACTAGTTGTTGATTCCACCATACATAAAAAAAAATGAAATTTGGAATTTGAACCATTGTGATTAATTAAGTTTCATCGGACTTTGGTAAAAACATAGTTTTACCATGGAGGATTTTATTTCCAAAGAAATGTTATATCCTGGAAAGAATTTAAACAAATAAATTGCATGAATTGATATATGTAAATGTGTATTTATATGTTTTCTGGACAAATTTGAATGAATGGTAAAGTCTAATAACTCCTCATAAATTCTGAAATTTAACATTTAAATGTCCTAATATTTAAATAATAAGGTTGTAAATTATTATATTAAAATCAATGAATTCTAGTCTTGTGCGTGACAAAAGGGTAGCTTGGATTTTTTCTTTCCCTTCATTACAAGGATTTAACCATGCCAAGTTTCCCAATTTTAAATTTACGCTCTGTACATGGTCTCTCTAAACCACTGAAGGATTTTTTAACAAGGCGTTTTATTTATTATTATTTTAAGTTCTGGAAATATAATTTCCCTTTTTCTTTCCAAAGTAAATATATATGAATTATTAGCAAAAATCACGTTCCTTCGTAATTGGATATCAGACATACAAGGGGAACACACATTATTAGACTCTGAAGGTTTCAGAGTACGATATCCTGAGGATTATAAGGTTACACATACATTTTATAATATTAAACTTTTCTCTTTCGTAATTGGCTATCGGATAAACGAGATGGGCACACATGTTTGGAGTCCGAAGATCTAGGGGTGCGATGGCATAAACATATGATATTTTAAATTTATTATAATAATAAATCCAACCCCTTCGGAGTCTATCCATCAGAGTAAAGGGAAGGTAGCATTTGAATGAGGTGAAAATATTTCAGAGTGATGGCATAAACATTATAAGATTTTTAAAAATATAATATAATATTATACACATCCCTTTTTGGAGTTGACCATCGGGGGAAAGAGAGGGGAGCACACGATCAGAGTGTGATGGCCTTAGTAATTTAGGTCACACACACACACACACACAGATATAACAACCAATTTCCTTTTGGAGTTGACCGTCGGGGGGAAAGAAATGGGAGCACACATTCGAAGTGCGAAGAGCTCATAGCACGATGGCTTAAAGTTTTACAATTATTATATAATATAATATTAAATATCATAATAAAACCCCTTTTTGAGATTGTTCCTCAGAGAAAAGAGACAGGAGAACATGCCTAGCGTGTGAAGAATTCGGGGTCTGAATATCTAAGACATTATCATATTAAATAAATAATATTTAACTCCCTCGAGGTGTTTTACGATGGAGCTAAGTACATCATAAAATAATTTGGGTACTTTACAATGCAATTAATTATATTATGATATAATTAATTAATTGCATTATAATGTGTTTATAACCTCGATAATGAAATTAGCACTAAACAATTCCCAAAGAAATAGAGAGAAAGTAAATCCTCATTAATTACCAGGCCAATATATTAGGATAAGTAAAAATGTATTTACGGGGGGATTAATTAATTAGTGAAGAATAATTATACCTAATGAGGATTAAATAATTGAATACTGAGGAATGGTATTTTAAGAGAATATTGATTAAGTAACTTAATCATATTATAGGAAATGGACAAGTGTCAATCTATGGTCGAGTGAGCCTTTGTACCCTATGGTGATGTGGCACGTTGTGATGGTTCCATGTGTCAAGTGGATATTGAGCTATGGGTCACGTCAAGAGACAAGTATGTAGTGGTAGAAATGACCAAGGTGGAAGGAAAGATTCAATCTCAACCATAAATATCCAAGGGCCCCACATAATCTAAGTGCAGTTGGAGCATGAGAAGGGTCGTTAAATGTCATGTGAATTGGTGACTATGAAGTAATCAGAGACATTGATTTCCCAACCCAGAGGGTCGTTATATCTGGAGGTTATATCCATTGGAGTGTTTGTAGTCGAAGAGAGTTTGTTAGAGTGAGAAAGGTGTGGGAAATCTACTAACGTTGATGGGAGTAATCTAATGAAGAAACAAATCTTTGAACCAACATATGGGGGAGTCACATGGACCAGGTGATAGATGTTGCATCATTGCCATTTCAGAGGGTGTGATTGACAAGGAACCATGTGGTTTCCATGTGGCACTAAATATGAACCCAATGAATGAAAGTCCGGAAACTTTGAGAGACTATAATTTATGATCCAAAGCTCATTTATAAGCACGGTTATAGTTGTTGGAAAGCTTGTGACAAGAAAAAGATGATGGTAGCCTCGAGATGAGGCTTTGAGATGATTGAGGAAAAGTGAAAATTCAATACCCCATCCCTTAAAAAGGTACTTAGGGGGTTGGGTGTCTTACACTTCCTCCCTTGGTAGGACTTCCTATTTGACAACATCTTTGATTTCTCTAAATACCACATCTCATCTATACACTACATTCTTAGTTTCTGGGTTCCAAAGATTATAACCTTTCAAACCATCTTTATATCTAATAAAGATACACTTTTCAACCTTTTTATCCACCTTGCTCCTATTTGTATTTGGAATGTGTACATAAGCATCACAACCAAAAAACCTAAGATGTGTCAGAGTGTAATATCCCAATTTTTACTCCTAGAATTATTTGTAATTAAATACTTAAATAATTTGCATAGATACTTTATAACTCTACTACACTAACTCCATGGGACAGATATACCATGGTGTTATGAATATTGTATTTGTTTTTATTTTTCATTTAATAAATAAGAAGATCAAGATCATCTAAGCTTGAGTGCCTATAGGGGATATGATACTAAAAGAAGGGAAAGGTGAGGGGGTCTAAGGGGGATTTATACCTAAAAAAATATACCTTATGTTACCTTGAATCCTCACCCATTTTAAAAATAAAATAGGTTAATAGGCGTGGAGGAAAAAAATTCCTCAATCTAAGCCACCATTTCCTAAAAACTAGAAAGTTGTCTCCCCTACATTATTGGAATTAGGAAAAGAAGTTGAGTTTGAATTATCTTGCCAGCATGCATGGAGGGAATTTGAATGGGGAGAAAGGGTTTGTTAGAAAATGAGGTGGAAAAGAGTTCATGGAGGTTAGACAATAGAAAATGAGAGCTAGGTCTATATAGAACAGACTAGACATGAGAAAAATCTTCTAGATGGAAAAAATGCCAAGAAAGCAATGGAATTTATGTGTAGCTTAAGATATTATCCTGAACCTTTCTATACAAACAATGAATAACACAAAAATGATGATTTTATCAGGTGTTGTATAGTAGATAAGGAGGTTCTCCTTGTGTTGTGTGGGGAAAGTAATGTGGGTGCGTTAGTGTTGCTCTATCCTCAAGAAGGCATGGATAAAAATCATTGTTTTGAATTCGTTGAATCTAAAATTCATAGTTTATTTTATTCCTGCTTCACCCTGGTGGTATAATAGCCTATCCAAGGGGTGGTGTTTGATGTAGGATACCTACGGTTGGGTGGAAATTTCTTGCTCAACTGGTTGTTTGATCTTCAATAGTCAAAAGATAAGTAAAATTATGTCTCTGGTTTCCAAAAATTATTGGAAATCATTGTTTTCTAAAATTCCACCTTTTTTGTGGTTGTAGAAGTTAGTGGTTTTAATCTATAAATGAAAGTATTTGAATGGTTGAATTTCATTGAGGATTTTTCATGGTAATTTTATGTCTTTCTATGCATTGGTTTGTTTTGAATGTGGTTAGTTATTGAGTTGGTAATACTATTGAAAATTATCCCAAATGGTATTCAATGAAAACTAGAATCCTGTGAACTCTATCCCAACTCATACAAGGATCCTAGAAAAGATTGAAACCAATTTTCTTGGCCATCATATTTGAAACTACGAGGGAAAGATCTTATAGGATTCATTTTGATCTCGTTCCATAGAAAAAGGAGGGTATAATAGTGAGGTCATATTTAGTTGTTCCTAAAAACATAGCTACAGGAAATATACCACCTTAATATGAATTGCTCGATTTCTATTTGTTTCTATTAGTAAAATACCATTCTAATTAAAAATTGTATACAAAAAACTAACTTTGCCATTGAATTTTGGAAAGAGAGTGGGAGAAAGAAACATAGTAAGGTTTGAATGAGAATTTTTTTGTGAGAAACCCTTTCAAAACCATGTTTTTAGTCCAAGGATCATAGAGTAGTGAACCCTAGTCATTATTGGAAATCTTCCATAGTGTTGGAAAAACAATTATGCAAATGGATCATTCTCTACTACATTTCATTCGTTGTCTTTGTAGTATCTTATGTTATATACTTGATGTTAAAAAGGAGAATTCCCTTGAATTTAGTCAACAAGAGTTTTATTGTGTACACTTATATGCTCAAATTCTTCTAAACAAAGTTATTATAAACTCCCATGATCACACACATAACTTTAATAGTGTTCTCCATGAGTACATGTGTATGTAGGTGTGATTAGAGAGAAAATATTTATGGGAAAAATAGTTGATGTTATGTATAAAATAGAAAAGAAAGTAGAATGGATGGTCATGACAAAAATTTCTACTCTTTTCATGACCTATCCATGTATTTGATGACTATCAAATTGTTCTAGATAAGACACCAATATCATATGGCCTACTAAAATATCGTAATGACTCATAATCATTTCTTGCTAAGAAAGTAGTGAATCTATTTCTTTAGAGATTATATAATCGCCTACAAATTCTCATATGTATTATGTCATTTTGACAGCTCTTGTTAATCTCTCTCTCTAAATGGTATGCATCAGGTTTCTCATGTTGTAAGTACAAACCCAATTACTTGCTTGGATGGAAATTGGTTATGTTTTAAATAGACATTGTACATTGGGAAATATGAATAGAGGCACAACACAATTTTTGCTTAAACTATTCATAGAATTTTTGTTTCCTTATTTTCCAAACAAATTGTATATTTCCCTTGCAAGTTAATGGAAAATCAATGCTATAATACCCTAGCAGAAACTTTCTCTAGAGTTTTTCTATAACCAAACAAATTGAGTTCACTTGTTTTTGGTTTTTGAGTGCAGGCCACTCAGATAGAACTCATAAAGCTTTGAATTTAGCAGGGTCCATATTATGCACATGAACAGTAAAATCCAACTGGGAAATCGATATTGTTCATCCTCTTTTTTTTTGTTTTTTTAAGTTTGTATCCAATAGTGTTGACGAATTATAACTTGCATTGAACAAGGTTTTTGGTTTTAGATGAACTCACAAGAATAAATGTTGGACTATATGAATCGATTGAGACATCAACAAATTTTACCTTGCATGTCTTTGTAATGGTTTTCTTTTTAGTTGTTCTTATTCCTAGTTATGTTTTAAATTCTTGGAAAAGAAATGTTATACACAAGTTTAAGAGGGTAAATTGCTATACCTCTAAATAAGGTCGCAAATAAAAGTAATTTAAACTTTATTTATGGATCAGGGGAACAACTCAAATTTTAGGCCTTTTCCAAAGGGTGAAATGGATGTTATTGTATGGTCTTGAATATGGTTTGCATATTAATATACTGTACAGGGAAGGGCCCATTGTGTAAAGAAAAACTTTGAACATGGGATACAATTTCAAAACCTTTAACTTACGTTTCACCAAAAGCATCGATGATCTAGATTTATGAGGGAATGAAATGAAACACATAAATATGACAGAAATATAGAGATACAATAATACTCAATTTCTATAAATGAATGAAAATATGCATAAACTGTAAAAATGCAGAGTGAAATGAACTCGTTAGAATGGTGGCATCTTATCTTTGAAAATAGATGTGATGACTATGCACATTTGCAAGAAGTGATTACAATGAGGCCAAAAATCCTTTGAACATAGAGCATCAGTGAGAAAACCCTAAACATCCAAAACCCTAATAGTAGAATATGAAACCCAAAAAGGTTTGTGGGCCACAATGTGGTTAGTTGATACATCAATTTTCCGAGGGCGTAAATTTTCCATACAATCATTGTTTGGGGCACTTGGTAGCCTATCAGAAAGGTCTAGTTGAGAAGTACACATTTCAAATCACCCAATACATGCCTTTGACGATTTCTTCGGCACTGCAACACCAAAAAAACATCGTTTAGGGCCTTAAAATGGCCCTAGAAGTTCAGGACATGGAAAAAACTGTAGAAAACTACCAAGATGAAAATTGTGTTTTGAGCCATTGCAATAGGTGGGTGGACACCAATGTCCACCTAAGACAACCAAACAACAATGCCTATTTTATTTTATAATTTTATATCAAACTTGCTTCATTTTCTTGGCATTTTGAATTAAAAGGCTATTTGATAATGTACTTCCATAAATATCTTTGTGTTATTTTAAGCTGCACAGACAAAAGTTTAATGAGTTGAGCAGTAGTGAAATTGTTTTGTCCATTCCTTGATATTGTGATTATCTTATACATATGCATTGTAGTCTAAATGTTGTGTATAAAGTATAATGTGTAGTGTGCGCTCCTTTGGTCACTTGATTAGAGATGGCATTGTATTTTTATTATCCAGTTGACATAAAACTAGTTTATTAAAGGAATAGATTTGTAGTGATGCTTGTGGAGTTGCCTATTTTGATTAAAATATAGAGTGAATTAAAGCTAGTTCTATTATTGACTACTTTATGACTAAACTGTCAGTAATCATCAATGGTGGAATTGGTTCAAATATTTTATGTGACTTTCTTGGTAAAATGTTAATCCGATCTATGTTTAAAATGAAATGTTTTTTCTTTCAAAACCTTTCTTTAATTAACTTCAATTTTGAGGAGGAAATTATATTGTATTTATATTTCATATGTGGGTTTCTTACATATGGTATCACAAAATATTACATCACTTGGGGTTGTATGGGATCAAAATATGAACAATGTTAATAGATGTTGTAAAAGCTAACATTTTTGTTTTCATTATCTAACATTGTTTTCATAGAGAAAGAGAAACAAATGATAGAAACATCATGGACAATGCACCACACATACAAGAGATTGAGACTAATGAGAGGAGAGAGACTCATCCAAACATGGCATAAACTATGAAAAGTCTAAAAGAAGATAATGATAATATTATCAAATCCGAAGAGGAACAAAGGGAACTGAATGCAATTTTGTTACAAAGCTTAATTGAGATTTAGAAAAACATGCAACATGGATAGGTATCAAGTAACAATGGTAAAATTCCTTCAAGAAAGAGGTCTCTTAGCATAAAAAATTAGAACTCCGGTGATGATACTGATACAACATCAAATATTCAAGATGGAATACAACTACTTCTGATGAATCCATCAGTAATCGGTCAAAACCTTCTTCTAGGAATAAGAAGAAGAAAATTTCCAAAGAGTACTTACAGGGGGGAGTTTTGAAAGATAAAACCACCTAACTTTAATGGTTAGGTGAAGTCTAGTGAATAAGTTGAGGAATGGCTTCTTAGAATGAGAAATGATTTCCAGTTACATTATTACTCTTGCAACATGAAGGCTAGAGTGGATATTTACAACATGGACGACAGAGCATCCATTTGGTGGGAGTTGCTAAGTACCCTTGCAATTTGATTGTGATTGTTCCTAAGAAATCCACAATCAACTACTAAAGGTGGAAATTTGGTAAATCATGGAGACAAAATTTGGAATTTTGTAGGATGAGTCTTTGAATAGAGTGGAGAGAGAGCGATGGGGCATGCTGGTATACAATTAAAATCTATGATTGATGGGACCATGTCGAATTATAAGAGGATGTGAGATATTTATGTTCTTCTAGTGTCCATTTATGTGAGGCAATGCTACACTACTTGAGAACCTTATAGATCAATGTAATCCCACTGATGAGGTGTTCAAACTTCATGAAGAGGTTCTTGAATTGATAGTCAATGTTGGTTTCTTATCTGAGTTATACCTTTAACATGATTGACCCAAGTTCAAGTCTATTGGGGGTCCAACAAAGTCTCTAAAACTATCGACCCTCCTAGTAAACCAGAAGGAAACGCAGTACACGGAGTGCAGTGTGCAATCTCACCCGAGACAGTTCTATGGGTGGCTTCAATGCTCAGGTGCTTGCAACCTGGGACCGAGTGGGAATTTGAGAATGTACTATGTGATATTCAGTTAATTACTATATCATTCATCTATCTTAGTTATTATGTCGTTCTTTACTCATGCATGTAAGTCAACAGATCTAACTAGTTCATCAAGACATTCATCTAAGATCTAACCATTGATAGAAAATACATAAACAATAAGCATTCCACATAACAAATGATTTGCCATGGTTTACGTCCACAAAGATTTGTCTCTTAAGATCTTTTATTATGGTTCTGTCAGATATGGCTTCGTGCGCACTACAACTCTGTTCATTCATTCACAAAACATACTCCATGACCTTTACGAGACTGGCTAGATAACACCAGGGTCCTCAGCCTGTGATCTAACCCTCAAGGTCTAGTTACTTTTCTCCCCCACAACTCAACAACATCAAAAAAAGGTATCAAATTATAGTCGTGTTATAGACACATTACTCTATCTCATGCAAGTAACACACAACTCTCATCACCCTATCCTATACCTCCTAGGTATATATATATATATATATATATATATATATATACAACTGTTACATTCTCTTACCAAAACCCTAACCTAGTTAGGTCTTCTTGTATGCTAGCCTTACGCGCTTTTCTCCTCTGCATGCGTGTTTTCCTTTCGTCCACTACTTTTCCTTCCAGTTGTCTTTCTTTCCCATCTTCTTGCAGGCACGCCTCACATGCCTTTCTTCTAGTTGTCTTTCCTCCACATCATGCCTTTTACCCAAAATGGGCTTGTTCCCAACATTCCCCCAACACTAACATCGTGACTCATACCGAGTCACTACCTGACTTATGTAGTTTCCACTACTTGCTTTTTGCGCCTGTTACTTCCTATTGCAGTGAGTCATACATTTCCATTGTCTGATGGTATTATTGTTGGGTCGGACTACTCTTGTTGGCCATAGTAGTGACCACCTGATCCATGATAGGAGATCATAAAATATAGCCTCCCTCAGATCCGATCTTCTCAATTCTCTTCTTAGTTGTGTCACTCTCCATGAATGGCTTCTCTAACTTTTCTTGCAGGGGCTCCAACAATGCATGTCTTTCTATCTTTTGTGCTTGCAACACTTTCTCTTCCAATTACAGGGCCATCAACTCGGTGGTCGTTTTGATATTCTCCGACAGTGACACTGTTTTCTATCATTGCTTCACCTCCGCCATTGTTGCATGGATTTTATTTTCCTTCTCTTCGAGTTCCTAGAGGCTCCCATCCTCTAGGAGGTGAGTCCATAACTGCGCGCTCTTCTCTAACATCTTGGTGACTATCTGTATGCTTTGGATAATGTCCTCCACAGTTGTTTTTCCCTCCTGTTTGCACTATGTTCTGACTTCTGGAGGAGTAGTGGGTGTGACACGCTCCTCCAATTCTTTAATTTTCTCCTTATATTCCTGGATAATCTACTCTATCCTGCGTAGTTTATCTTTCAACGACCCTGCCTCCTCATTTGTGCTTTCAGGAATTGCTTGAAACAGCCTGTGGATCTGATTCTCCATCTCCTCCACTCTTTTCTATGCTCTCTCTTTCCATTGCACTTCAAGTTTGAGGGCTTATTTCATCGAGATATTATATGTCTAGGATACCTGTAGGTTTGTTACATCCACTCTTGCTCTAGACTGAATCTCATGCGCAACACTTACTTGAAGTTTATACAATTCCTTTGTTGGAATCTTGGCTAATGCCACGACCAACGTTTCGATGTCCTTTAAGGGTTTCCGCATTGTTTCATCATCAAGAAACATTATCTCTGACATGATGATGAAATTGGTGCTTGCATGTGCTACAAAATGCACTGTCTCTGAAACTGGCACTCCTTCCTTAGCTTGCATAGGTGTTTCTTTTGTGCCCATTCTACCCCAATCCTTAACTGCTCTAGTGCAATTTTTACCTCTTTCACTTGATCTGTGATTGAATCCCTATGCTTCTGTTGGGCCCGAGATATGATCACTTTTATGACGATTATTATACACTTTTGCCGCATGTGCATATGTGTTTTTCATATTTTAAAGGATCTTTTTGAAGAATTTCATGATAAAATGGTATGATCGACATAAGGTACGTATAATTCATGTTTAATGATTGTATCAAGTATAATTCATCATTTTTTATGATTTTCAGGATCTAATTCATGTTTTTCTGGTGTTATAGGGCAAACACACACTACGTTTCTAGTTCTGACACTTGATCTGGCACTTGTTTCGGCACTCGATCCGGCACTCTGTCCAACACTGCGTATTGCACAAAAATGCAGGGTGACTTGACGGTTAAGGTATTGGTGGCCAGTGACGGGAAAATTGAGCACGTGGGTTTTGTTTATCCTTTCCCCCTCCAGCTACTGAGTCTTGACAACTCAGTTTCAGTTGTTTAAGAGAGAGATTATTGGCTCACTTCGTTTTATTAGTTAGGGCATCATTTATTGTAATTTTCCAAATTTAGAAGTGGTTCGACCCTCCTGTGGTCGTCCACTTGGTCTGTAAGCTTATAAATATCACTAGGATGGTCAGAAGATTGTTAACCATGTATAAGAACTAGTGTATTGGAGACAAACTCAATTTTCTCTGTTTTGAGTTTTTACATCGCCAAAATTATGCCAGAATTGCGTTTTCAAGTTTTAATGGTGAATTCATCTTGTTAAGCTTGTGGTGTGCTTTTAGGGAGTGACCACGACTTGCTGGGGGGCCCACCAGCAGTCTGGTAATTGTCTTCATGTTTGTTTATGAATTTCCCAATTTAATTGTTCTCTTTTATTTTCTGTACATGTATATTTTTATTGTGTCAACTAGTTTGTTGTAGTTAATTGTTTTGCTTCTCTTTTGTAGGTTAGGATGATGAGATGTCTTAACATGCATTGATTTTGTAGATTAGGAGCAGACTTGCAAGTCTCTATACTAACCCCATGTGCATTTAGATGTTAGATTATGCTTGATTTATGATTTTATTGTTAAAGTTTAAAACAAAGTTTAATTAGAATAGAACATAGTTTGATTTGGGTTTTCTTTGACAAGGATTGATGGATGGATAAAATTAATTCCAGTTTTTTATTATAGATTGTTTACTTTAGTTTTATAAAGATATCATTTAATTAGTTGTTGGTTAATGTAGATTGTTAATTTACTTTCATAGTTTAATTTATGTTTTTAATTATTTCTTTATTGCAGTTTGAATTGTTAGAATAGACATAGTATAGTTTTGTTTTACACAATTTCCTTTCCTAGAATTAAAATGCAATTATAACTCTTAGTTAATGGTTGAATCTAGTTTTGCTTACATAGTATAGGAATCTAATGATGATCTCGTTATGTTGTTGATGGTTTATACATGAATATGCAAGGTATTTAACATTATTTTTGTCATGGCTAAATTCTCATTGGATTGTGTAATCCATACCTTTCATTTTGCCATTGAGATTAGTATTGAGCTTATACCATTGGAATTGTCCTTTGTTGTCAAATGCCATCGAGATATTATCCGACACCGAAGACATTCACACAACCACCAACATTATATTTGAATTTTCATAGGTTAAAAGAGATAGTTTTCCTTATTTCATAGATATAGTTTCTTTCTTTCATAGTTTAGAAAATAGTCTTATTTGTTGTTGTAGGGTAGATAGAATTTGCTTTGATAGATTAGATAGTAGTTTTCTTATCATAGATTAAGAATTAGTTGTTATTATTTCTTGCTTTCAATAAAATAGATTTCCTTTCATGCATTAGAAATAGTTTTTCATTGAGCATTTAGTCCAGTTGCCTCTTAGATTTCCTTTCACGCACTAGAAATAGTTTTGCATTAAGCATTTAGTCCACTTGCCTCTTAGGCTAGATAGTTGTTCAATGATGAGGTTTTACTTTAATTGCTTATAGTAGTTAGTTTCCTTTTCTTACTTGCATTTTTCTTTAGTAGGTTATTTAGGTGCCTTTGTTTACTTGTCTTTTGATTTAGTAGGTTAGTTAGGTGTCTTTGATTGCTTGTCTATTTACTTTAATAGGTTAGATAGGTTCTTTTGCTTACTTGCTTATTTATTTTCTTTCATAGGGTAGTTTCTCATTGAATGTAGGTTGGCAAGTTAAAGAAGTTTGCTTTTGTCATTTTCTTATTATGCTTAGTAGTTTTCTTATTGCTTATGGTTGAACTAGTTTTCTTTACATAGGGTTTTTACTTGCTTTCTTAGGACTATCCATTGATACTTGGCCCAAAAGTACTTAGGTTACCTAGTTTCAATTTTATTAGTAGGGTTTGCTCATTAGATAAGATTTTCTTGAGTAGATTAGCCTTAGATAGTTTCCTTCCTTAGTTAGAATATACTCCTACCAACCTTCTACCTTTGGCATATATTTTGCTACAACTCTAAGTTTACTTACCCCAGGTTGACAATTTAATTGAGGGTTTTTACTGTGTTTTTAGTGCATATATAACACCCATCAGCTTCTCAGCATTCTCCCATACTTCAGTCAGTATTTCCTCGACTGTTGTAACCACTAACTCCACATCATCTGGGGTTAGTGATATATGTCTCTATGGCTTATGGGAATTCGCCTTCTTTCGGCCACCACTGGTATGCTCCCTTGGCCACTTCTCCTAGGTGGTTGATGGCTCAAGGCTAGTGGGCCTCTGGGTATATCCTCCTTCAGTGGTTGGTCCCATTTCTCCTTCCTCAGGAATCTCCTGGGTTCCTTTCCCTTGTTCTTCCTCCTCAGGGATTTCTTGTGTCAATGTTCCTTCTTCTTCCGTGTGCACTTCTTCTATTGAGTGTATTGGTCATTGTTCTGTGCGCAGTGGAGCCTATGTAGATCCCCTTGGTGGCCGATTTTGTGTTCACGATTTCTTCTTGGATGGGGTGCTTCCCCCCTCTTGGCCTTGGGCACTTCTCTTTTTAGTTCTGGCCCCATTGGTGCCTGTTTGGTGCGTCGGGTCTAGTCTTCCTTGCATCTGAGGTCGTGAGATTGGTACCACGGTTGGAATCTCTGGTACATTCCATTGTTTAGGCCACTCCTGGACCTCTCTTTGGATTTATTCCGGCATGAAACAGTAGCTGATTTATAACCATTTCTTGTCTTTTTTTTTCTTTGCTTGCATCCATAAACTATGGCGCATTTCCCTAAAGTTCGCAACATGTCCAAACTATTGGAAATTCTCTAGTGTAATGCGCCATGTATCTGCAATAAGGTCCTCCATTTCTGTGAAATACCTCGCAAAGATGTCTGTGTTTGTCTTCTTTCTCTTGGGGTCTGCACTGCTGTGTAGTGATACGTATCTTGTTGTGCCACATTTCCTTGGTCTCTCCATATACTTGTTGTAGACCGGTTCTTTCCAACCAATGAGGCCAATGAAGATGAGTAACCATGAGTAGTGGAACTTAGAGCCCCAGTCTTGTGTGTCCTTGCAATCCTCCAAGAATGAATTCAGTAGGTATGGGGCCCATCTCATCGAGCTCCCATTTTCACACTACGAGGTGGTGATGACCACACCGACCGATACTTCCTCTTTGCAACACTTGCGCATTAGTTTGCATCTGAGGATTCTAGTGGAAAACCTTATTGTGGGATCGTTGATGTCACTGATTTTGATTCCCCTGTTACCACGCTTCGTGCCATACTTGGCCTTGATGTCATACGATATGGAATTAGCTCTGGTCTTATCCTCCAGGTACTTCTCTGGTTTTTCCCCATCTATGGGTAGCCTTGTGATTCCTGCGATGAGGTTCACAGTGATAGGCACTGACCTATCCATCCATAAGATTCTACCATGCACTCATGCAAGCAGTTTCTTAACGTAGGCGTTGATATGATTTCCCCTCCTAAAGTTTGGGGCATCCAGTAAGTTCATGATTTCATTGTTATATAGCCCCAGAATCCACTGTGCTGACACTAATAGTGGCATGCCAGATGAGCCTTCTACCTTGATTTCTAGGTAAATATAGGATGCCAGGTCTGGAAATTTGGTGACATCCGCCACGTCATGGTCCGAGTACTTAATTGAAGTCACTCTACTGACCATGTCATCATCTATGCGCACCCCACTTAGAATCTTCGGCAGAACCAGGGTCCCTTCTACCTGTGGTTGTGACCCTCCGTGCGTGTTGCTCTCATCTTGGCCCTTCTGTTTGGATTGTGGGAATGAGCCCCCCACATCTGGTACACCATTGTGTACTATTTCCGGTCCTACCTCTAGTTCATGGCTCTGTGGCGTTGAACTCGTGACCTACTCAGTCTATCGTGGCCCTTATCCTCTCGAGGTATCAGACTCAGTTCTTTCCAAGTCCTTCTCCATCTTTCTGGCCTCCTGCATTGGGTTTTGTTCCTCCTCGACCGTCACTGGGTTTGTTTCATACTCTGGTGTGTGGAGTTCATCCACATCCAGCACTATGGGTATCACTTGCCCCCTTGTATCTGTCGCATGAGCAGTACTTCGCATTTTTCTGCAGGCCCTTCCCGGCTCTCTAACTCAAGGTGGTGACATTGTGATGGGGTATACGCTTTAAATCTGCGAACGCGATGGATGATTGATCGAATTATTTCTCTATCGTTCTTTCACTAGACTCTAGGTTCTTATTCTTATAAATTGACACAATGATTTGATTTCCCCCCCTTTTTTTGACTTTATAGTGGGACGAAAAAGTGACAATTGTTTCGCACTGACAGTTGTCCCTTTTTTTCTTTTGGCGGTATTTCCTGTGCGTGGGAATGTTGTAATTGTTAACTAATGTCTTTGGCGCCTTGTTTTTGGCCTTTTCCCTTTATTCCATGCTACATTCTTTACCTCTGTGTACGGACTGTCGCAATTTTAATTGCCGCTTCCAGTTGGCACCTGAATTCCACAGCTATCATTTTACGAATTGTCAGGCTTTCCGACCGTTGGTCCTTTTTATGGCACGCTAGGCTTTTTGAGCGCGCAAAGTCCTTGGATTATATTCCCTTTTCTTTTGGCGCAATATTCTTATTTCATTGTGATGACTCAATGATTTTTGCATGCAGACTCTTTTCCTTTTCGTCGTACTGATTTGCTACCCTGCGCAGACGATTATTTATTTATTTATTTTAACTGGGAGGTAACTTTCAAGATGTGGGTGGTCGATTGTCCTTGTACATCTTTAGCCAAATTCCATTGATCATGCCCTTCAATTCTATCCCTTCCAAATCCTTCAACTGTACATCTCCTCCATCTATGACAGTCTTGACCTCATATGGTCCCAACCAATTCATTATGAACTTTACTGGATGTTGAAAAAACTTGTTTTCATATAGTAGGACTAGGCCTCCTTCTTTGAAACATTTTTTCTTGATATGTCGGTCATGCCAAGATTTGTCCATTTATTTCTATACTCCTTGGTGAAAGCCTACTAGAATCCTATCTTCTTCCATGCTGACCAATTGACTTAACCTTTCTTGTACCGAGCCTTGCTCTGTCATGTTTGTAATTGTTGCGACACACAAACTTGGTACCAAGAATTATAATGGCACCACTGCTTCTTGTCCATACACTAATATAAATGGTGTCTGCCTTGTTAACTTCTTGTAGGTAGTTCTATATGCCCATAATACTGCTGGTATCTTTGAATCCTAGTCCTCCTTGTTGACATTGCAAATCTTGGTTAGGGAATTCTCTAGAATCTTGTTGAAGGCTTCCACTGTTCCATTTTCCTGAGGATGGTATGGCATAATTTTCTGATGGTAGACCTCAAATTATTCAGTCATAGATCTGATAGTGTTTTTGATAAATTGAGTGCCTTGGTCACTCATCAGGATCCTTGGACATCCAAATCTGGTGAGAGCATATTCAAACAAGAAGTGTATTGTTGTCTATGCATTGCAATATTTAACTAGTGTTTCCTCTTCCTATATTGAGAGGTACTCCATCATAGTGATGATGTATTATGTGCCTGATCTTCTTTCAGGTGGGTGAATACGCCCAACAAAATCAATGTCCCATTTGTCAAACATGCGTAGCATTACTTGTGGGTGTAACGGAATCTCATCCCGTTTGTTTGGTTTGCCAAACCTATGAAAAACATCACATTGTTGACAATATTCCTTTGCATCTCAATGAACAGCTGGTCACCATAATCCTGCATGTAGTACCTTTTTCGCAATATCTTTTCCTGCATAGTTTCCTCCAACTATTCCTTCATGGGATTCTGCCAGTATCCTAGGCCTTTCATGTTCCAACGCACACCTTCTCAAGATGTTGTCTGTCCCCATTTTATATAAGTGCCCAATGATAAACCAGTAGTTGGCTACTCAGACAACTAGATTCTTCCTCTACGTGGTGTTAAATTCCTGTGATGTAGTCCCTATACTTAAATGTTGAATAATGTCAACAAAATAATCATTCGTGACCTGAACTGAAAATAACTGTGCGTCAGGGAAGGTATCCTCTAATTTTGTAGGCTCCTCACCATTGGTGAACCTTGACAAGTGATCAGGTCATGCGTTCATCTTCCCTAGTTTCACTATGACTTCATAGTCAAATTATTAAAAAAGTAGTAACCATCGACATATTCTCCCCCCCCAACACTGGCTTGTTGACTAGGTACTTAAGGAATGGATGATCAATGAACATATTAAAATGGTTTCCAAGTAGGTAATACCTGAATTTTTGAAGTGCATACACCATTGCTAGACCTTCTTGCTTTGTAGTGTTGTAGTTCTACTTGGAGTCTGACAATTTTCTGCTTGCAAATGCTATGGGATGGTCCAAATCCCCTACTCCTGGTTTTTCAAGAATAGCTCCCAGGGCTATGGTTGATGCATATACATGCACATGGAATGTATTCTCCCAATATGGAAATACTAATATGGGTGTTCTAACCATCTTCTCCTTCAGGGTGTGAAATCTGTGCTGACAACTCTCATTCCACTGGAATTTAGTATCCTTCTTAAGTAATTTCTCCATCGGTGTCGTGATCTATGCATACCCCTTGATAAATTTTCTGTAATATCCTATGTGTCCTAATGTGGCCCTCAGATGGCACTGATTTCAGTGGTGGTAAGTTCACAATTAATACAACCTTTGCAGGATCCACGATCAAACCTTGTTTGCATACTATGTGACCCAATAGAATTCTGAAGGGTGTTCCAAATATACATTTATTAATGTTAAAGGATATTTAGCATTGCCTGCATATTTATAAGATCAGCCTCAACACCTCTACATGATCCTTCAACAGACTGTACACTATCCAATCATCCAAATATACCTCTAGAAATTGATGGATGAATTCTTTGAAGGAAACAATGACTACTCTGGAGAAAATTGTTGGTGCATTTTTCAGTCCAAAAGGCATGACCGTGTACTGGTAGGATCTCCATTCTGTTGCAAAGGTAGTCTTGTGTCGATCTTCTGGTGCTATCTTGATTTGTTGGTATCTTGAGAATCCATTATTGAATGAGTATGCTTCCTAGCCTCCCACATTTTCTAGGACTTCATCTGTAAAGGGTGTAGGCAAGGAGATTCTTATGCCTCCTTTATTTTTCTCCTGAACTCGTGTAGTAATTTTGTTATCCTGTCCACTATTTTCTCATCCCAGTAGTCTCCAATGCTGGCCATTTTGGGATTCTCAATTGTCCCAATGTTGACTTTTTTCACCTTGATCAATGCAGTAATTACTTTTGATTCTAGTGGTGGACCTTCCACTTCTCTTTCACCTTCAACTTATTCAATATGAATATCGCGTTAATCATCTTCATCTGGTACTTCTTCCTACACATGGTAGCATGAAAATAGTTCTTTCATTGCCTTTCTTTTTTGTTGTTGTTCTTTTGTTATGAGTTCAACTTCTGGTTCCTTAATAAATATCACCCCTCTTATTTTTTTAAGGAATGCATCTATGTTGGGGTTCTCATGTTCAAATGAGAAAGTGTTTGTAAATTTCTTCTATAGTATTGGCCAGCTCGTAGTTTCTCTACACAGTTCCTGGTCCGTATACTAGTTTGTTGGGATTCCCTCTAATGTGTGTACGAAATGATGAGGCCATTATTTTGGGGGTGTCATTTTCCACAGTGCTCTGCACTTCTCCAAGTGTTCTGCTGGTTCCCCCTATCCATCATATTTATGTTACTGGTTGTTTCTTTGTTCTATGCCAAACCTAATGCACAATAAGCTCTTACATTGATACCAATCCTTGATTGTTTCCTTGTGTGCACCCCACCATCTTGTAGGTGTAGCTTTAAGTGCAATGTCGATAGATAACAATCTTTGAATTTCTGATACTTTGTCCTCATATCTTGTTAGGAATTCCTCCAAGTCATTGATTCCATGGAAACTTGGAGGTTCTTTGACTTCTGTCCCAACCCACCTTACTGCACAGTCTATTCGTGTGCATCTTCTGGTTGAGACCTCATGTAGGAACTACTGCCAATTCTCCAGACCAGTGTCTGAGTTGGAAGCACATGATGTGATACTTCTCTAGCTAAGTACACCATTGGAAGCTAGGATAATGTAATCTTCGGTGTGCGTGGTGGTCTGGTAGAACTGGTTAATTTCTTCCAGATCTAGACATGTTGGTTCCACAAATCTTTTGGCTTCTGATGGATCTAGAGGCACGATAACCCTTTATTTTATTGAATCAAATGTCATATTCTTGGTCTTCAGGTTGATTATTGCCTGATTTTCAAATGCTCAATCCAATCCCAATAATGTTGGATATGGTGTTGTGTCATCCACAATTTCGATCACTTCAAAGTTTGCCTTAGTGCTCACTTCGTCCAGGTCTACTATCACTCCTTTCAGCCTCCCTATTAGTAGAACTCTATGTTGGTTTGCTAACTTTAGTTGGACTAGTGAGTAGCCTAAGTTAGGTTCTCCCATGCATTGCCATGTCTTTTTGGACAATACATTCACTTCAAATCCCATATCTAATATCACATCGCCCATGTTAAAATATCTGATGTTGGCATTCAATCTAAACTCTATGTTGGTTCTCCTTCTAGCATGGAGGTGGTTGACTATCCTCTGTTCTATATTTCCCTCAGAGTTTGTGGTACATATTTCTAACAAATTTTGTAATACTATAATAGATGATGGATCCTTAAATAATTGAATACAGGATTGCAGGAATGTTTTAATACAACTTACTTGGTTTCTCAGGTGGACTTCACTGGTATGGTCCAATGTTGAAGGCATTTCATATGTTGGGATGTCTTGGGTATGTTTCACGGTAGATGTAGATGCAACATTATTCTTGAGAAATTCTTGTCTGGCCTCCTTAAAGGTCTCCTCCTTTTATGCATCAAATCACTTGGGTGGCTCAATGTTTTTCTTAATCCACTAGTTTTGTACTGGCTCTTGTTTATCCGCATCATCGCCTATTTTCGCACCTCTGCGCATCACTATGTTGATGTTCCTGCAATCTTCTCTAGATTCTATAGAGATCCACTATACGTTCTGATTGTTTATATTATGTTTCTCCTATATATTCCCCAACAATGTTGTGCAATCTTTTTGTGTCGTGATCTGTTGCGCGACAATACATGCATGTTGCAGGTGGTAGAGGGAATTCTCTTGCATAGTGCCCTAAATATTGGCAGTTATGGAATACTATTGGACCTCTTTCGCGTCCAAATCCTCCTCTTCCTCGTCCTCCTCTTCTATACCTAGTGTGATCCCCGCATGGTGTATTTTATTTAGGTACCTGATTATACTGCGCAGGGTTATGCTGTGGCTGCGCAGTGTTATACTGCGGCTGCGCGTTGTTATACTACTGCGACATAGTATTATACTTTGTGATGCCTAATTAAATTGAGGTGCAACTTTCCCTATCATCATTTCGTCTTGCACCCTATATGTGTTGGATGTACTTTCCCTCATCAGATCCATGGTTCTGCAGTCCTTGTCATTGTGGCCTAATGACTTGCAAAAAGTGCAGTATGCATTCTTTGGCATTTTTTGGTATTGCTGCATCATAGGACAATGATATGTATCATGCCCATTGTTGAGCTCTAGTTTTTTCATACTTTCCACCATACAAATTCACTCATCATTACACCTTCTCCCTACATTTCGTCAATAATATATCACTAATTACACCATAAACCTCCATTATCTCTTGTTATTCATCCTATGTGGTTAATACATAATTTTCCATATTTTTAGTGATCAAAACGATGATTATACAATAGTTTTGTTGATGATGGTTTAATCCTATGTTTCTATGTCCAAGGAGGATATTATGTATTGTTCAGGTTCCGGTATATGCACTACTCATGTTTCGATACATGTATTGTTCTTGTTCTGGTACCCGCATTGCAGGTCATCCAGTACTCCAAGTCATCCAGTACCAGACGGTTCTACAGTCAACCAATACCTGAAAAGTCATCCATTACCCACACTCCATGTCATCTAGTGTCAATACTCCATGTCATCCAGTACTTAGTTCATCCGGTACCAATACTGCGCTCATCCGGTACAAGAAGGTTCTACAAGTCATTTGGTACTCACACTCCATGTCATTCGGTACTCACACTCCATGTCATTCGGTACCCACACTCCATGTCATTCGGTACCCACACTCCATGTCATCTAGCACTCAAAAATCAACACATCCAGTACTATAATGTTCTAGAAACCATCCAGTACCAAAACACTCCAGGTCATCTGGTACCAACATCAACAATAATTCGGTACTAGAAATAATTTGAAATTTTGGAAAGTTTCTAGAGGAAAATCGGGGACATGGGTTGTGTCCAGAGGGACGTTTACATGCGGAAACATGAGGCATAATTCACCCATATCACACGTGTGGACCTCCATCTCAGGGGGAATGATTATGCAAAAATTAGCAAAAATCTCAAACTGCCAACTTGCGCCTCGATTTCCATGCAGATGGCATCAGATCTAGAAATTCTACAGAATGGGTTTTGTCCATAATATGGAAAATTAAGTAATACACAGGCATATTTTAAAAATTAGAATTGGTTTGGAAGATATGGGTGGGGGCCTAACTCGATCTGCCTAGATTGCAATAAAACCTAGATTTTTGAGGATTTTATCTAAAAATGTAAATTTGAAATCTGAGCATTGGTATTCGGTCCCATACACTCCTCAATGATTTTTGATGTATAAATAAGCCTTATAGGGCTATGAGAAATCCAATTATCATTATGGAACATTCATTGATAGTTAAGGTCAGAATGTTATTGTGAGAGTGATCTTCCCTTTTGTAATTTATGAATTTGATGAAATGAAAGAGTTATTGCTCCTGTGCATGATTCCAAGAATTCGAGTGATCTGATTTTTTTCAAGCAACACTCACCACCTAGGAAGGCCCCTCAGAGTGAGTAAGTGTTTCCATGTTTCATTTATTTAATAGTTAGATTTTATTTCATTTACATTTTTTTAATTTTTTTCATGTGTAGTTTGATTTTTTATAGATCATGATTGATTGTAATTTCAATTTCATTTTATGAATTCATGTTTAACAAACACTCAAATTTCAGTGTGTGTGTTATTGTTTCATCTATAACCATTGATCACAGTCTATAACCATTGAGAAGTGTTTCCATAAAACAGAGTATGAGATTTTCATAGTTAATTAATGCAAAGATAAACCATAAGTTTCTCACACGACAATTTGATTATTCTCATTACACTTCAGCACATTGAGATCACATGTTTGATTTCATTACTTTGAGGATTTTAAGTAACCTGTTAGAACTCTGATTTCATAAAAAAAAAAAACATAGAGCTCTCAATGAATTTCTGTCTCAGGCATTCTGAAATAAAAAATCAAGAAACAACCTTGATAAATATGAATTGAATGGGAATGATTATAGATCAGCCTACAACACAAATTCCAGAACCAAATCTAATTTTTAATTTGCAAATTGGTTGTGCATTAAATAAGAGGCAAAATAATTGGGTTTGAGCAAAGAGAAACATTCCAACATACTTATAAACAAAGAAGTATTTATTGCCAATAAATGAATTGATCATCATTTATATACACTGGAACAAATCAAAATTCTGAAAAGGAAACTTGATGGAGAGTTGACAATTAGTTTGACTGAGTTTTTAGAGTGATTGGGTATTATGATAAGTCATTATTTCAAGGGTGTGGTTGAAGAGTTAGTACTTTGTTTTACATATTATTTGATTGAGTACTCAGTTTGTATGAGTGGTTTGTCTTACGAGTTTAATTACTAGCCTTCAGATTTCAAGTTGAGTTGATAAAGCTTAGTAGTCTATYTTGGTTTGGTTTGAAAGTCAAKTTGAGGGTACTYTGTTTACAACATATTTGGTTTCATTATAGATTTTGGGTACCAGTTTGCATTATAATTTMTTTTATAAATTTSAGAAATTTAGTTGATTAAGTGAATCTTAGGTGTTGATTGAGTTTGATGATTTTGAGTTTCCCGCACTTAATTTTATTTCCCRTATCTTTGGATTCCTTGCACTTTACTTTCACATAGTTTCAATCACCAATAGACAGATTAAAGGTCTAACTCGTGAGATATGGCCTTCCCAYGTTGGAATTCTTCCTAAGGTGTTAGTTTCTATCRTGAATTTCATTTCCGTTGGCTTGTTTCTTTTATTTCATTTAAGTGTGGATCCGCTATAGGAAATAATCATTGAAAGACATAATACTTGAGTAAGATACTCATGATTAATCACACGAACATCACCCTGAGTGCATGAAAGACTGTGATCTAAGCCCTTATAGAACTAAGTTATTCATGTGTCCCAGTGATGAATCCTTAGTGTTAATTTCCTATGGTGTGGGTTTGAAGATTATTTTGCCAACTTTAGATTAGGCTAGACTAGTATTTGATCCTACGTTTCCTGTGCTTGCACCTCGAAGCTTACGAGCCCCAGTTGATAATTAAATGTGGGAATTAATAGTGCATATATTTATCCCCAACACCCGTGTGTCTTTCAAATTTCACACTAGGTTCCTCCTATCGACAATGGATTTGGCATCCCTATTTCCATATATAATGAAAATGTTGGATATTCATTCTTATGGTTCCCTTTTGTTATACATGTGGTACATCACACAACTTTGTGCTTGTCCTTGCCCTTATTCTGATTGAGTTGAAAGGTAAGATTCTTCATATCCTCCTTCAACTCCTCTATAGTTGGATCTATCTTGTGGTACTGAGTCTCCTCCATTTGTAAGGCTACATGTAGATCCTCTTCTTGATATTGGATTTTTTGTTGTCTGAGTGGGTATTTCAGGTGTGGTAACAAAGAATTCACAAACATATGCCTATGCTGCATGTCAGTCATGGCATACCTCAATTTTCATTTTGGACGTTTAAATTGATGGTCAATTTCCCAGACAGATTCTCTTGGTTTCTGTCAGATTTCTATCATATCATTCATGTATTGATCCTCTGAGCTCTGCTTCTGGAACTCATTAATGTATGTTAGTGTCTTTGTTGTCCCAGGTGAATTGTTTACGTCTAGACTCATGTACCAGTCTAGTGCACGGTCTCTTAGCGTGATGGCTAGTTGCACCAGTTTAGTGTCTTCATCAGTGATATGTTTTTCTTCCCAGATATTTTCATAGATAAACATGTGCTTCTTAGGGTCTTCTACTGACTGTCCTTGAAATTATGGTAACTGATTGGTGGGATCATGTCCTGCCATCCTGAATGATGAACTACTACCTCTGTGCAGTGTAGATACTTGACTAATGCTTCCTGAACCGGATCCCCTAGTTGTTGTTCCTTCTGTAGATGTACTTCATGTTGTCTTCCTCCTCCCAAAATTCGGTTGTCTAAATGGTGATGTGCTTCTTGGTGTGCTAGTCGCACATGGGTTTATGGGTTCCACATTGACATTAATATGGATAGGATTGATGCCTTCTATTCTCGCTCTTGGACCTCTCATGTTCCTCTCATATGTTTCGCGTAGGATTTCCTCAATCTTCTCCACATCCCATAGATCATCTACCTCCTCTTCATCACTTTCCAAGCCTTCCCTCACAGTTATGGCTCTCTTCCTTTTGTTCACCTTGTAGTGGTAGGGTACTCCACTGCGTGTCTTTCCAGTTGTCACCATGATCTGCTTGATCTGGTCATTGTCCATCATGATTGGGTCCAAGGATTCCTCCTTTTTTCCTTTATCCCTTTCTTCTTGCATTTTTCCCATTTTTGTCAGTGCTTCCCCCCTTCCCCCATGAACACACGAAAGTTTAAATTTATGACTCCATTGTCATTACACCTTTGTTATATAGTAATATCTTAATAGAAGTATACAACGATATAATATACCTTCCTTGAGGCCCACGTAGAAACTCTTTCTCTTATCCACTGTACAACTTCATGGTATCTACTACAAATTCTGTTATAAAGCATCCTACAGTACTATCAAGCCAAAACTCTAGTGCACGGGTGAATTTGTTATTTACCTGTTGTAGCTACATGATCTAAACTAAGGTCCACTCTAACTGTCAGATCTGATTTGTTGTGTGGTTATCCTTCAACCTCAATATCCACTCCTGCAATAAGTGTGGAAAATCACAGAAAAAGACTTCATTCATATCAATAAACACATACTTCTCAAGATATTTGTGCAGTGTTATTTTAGGTTTTCTATTATCTTTCTGCACAAACTCTAGATCCTTTGTCTTTAGCCAACTTTTGATCTCTTCTTTTGAGGGATTCCACAGTCTCAACATTCCCTCTTATATTTTCATTTTTGTTTACACTTTGGTCCTGGATCTTACATTCTTTTAACAATTTTCAACAGATCAAACATTATTTTAACAAATCTTCAACAGATTGCATCCACTCAATCCTATGTTGTTCCAATCGACAACATAACCATTTGTTGGTTTCTTATCTGAGTTATACCTTTAACATGATTCACCCAGGTTCAAGTCTATTGGGGGTCCAACAAAGTCTCTAAAACTATCGGGCGTCCTGGTAAACCAGAAGGCAACGTAGTACATAGAGTGCACTGCGCAGTCTCACCCGAGATAGTTCTATGGGTGGTTGCAACGCTCAGGTGCTTGCACCCTGGAACTGAGTGGGGATCTTGGATTGTACTATGTGATATTCATTCAATTACTATATCATTCATCTATCTTAGTTATTCTGTCATTCTTTACTCATGCATGTAAATCAACAGATCTAACTACTTCATCAAGATATTCATCTAAGATCTAACCATTGACAACAAATACATAAACACTAAGAATTCCACATAACACATGATTTACTGCAGTTCACCCCCTCCTAGGCTACGTCCACAAATATTTGGATCTTAATCTCTTTTATTATGGTTCTGTCAGATATGGCATCACGCGCACTACAACTTCGTTCATACATTCACAAAACAAACTCCACTACCTTTACGAGGCTGAATAGATCGAACCAGGATCCTCAGCGTGTGATCTAACCCTCAAGGCATAGTTACTTTTCTCTCCCACATCTCAATAGCTTACAAAAAAGTATTGGATTATAGTCGTGTTATAGACCCGTTACTCTATCTAACGCAAGTAACACACAACTCTCAACACCCTCTCCTAGACCTATATATATATATATATATATCTATTTTTGGCTCATCAACCATTACATTCTCTTACCAAAACCCTAACCTAATTAGGTCTTCTTGCATGCTGGACTTGCGCGCTTTTCTCCTCTACATTTTTTTTTCCTTTCATCCAATGATTTTCCTGGTAGGTGTCTTTCTTTCCCATCTTCTTTCATGCATGCCTCACATTCCTTTTTGCTAGTTGTCTTTCCTCCACATCGTGCCTTTTCCCCAAAATGGGCCCGTGCCCAATAGTCAATAACATTTATTCCTCATGGGTTTATCTTAGTGAGGGAATTTTATGGAATTAAAGGAAATTACTCAAGGAGGAGGCATGTATGTCAATGACTATACTGAGTTGTATAAATTCTTAAAACCACAAAAAAAGTATCGAAACCCCTATTGACTGTACATAAAGTTTACCTATTTACACAGTGACATACATTTTTGTTTAAAAAATTGAATCTCATTCTCTTGATTACTTCTCAAGACTTCACATGGATTTAGTGGTGAGATGTTTAGGAGGGGAGTTATTTGAATGGAACATTGGATTGTACATAAACCTCATCACACATGTAGTTTCTAGATCCATTATAGATCTATAGGTCTTTGGCTACGAGATTATACTATTCTCTATTTCCTTAAAGAATGTTCCGCCACTCCATCCATATATAAGAGTATGCAATTCATGGCTCAGAGAGCATAGGATGGAGAGATGGGTGAACTTTATGAAACGTGCAATTGTTGGTGACATCAACAAGGTCCGTAATGAGTCCTTATTTGGATGGTGGGAGTAGCATATGATTTGCATTAAGGATTATCAATATGTTGGCCTTGAATTTTGAAGAGATATCATTCTAGATTTGATTCTAGAGACCTTGTGGAGAGATATATGTAACAAAGGTTTTAATTTTTTCATATTTAATATTTAATATTTTTTTAATTACATTATATTTTTTAAGCGTGCAATGATACTTATAAGCATGCTTGTCTTAAAATGGTTGGTCCTTAGATCCTTTTAGAATTCCCAAGGACCATCACAAACCATAGGTGGGAGACGAGGTGGACCAGACATGACCACATGCACCACTAGTTAAGAGAGTAAAGGTGGTACCTCTGGATGACTTGAGAGTGTGCCTCGAGTGTCTAACCATTGGGATTCCAACTACGAGATTTGTGGAGATTCCATTTGTCTCACGAAAACATGTAGAAGGTCTTATGTGTATGTAGGCATTTTAACATAAAGCATCAATGAGAAAACCCTAAACATACAAAACCATAAACCTAGAAGATGAAACCGCAAAAGGTTTGTGGGCCCCGATCTGGTTAATTGATACCTTAACTTCTCGAGGGTGTAAATTTTGCATATGATCTCCATTTGGGGTGCTTTCTAGCCTATTAGAAAGGTCTAGATAAGAATTAAACATTTTGAATGGAACAATACATACCTTTGGCTATATATTGGGCGTTTTTGCACCAAAAAAACATCCTTTAGGGCTTCAAAATGACCCCAAAAGTTCATGACTTGAAAAAAAACTGTAGAAAAATGCCGAGATGGAAACTGTGTTTTCAGCCAATGGACTAGGTGTGTGGCCACCAATTTCCACCTAGATCAACTAAACAACAATGGTTGGTTTAGTTTATAACTTTATATCAAACTTTCATTTTTTTGGTATTTTGAAGTAAAAGACTATATGATAATGTACTTCCATAAATATCTTTGTGCTATTTTGATGCAGGGATTTTTTTGAGGGTCATAAATTTTGACTTGGTTATCCATTTGGGATGAAATTTTACGAGGATTTTCATCTTGAAAATCATTTATACACTAAGGTATAAGGCCTCATATAAGGAATTCCTTCATATAAGGCCTCAAATTGGGGTTTTAGTGTTTTCAAAGGAATTTTTAATTTTTCAATTATCAGTTATCTCTTAGTTTATGAGATTAATTAGGAAAGTGAGTTGAAAAATAGTGTCACTCTAGTTAGCTCTTAGTTAGTGGTCATTTTTAGAGTCATGCGAGAATTTTCTAAATTTAGTTGTCTTTCTAAAAAATAGTTGTTTTTCTAAAATTAGTTGTTTTCGAAATCCCAGATAGTAGTTATAAGGGGTTGAAATTCAATTGTAATAGTTAGGATGGAGAAGGAATACAAGAGAGTTATTTTTCCATTCTCCCATGTTTTCATGGTTTATTTGATCTTGTGAATGAATCTCAGGCTTTGGCTACATCATATTTTAAGCTGTGTGGACAACCATTTAATGAGTTGAGCAATAGCGAAATTGTTTTGTCCGTTCCTTGATATGTTCATTATATGATACATATGCATTGTAGGAAAAATATTGTGTAGAAAGTATAAGGTGTAGTACATGATCCTTTGGTTTCTTTCTCAGAGATGACATTGTATTTTTATTATCCATTTGACATAAAACTAGTTTATTAAAGGAATAGATTTGTAGTGATGCTTGTGGAGTCGCCTATTTTGATTAAAATGTAGAGTGAATTAAAGCTAGTTCTATTGTTGACTACTTTATGACTAAATTGTTAGTAATCATCAATGATGGAGTTACTTCAAATATTTTATGTGACTTTCTTGGTAAATTGTTATGGATTTATTGGTAGAATGTCAATCTAATCTATGTCTAAAATGAAACATTTTCTCTTTCAAAACCTTTCTATAATTTAAATTCAATTTTGAGGAGGAAAGTGTATTTTATTTATGTTTCATATGTGGGTTTATTACATATGGTATCGAAGCAAGATTACATCACTTGGAGTTCTATGGGATCAAAATATGAATGATGTTATTAGATGTTGGAAAAGCTAACATTTTTATTTTCCTTATCTAACATTGTTTTCATAGAGAAAGAGAAAGACATGATACAAACATCATGGAAGATGCACCACACATCCAAGAAACTAAGACAAATGAGAGGAGTAATACTCCTCCAAACATGGAAGAGACTATGAGAATTATGAAAGAAAATAATGAGAAGATTATCAAAGCCCAAGAGGAACAAAGGGAATTGAATGTAGTTTTGTTACAAAGCTTGAATGAGATTTAGAAAAATATGCAACATGGATAGATATCAAGTAACAATGGTAAAATTCCTTCAATAAAGAGGTCTCTTAGCATAAAAAATTAGACCTCCAGTGATGATACTGATACAACATCAAATTATTCAAGATAGAATACAACTACTTCTGATGAATCCATCAATAATGGGTCAAAACCTTCTTCTAGGAATACGAAGAAGAAAATTTCGAAAGACTAATTATAGGGGGGTTTCAAAATACAAAACCACCTACCTTTAATGGTGAGGTGAAGTCTAGTGAAGAAGTTGAGTCATGGATTCTTGGAATGAGAAAGTATTTTCAGGTACATGATTACTCTCGCAACATGAAGGCTAGAGTGGATATTCACAACATGAACAACAGAGTATCCATTTGGTCGGAGGTACAGAGTACCCTTGCAATTTTATTGTGATTGTCCTTGAGAAAGACACAATCAATTACTAAAGGTGAAAATTAGGTAAATCGTGGAGACAAAATTTGGAATTTTGTAGGATGATTCTTTGATTAGAGTGGAGAGAGGGGCTTCTAGATGACTCATGAGGGTTCTCCAACTTCACATGGCCATAACTCTCTAATCGTGAGGATTTATGTGATATTACACATACCACCAAAAATGGAATGACATGTAATATCCATATATAATATTCTTACCTACAAATATATCAAAACTCATACCATTATCCATCAGAAAAACTTGGGTCCATTACCCAAACCTTTCTCCAACTTCACATGGCCATAACTCTCTAACCGTGAGGAGTTATGTGATGTTCCACATACCAACAGAAATGGAATGACATGTAATATCCATATGGAATAGTATTAACTTCAAATATATGAAAACTCATACCATTATCCATCAAACAAACTTGGTTCCATTACCCAAACCTTTGTGCTACCAGAATTTTCTATCGGACTTTCTTCAAGGGTTGACATCAGTGACAACAAACCCAAAAAATCAACACTTACTGTTAAGGAGTTTATTTATCTTTCATCATGTTTGTTACAGAATAATTCCCTTGTGGATAGATGAATATTCCCTTGGAGTACAAACCCCTCTACCAAGATAGAAAACTACCTTTGGACACTACCATTCCTATAGATTAATTATGCCCATCGAAAAAGAGAGAAGGAGGTATAATATGATGTACCTCACTTTTGAATTTTGTCCACACTGCTCCAATCTATGATTTCTGAATAGTACCTACAATGGATCACAAGAAACAAACAACTATTAATTCTACTCTAACGGATTAGACAAAATCGATCTATCTATGAAATATTAAAACAAGAATAGACAAGTACATGTAAACACATAATAGAAGGAAATAGGCGAAATATATTGATGAGAACTTTAAAAGGACAATTACAATTCCGGATGATGTTGCAACAACCTCCCCAAATCCTCCTCGTCCAACCCATTTCTCGAAATATCCACAATGAGAATAACAATTCTTTATTGATTACTTCTCCTCCTTGTTCACCTTGGTTATATTTGGGATTAGTTGAGGATATGAATCCATCAGTTGTGATATCTCCCTTAGATGCAACCTGAGGGTTAGATTCGATCCAAACCAACTCGATACATCCATAGTTGTCCTTTAGACAAAAAGGGGATTTATTCCAAGATTTTCTCAACCAATTCGRTGCTCCCTTATAATGGGCAACAAAGTGCTACAACTCTCCATTCTATATGACAAAGAGTGCTAGTTCTCCCTGTATATGATCAGGGAAGCATTGATCTTCCAAAAGTTTCTAAGATGATCAATTCCCATAGAAAAACACTTTSTTCGGAATGTCAAATGATGGGTCTTATTCTTCTAACATGTTTTAGGGGTTGTATCGAGTGTTTTCATGGTGTCGTTCATGATGTGACACTTACGTGACGAAAATGCAACACTTGCGACAAAAGTGYGACAGTTACGACACTTACAACAATGAGAACGTGACATTATCAAAGTGAGKAATTTTGATGTGTAACAAATTTCCCCCCAAAGTGTGAAGTCAGAAAATGAAAGTTGATGGCTGAAGAACTTTATATATTCTTCGAAGCAAGGGTATGGAGTCGAGGAACCTGGTAGAAGCTGTAGAAAAGCATCAAACAATGTTAATATTTGGTCCATTCCCGAGGTAGGAATATGTATGATTGGACTATAAATGACTCAAAGTATGGCCGCCAATAAATACACTGCGGATACATGATCATATTGACTAAGGGTATGGCCACCAAATATATAATGTGGATCCATAATTATATGTCATGAACTGATCGTAGCCATGCAAAATACACAATGGAGCTACAAGATGATAAAACATATCCACAGACCAATACAATGTGGACATATGTGACAACATAAATATTAGCATGCTCAAATGAATTCCTTCATAGACTGGGAAAAGAAGATATCAAAATCAATTCTCAACCCAGGGTCTTTGTCCCAATCTTGATGTGGTACAAATATAGCCATGTGAATAGATGTTTTGATGTCGAACATGGTAGAAACCACTTGATTACCGGTCATTTAGGTAAACCACTAACAAGTGCGAGGGAAATCACCAGTGATGTAAATGACTCCCAAGGTACCCTACTACAATCCAACAAATGTGAATAAATGAGTTGAGGTCGAACATTTATGGAATCACCCGATCAGAGGTCAATGATGTAAACCTATCGTCGGAAGCGAGGAGGCCTACCATTAAGGAATGCAAGTCCCAAGGTACTAACTAGTTTCTAATTCTAATTTTGAGATGAAGTGTTGAATTTAACAAGAAAATACTCTTCGAAGGAGGGCCTTGATGTATCCCCCATCATCAACACAAAAATCACATAGGAAAGTGATAATATATAGCATATGAACAGATACTGGCATGGGTATGGAAACTGGTAATTGTGTAGATACTTCCCTTGAACATTGAGGCATGACATGAGACTTGGAAATATAAACAAAGAGTGGACCAAAACATAATGCAGCGAGTGCTGAGGCATTCTTTGGATGGTTCAAAGTAGTGCAAAGACTCATAGGATTGGTTCAGTGTAGAGGTTTATAATATTATCCAAGTGTTCAGTGTGAAGGTTAAAACAAGTGTCTTGTTCAAGGGTGACTGCAATATCTGTTTACAAACGTTTTCAAGAAACTTGACCCACTTCCTTCAATTTTTTCTCCATACAGATAGATGAGTACTTATTTTTAATTTAACAAGCTTGGGGAGGATAACACATGCTCAATATAACTCACCTTTGGTAAGCTCCTATTAATTTGTTTAACAAACTGGAAGAAGTAAGGGTTCTTCCCCATATGGGCCCTTCAATTTGTAGTTTAGCGAGTCAAGAGAAGGAAAAGTCAATGGTTTTTCATGTTTAGAGAGTCTGAAAAGAACTTAAAGGCGACTCTAGGGTTTTCCTTTTTTGTAATTTTAGTCTCCGATCTCCAAAAAGGAGATAAACTATTACTTGGAAGATGCCCTTTCAAACATTTTAATGAGTGTGAAGGGAAGCAAGATCGCTCGACAATATTTCCATGTTTAGAGAGTTAGAAAAGAGCTTAAAGGTTATACATGGTTTCCTTTTCTGTATAACCTTTACGAGTTCGAAAAAGTGATAAAAATATACTCGTTTACATTCTCATGTATTTGTGAGCATGAGAAAGAACAAATATTAAGCTCATTGGTTGTTACAAGGTCATCGAAATAAATTCACTCAAATTCCTGTAAAATCAAGTTGTTATGGCCATAAGATATTAGTAATTCCTCGAAAAAATAATAAAAAACCCAAAAATATAATTTATAATAAGGAGAAATGACCTAATTGAACATATCAAATATCAAACTAGGTCAACAATTCATGTTTACCCTTGTTTTTACCATTCTCATATGGTATTTGATTTTTTTTTTTCTTTTGGAGCATTTTTCAAGCGTTGATTGCGGGGGCCATGGGAAAGTGTTTCCATAACTATTTAGACCAAGTTGGTTGTCTCTTCCTCCTCAGTCTTTTTCATGCCTTTTTATTGCATTTTATCCTTTAGTTTAGGTGTTATAGGCTCCTTGGGAAGCCCTAGAGTGTCGAACTGGATTGACACTCCCTCAAGGCATCAAGAGGAGCATTGATTGTGATTTCAATGTGCTGGTGTGTGCATTGAGGGTGCACTAGCACTCCGTTGGCTTATTTTATGGAGCACTAGGTGCATAACTCAAAATGTTTTTGATTTTTAGGCTAAAAATAGGTAATTTATTTCATTGAGGATTTAGCTAATGATGATTTAATTGATATTTTTGTAGGTTTCATCCATAGCTAGCCATGTTTGAGTGGAAAGAACCTGAAAATGATTTTGAGCACATAGCCACTCTTCAAGACCCTCAAGCGAGGGTGGCCTTGCACAATTGTAGCTTGCTCAAGTATTTAAAACTTCAGAACATGAGAAAATAAGTTTTATTGCTTGAATACTTGATTGGTCTATGGAACGATGTAGAGCAAGCATTCTAAATAGGGTTTCATATGCTTGATATTGAGATGGATGATGTATAATTTTTGGTAGGGCTCTCAAGGAGAGGGGCACCCATACTTTTTTCTGGACACCAGGCTACTCCGAGACTGAACGATGCATATGTTGTCGAATATTGTATACCAGGGTCACGATTGGTGGGAGGAAGGATCATGATAAAATATGTAAGGGATCTAGCACTTCGATTCGTCCTATTCTCCATCACCAAGTTAGCGGGGATAAATAGTGCCCATATGGATTCTAAATCCCAATTTTCTTAAGCCATTCAGTGTTTGGAACCAAGACTATTTAACTAGAGTGTAGGGTTCATGAGGAATGTCAAAGAGAATATATCCAAATGTAGGACTGGAAGGAAAAAACAATTTGTATATGGTTCTTCATTGGTTTAATGTTTTCTAGAGTGGATCCCCCAGATACAACCACAATTTGCAATGATAGCACATCTTGTGACTGAGCCTTGCATGGAGTGGTTGACCAATCTCTCCTCCAGGTTGGGGAGTTTTCAGATTTACTGTCCACTTCTTTGCATGGTGGAGGAGGCAGTTAGTGGTGATTGAGGACTTCCCCTATGCTGCGGTAGATTTCAGAGGTAGTTTTGACTTGGTACTTCCCAAGGGAATACAATGGGATGCATTAGGTACGAAAGATCATAACCTTGTAATAATATATATATATATTTTTATATGCTTTTGGTTGTACAACGAGGAATCTAAAACATTTCATCTTCATCATGTAGACAGAGGTGCATCACGTCCAACGAATATGGTAGCATTGGGGCATCATGGGGATGCACAAAAGACAGATGAGCATGAATTTGTAGTGGGATGAATCTGGGAGGTGGAGAGAAACCTCTGAGGCTTGATGATGGGTGTTCCTCCCCTGAGGAGGTGATACATGCCTTTACATCTTCAATGACACATAGTTGGGGTCTCTGAATGCCTCAATCATTTGCTACGATGGGTGGCATGAGTGGTAGTGTGCTATGTAGAGCACAATGTTATATCGGACGATGATTAGAGTCCTAGTCATTTTGTAGTATTTATGATGATACTATGGGCATGAAGGCCCAAGGTATTCCTCATTATGTACTTTTTTAAGATATATTTCAAAAAAAAATTACTACCAAATTTTTTTACTACCAATTTTTTTTTACGATATATATATATATATAATATATATGTACGAGTTTTTTCGTGCCTACCTATATTTCATTTTTTTATGTCATGTATTTATGCATATGATTTATGTTTCGAATGTTTATCTATGCACAATATACCAATCTGACATGTAATTTTCTAATGAATCCAAAATCCTGTTGAGTTCTCTCGATATGTGTCTGTACTCAATAATTTTGAAGGATCTTTCGAGACAGTGAACCCTCAGATGGAGACGTAGTAAAGTTGAGTTATGGACGGTGTATTCATGATTTAGTTGATGGACCATGAGCTGAGAGTTGAGGCTAATAATAAATTGAGATATACCTAGAGAGGAGGATTTGGTTAAGAGTTCGATGACGGCATGATACTCTGCAATGTTATTGGTTGTAGATCCGAGGAAAATTCCTCCCGAACTCACTAACTCTCTAGAGTGGTAGATGAACCAAGCTACATAAGCGATGTTCTGGGTATGTCGACAAGTGCCATCCACAAATCCAAAATAGATGGGAAAGGATGATGTCATGTGTGCATTTAATCACAAATACAAGTATAAGTAGCTGATAAAAAACTCTTGCATGCAAAATAAAATACACACCAAGTCAAAAGTATATAGTACAATAATGTACAAAGAATACATGCGAGATATTTTGTGCATAGTAATTCTTGAGGTAAAGCCTATTTTGGGGCTCATTGAGAGATATCCCATCATAGTCTACTAACTCGTAGGTGCCTCTATGTAACAAACATATTATGATGTATGTCTTGTGCCACATGGGTTCTAACTTCTCTACCCTCAGTTTGTCATGATCTTGATCATAGACCAGGACTACATCTCCTTCTACAAAAGTGTGAGGTTGGATGGAATTATCATATTGATTTTTCATGCATTTTTGATACGTCTCATTGATGAGAGAAACATCGTGAAAAATTTCATCCAACTTGGTCAGATATACGAATCGTTCATCTTCAATAGAAGTGTTGGGTAAGAATTCTATGGCAAGTTTCAACGAATGAATATCACATTCGATTTGTAATATCGCTTCTATCTTGTATACCAACTGGAAGGGTGTAAATCCAATTGTGGTTTTAATTGAAGTTCGATAAGCCCAGAGTGTGGAGAAGATCTGCAAGTGACAATAGGTTTTGTTCGCTTCCACCATGTGTTGAAGAATGGTATTCAAGACTTTGTTGATGGTTTCAACTTGTCCATTTTCCTTAGGATAGTAGGGGGATGAGTTTTCATGGTGAAAACCTAGCTTGTTGACCAATTCACCCATCATATGGTTCTGGAAATGTGATCCATGATTAGTTACAATATCTTGTGGCACACCGAATCGAGTGATGATTTGGTTAAACACAAAGAGTGTTATAGTGCAGCCATCATTAAGGGATGTAGGCATGACCTCGGCTTATTTAGTGAAGTAATTGATGACAACGATGATATAACCATGCCCCCCAATTGAGGTAGGCTTGCATTGCATAAAATCGATGCCCGATTTTGCAAAGGGGTTGACGACGACGATGACATTGGTATTCAAGACTTTGTTGATGGTTTCAACTTGTCCATTTTCCTTAGGATAGTAGGGGGATGAGTTTTCATGGTGAAAACCTAGCTTGGTGACCAATTCACCCATCATATGGTTTTGGAAATGTGATCCATGATTAGTTACAATATCTTGTGGCACACCGAATCGAGTGATGATTTGGTTAAACACAAAGAGTGTTGTAGTGCAACCATCATTAAGGAATGTAGGCATGGCCTCGACTTATTTAGTGAAGTAATTGATGACAACGATGATATAAACATGCCCCCCAATTGAGGTAGGCTTGCATTGCATAAAATCGATGCCTGATTTTGCAAAGGGGTCGATGATGACAATGGGTTGAAGTCGAGTTCGGTGGGTACATGATTTCCTTTGAAATATTTGATAGGGTGGGAATTTTTTGATGGCCTCAATGCAATATTTGAATATAGAAGGCCAAAAATAACCGTCATATAGAATTTTTTTGGTTTTATCCATTCGAGAAATATGACCGCCATAAGCTCCAAGGTGACAGTCATTTAAAACTTGTTCAACTTCTTCATGTGTTAAGCAACATCGTAATATAGTATCAATGCCACAACGGTACAAGGTGCCGCCAATATTAAGGTATCATTTTGAGTGGTGTCTAATGTGACATATTTCATCATGTGAAATGCTAGGTTGAAAGTGTTGGGTTTGGAGATATAGAATAATATCTCCATACCAAGGATCAAACATACTAATAAGGAACAAGGATTCTTTGGGAATGGAATCACTGGACTCAGTATCCTCATCAGTATGCGGAAGATTGCAATTTAATTCCACAAAAAACAATGATTTCTTAGCCTTGGATTTGGAAAACTCGAGATCGAATTCTTGGAGAATGACGATCCATTTGGAATATTTCCCCCCAAGTACTTGACAATTCAAGATGTGGTACATGGGGTTTGAGTCTGTGATGACCATGGTAGTGCATAACATAATGTAATGGAGAAATATATGGATGGAAATAACTATTTCCAAAGCCAACTTTTTGACATGTGAATACYGGAGTTCAGGACCTGATAGACTTTTACTTAGATAGTAGATCACATGTTCAATGTCATCTTGATACTCCTATACTAACACAGTATAAATAGTGGAAGTGGAGGCAACCAAATAAATGATATAATATTTTGTGTAATCTCATTCGTGAAAAAGGTCGTTAAGGCATGCTTAAGAACATAAAATGAGCACTGAGTGGTGGCATCCTAGATGAAAGGGGCATATTTCTATAGAAATCGAATGAATCCTTTAGTGATTTCGACATAATTGCAAATGAAATGGAAAAGAAAGTTTTCCTTCCCTTGCAAAATTTGCAGTTGAGTGAGGTTGTTGGGAGAAAGTAAAGCGAGAATGGATTTGAATTTTAAGGCATCCACCCTAATCATGTCTTTGGAGACTACGAATCTGAGGTGTCTCCCTATTTCGACAACGAAGATGCATTTATGGGGTTTCAAACGTATGTTGTAAAACCAACATCAAATAAATACGGCTAGTAGGTGACCCATGTGGTCTCGTCAATGAGATGAGTGAGAAGGTAATTCATCGAGGTAAGGTTCAACAATATGTTTAATATCGTGGAATGCATATGACATGGCCCACTAAAAAGTGGCTCCAACATTTTTAAGACCAAAAGGTAATTTACGATAAGAGAAAGTCCCCCAATGGTAGATGAAGGTTGTTTTATGTTGATCATTCGGTAAAATGTTGATCTAGTTATATCCAGAAAAACCATCCATGAAATAGAAAATGACACTTTCGGCACAATTATCGATAATTTGGTCGATAAAGGGTGTATGGTAATTGTCCTTTGGGAAAGCTTTATTAGGATCCCGATAATCGACACAAACATGAATGGTCCTTTGTTTTTTGATGGCTAGAATGATGTTGGAAACCCATTCGGTCAAAGGGACAGGGTAAATAAACCATATTTCAAAAGTTTTTCTACTTCTTCCTTGATTGCCACGGTATTCTTAGGATGGACCAAGCGAAGTTTCTATCTCACAGGTTTAACTCTTAGGTAGGTTTTGATTTCATGCACAACAATCGATCCCTGGAATTTCTTCGTAAATCCAAGTGAATATGTTGTGAAATTCTTTAAACAATGCGGTATAAATTTCAACTTCTTCAACTGAACGATTTGCACCTGGTTGTATGCTTTCCACAATACCTTATTTAATGGATATGTCGACTATAATCGTGGAAGAGATTTTTCCCAAATTCCCCTTGGAGATAGTATCCTGAGTGAGTATTGGAGATTGGGGGGAGTCAATGATATCTCTAGGAAAGATAGAGGAAATATCTTTATCTATGTCATCCAAACTAGGAAGAAAAGACGAACGATGGTGGTTTTCATCCAATGGTGCCTTCTCGATACTAATCATTTCCATAATAGATTCATCTGATGGCAAAATGTGTAGTACGTAATTGAAAGTAGACGATAGGGAATCTAACCAGGACGGTAACGAATAAGTCTTAGATGCTAGTAGATGTTGGTCATTTGATGAAGGAGAGAAAGAATGGATGGTGTTGTATTCAGCCTCTGCAGGACTAAGTGGCATTGTGTCACCTAGTGTATCAAATTCTAAAGGGCTAAGCACAATACAAGGATCAGATGATTTGAAGGATTGATGTGCCATAGTCGAGATCATATTGATCGTTGTGATGTGTTGCTTGGTGGGAGGAAGAAGTGTAGGAAAGGTACCCATGAGCGAAGAATATTTCAAGAGACCTACCCCAACACTTTCAAAATGATTTTTGAGTCTCCCATAAAAAGAATGTTGTTGATCGTTTGAGTGTAAGCATCAGGGGTGCAGTAATCCAACTAATAGATGGTTACAATTTTACCTTGATGAGGGAATTGGATGCATCGAAAAAATTATGAAGCGACGATATTCATAGCATAGAACCAACTTATCCCTAGAAACAAGTTATAATCGAGGGGATCATCGACTACTTCAACATCTACAAAAACAATTTTTCCTCCCAATTGAATAGCTAAGGATTGTAATAATCCATGAGGTTGAAAACCTCTTCCATCAAATTCTCATAGCATAGTGGGAGATTGATTAATATTGGGTCATTTAAGTCCTTTCCAACAATCCAAGGACATGATTGTAATGCCCATGTTCTCCCAGCTTTACATTAATCATGAAATAGGATTACCATGCTAAGGCATGTGGTTGATGTAAATGTATTATTGTTAAATTTGCCATAACTGACTATTGGGGGGTGAAGCTTTGAAGTACGAGCCATGATATCTCTAGAGGAAAGAATTAGTTAATGAAGGAAAGGACTGGTAGTTGAATAATCAACCACTCCCATGAATGGAAACATGGGTTGTCAGCCCGAAGTACCACATAGACCTGCAAACTCGAGCTTCCTTCTGACAGAAAGAACAAGATAGGTCGAAAACCTTCCTAAATAAGGAAGGTAAGATACATACAGAGAGACGGTAAGGAAGAGGGACAACAAGAGAAGAGACATGAGACGAGAGCACAAGCACAGAAGGAGATGCATGAACCAAAAGTAAATGTAGAGAACATGACCTAAAGAACCCAAATGTGAGCTTGATGTTGAGGAATCATTTGATAAACCTCACAGAGATACCGTGATAGAGAGAAGGCCTCTGATATATGGCGTAAATTCCCTAGTGATATCATGGCTTGGCACGGGGGTGGCCAGAGTGCTAAGAATGAATGCCTCTGAGCCTATGGTTGGGTGGAAAGGCACACACCCATAGTCAGTTAGATGGTTGCAACCTATAATAGATAAGTATTCTCATACCCTATGTAATTGATCTATAACTATGTAATAAAGTTGGATATCCTGTGAATGACTCAGGGATTTGCATGTGTGCTTAATGCTTATACTGTATCTCTTTATTATTGTTTAAATTGTGTATTTAAGAAAGTATGGAATTGTCTAATTTGTACACATAAATGTCCATGCCCTATGGTGGGTTAAGTTAAAATAAGTGAACTGTGAGATCGTCGACCTTGTGCATAGTTTCACGTGTGCATGTTGACACTCCCAGTCATTATGAGTCTCCTAGAGAAAGGAGTCTGTTAATCTTAGGAGAGGTACCACATGTATGCATAGGCTCTCTATGAGGGGGGAAAAGAATGAGAACCTCTTAAGTTCTAGAGTTGACGAATGAGCACAAGGGGTGTGCGGAAGAATTATTCTAAGTGTTAAGTTCAAGAGAAGGAGAACAAATCTCTTAAGACTTTCAGAGATAACAAATATCAGGAAGAATAGCGAGATTGAAGTATCGAAAGGGAAGGTTCCCTTGCTTGGAAGACGAACGAACAATATTTGTTTGGGAAGAGCCAAGGTCTGTTGCGACCGTTGGATACAGGAAAGAGTGCGGGAGTTAAATCCTTGATTCCTTCGGACTTTGTGAGTTCGACGAATTGAGCGAGTTCGTCATAAGGGAGGTAAAATCCCCTAAGTCCTGAAGATAATATGGGCCTTAGATCTAAGGATGACCATGAAGCATCCTAATCGACAAATCTATGAGGTAGTTAGTCTGGCGTTGACTGCTTCGGGAGAATAGAGGCTTAGTAACGCCAAAACTTTCGAAGAACGAAGTAGCGAAGTAATGTGGACCGTGGATCTATGGATACTTCAGGGCCCCTATCGATATTTTGATCGAGGGAATGTGGTTATTACATCGAGAGTGCATGGGGAACCATGTGTCGAGTGACGAAGATGCTAAGTGTCCCGCTTGGAGTGGCACACACTAGGGTATTAAGAGATGGTTAGCCATGATTTACGTTGGAAATATGCGGAGCGATGAAGTCTGTATGTACCATCGATATGAGAGAGAGGATATGTGCTGAAAATCCATCAAATTCGGGTAAAATTACTCTGGGGGAAAATGAGTGTGGATAGGTTGAACCTTCTGAAGCCCAAAGAGATGAAGTGATTTGCAGTCATCGATATGTGGGAGACACACATCGATAGATCGTCGACTTTAGATAAAAACACTCCAGGAGAAAATGGGATGTGTTGAACAAGAACTTTCGAAGGCTGGAGAGCCAGAGTTCATCTGAGTCGTCTGTCATCTGAGGACAAGTGTCAACAGATATTCCATTTCGGGAGATAGCCAATTCAAAGGAAAGTGGGGTCACGCGAGTTGAGAATTCCTGAAGTAAATTCCGACCATCGATTTGAGAGAGACACGCATCGACAGATCGTTGACTTTGGGTGAAATCACTTCGAGAGAAACCAAGTGGGGAGAGGTTGAAAATCCCAAAGCTTAAAGATTCGAAGTAATTTATAGTTGTCGATTTGTGGAAGACATAGATTGCGTACTTCGAAAGCGGGGAGAGAAAACATGGAGTAGAGAGACGCCCGAAGTGAATCCCCACCGGCGAATGAGAGGGACGCATGGCGCACATTGCTTAACTTTGGAAGAAAACACTCCAGGAGAAAAGGTGGTGTGAGCATCTGGGACTCCCAAACGTCAAAGTCCCAAAGTGGATCCGAGTCGTTGATTTATATGGATGTGTGGTTCCGGATATGGAACTTCGGGTATGGATCACTTCATAGGAAATGAGTTATAGTGCTCAGAACTCCCGAATGTCGAAGTTCAAAAGAAGATCATAATCGTCGATCATGAGGGACGCGTGGCACTCGATCTGTAACTCTGGGTACAGAGTTCTTCGAAGGAAAAAGGTGTAGAAATGTTTGAAACTA
>ML784666.1:487640-504567 GCA_009831015.1 Picea engelmannii
CCCTACAAATATTAGCCTGTTGACATGGATTTTTGATCATTCGTTTCAGTGACTCCATAGCCCATAGTTCCTTTTTCTCTGCTCTTACCAATTAAAAAAATCCAAACTCTGAACCCATTAACTAGCCTAATATTCTCTTCAAACAAAGTTATATCAGACAGAGAGATCCCTCTCTGAGTCTTGGAGGGATAGATCCAAGACTCGAAGTGGTTTTGATGTTGCCTCTGTGACTACCATCACAGCCTTGGGCAAATTACAGAGCGCTAACACATGCGTTAGCATATTGCGTACTTCTGAAGAAGGGAGAAAGCAACGCAGAGTAGAGAGATTCTTGAAGTGTATCCCCACCATCGAATGAGAGGGACATGTGGTGCACGATCCTTAACTTCAGAAGAAAACACTCCAGGATAAAAGGTGGTGCGAGCATCTGGGACTCCCAAATGCCAAAGTTCTGAAGTGGATCTGATCCGTTGATTTATATGGATGTGTGGCACCTGATCTGGAACTTCATGTATGGAGTACTTCAGAGGAAAATAGTTGGAGTGCTTAGAACTCCCGAACGTCGAAGTTTCAAAGAAGATCATAATCATTGATTATGAGGGACGCGTGGAGCTCGATCTATAACTTAGTGTATGGAGTACTTCAGGGGAAAATGTGTAGAAATGTTTGAAACTCCGAAAAACTGAAGTCCTGAAGTAAATCAGGGTTGTCGAAATCCCTGAGGACATGCTGTGTTAGATTGTGAACTTCATAGGTTTGCCACTCCATAGGATTCACATGGTAGTCGTCTTGGCATGTGTTGTCTTGGCGTCTGGTCATATCCCACGCTCCTATGCAAGTATAGGGGGATGAAAGAACCCAAAGAACTTGGGAGAGGATATCTGCCCACTCTGAGATTGTTTCGGAGCATGGAGATTGTGGCTGGAAAGTTATGGAAGAGAAGAATGGAATAGATACCCCGAATGAGGGTATTGATTCTCCTAAGAAGAGAAATAATTTGAGTCCCCACTTTGGGTGTGTTACAACACATGTGGATGCCCCCTCATCCAATATCATGCGATCAATATGTTGATTATGGACAATGGCATCAATCTGAAAGTGAGTTAGTGAGAGATTTGTGATTTAAAGTTATCCAAGTTAAATGTGATAGTGTTAGATGACTCAAGATCTATAGCTCTGATGGCTTCCAAGAGATTAGTACATTGGCTAGGGAAGTGTTGTAGAACTTCAAGAGCCGACATAGAGCAAGGTGCTTGAGCCAAATATTCAATGATGTTGTATTTTTGAGTGGCACACAAGTTTGGATTAAAGGTCGACTTTTGAATTGTGCTCTTGGGAGGGCATAGAATGGAGTCAAAGTTAGGTTTCTCAATCTGGAGTGTCCCAAATGGAGGTGTAACTTTAGTAGGAAGTGGATCTGGTGTAGTACTAGTTGTTACGTTTTCCTTATTAGGTTTACCTGGAGGCGTGTCGTATGTCATATTATGAGTGCTCAAATCTATCCCATTAAACATGTAAATGTGTGCACTCAACGAAGCTTCCTTGTTAGGAGGATGATTTGGATTACCTCATGTTAGAGGCATAGGAGCTTGTGAAACCAGTGACTATTGTTGTGGAAAAGGATGTGTCAATATAGAGGGTTGAGAATTTCCTTTAAAAAGTTTGGAAACTTCATATCGATGAGGAAAATGTCATGTGTAGTGATCTTCACCACAAATGAGACATGAAAATTTTAGTTTTCACTGTGGTTGTTTCTCAGTAGCAGGTGATTGTTTTTGGGTTTTCGCATTTTTGGTTTGATTATTGTTTTTATTGGGTTTATTCTTAGTTTTCTTATTCCCCTCTGACTATCTTGGAGAATCATATTGAACTACATTCACCTTATATATTTGAGTTGGGGGGCAGTTTGATGAGAGAGAAGTCAATCTAATAGCGAGGGTAGTGAATAAAGGATTGGTCATGTCGGTCGACTATGCACTGGACTGGGTTTTGATAGAACCAATAAATCCATCTGCGTGAGTGATAGAGAATGGTTTTTATGAATCGTTTGATGGACGGGGAGCATTTGGAATCAATTCATAAAAAGTACCAGATTGGGAATAAACCAAGTCTAGATACCGAGCACGAACAATGGATTCCTCTTCTATAAGAACACCACTCATGGCTACGTCACAAGCGATTGGAGGAAAAAGAGATTTTGTGAACCATTTAACCAAAAATTGGTCAATAATGGTTTCTTTGATCAACCATCGTCATCATCTCCACTCATGAGTATGATCAAAGATATGTACGGAGTTGGTTTGATGAAGGGAGGTCAAAAGTTTTGTGTCGGTTTCATAGTGGATAGGTAATTGGATGTGCGTGAGGAAAGCCATGGAAAGTGAATTAAAATCTTGAAAGGTTATGCATTGTAATTCATTGTACCACTTAGTTGTTGTACCTATCAGTGTATGCTAGAAAAGACGTAATTGGATAGAGTCATCCATTAGTGAATTTGATGACAACCATAGATGAAAGTTCATAACGTGGTTATTAGGGTCTTCACCAGGTTTATAGTCAAATTTCATAATATCGGAAGGCAATTTAGTAGGAATAATTGGCCAAAAGGGAGAATGTAATATGGGATCATTAGTTAATCTCGATAGATCCAGTAGATCTATAGTATCTAATAAAGATAGTTGTTGATTGACCTATGGATGATACTAGTGTGGCATAGGGACACCAATAGGGATGTAAACTAGTTAAAGTGGATAATTGTAGCCAAGAGGCCCTCCCATATGTTGTTTTTGTTGACCATCAAAGGTAGGATTTATTTGTTGAGGAATGTGCATAAAAGGAGAGGGGAAACCCATTTTCCCCTAGGGAGGATAACCAATGTAACTCGGGGGAGGATAGTTCACTTTAGGTGGGTAAACAAGTTTCCCTTGAGGAGGGTAACTAGGTTGACCTGAGGAGGATACGTATTTGACCCTTGGGGAGAAAAATATGATTGACCTTGAGGATGCCAAGAGGCATTCGGGACTCCCGAGAAAGGTTCTCCATAATGTAGTCCAAAAGTATTGATATTTGGGATTCCTCCTTGTGGGTTGGGGTTTGATGGCCCTCGCTAATGTGGTTTATGGAACTAACCTCCTTGGGGTGGTCCCCAGGATTGTGGGGGGTTTCCACTAAACAAAGGTTGATATTTTTCCCCTGCCATTGGTTGGGTAGAAACTGGGGTATGACTGATAAGGGGGGGTTTCCCTCCAGTCGAAATTTTCATGTTGGAGGATGGTTTCCCCCCAGTAGGGATTTGGCCTGCAGTTGGGTTCAGGTGTGTGGATTTTTTTTGCATTCCAGGATATGAATATGTCCTAATAGGATTTTGTGGAGTATACAAAGTTGTAACTTGAAGAGGGACATGAGGTGTAACTGTCAAGGTACTTTGCAACTAACTGGGTAGCACGACTCATGTTTCAATATGAACCAGGCCTAAGGTGGTAGAAATATTGATTGTTGGTTTGACGGGATGAATTATGGGTTGTCCTGACGATCCTTCCTCTGCACCGATGGTGGTAGAGGCATGTGAAGGGTCAAAAGGCGGTCCGCTAAAATTAATTTTTTCATACAGGTCTTGTCCCAATGGAGTTCTCCATTTAGAATGAAAATGAGTTTGATGTGGATCTACCATTTCAGCAGAACAAATAGGGGGTAGTGTATTGTTCGTTAAAATTTGGTTGTATTGCTTCCATATCTAATTGATTATATGGCCTTGATGGTAGGTGAGGGTAATCCTCTACAACAATGTTACATGAGGATTCCAGTTGAAGAAGGAGTGGATCAAGAGGAACTGACAAAGATGGGTTGACAGGAAGGGTGGAACCTTCCTCAACCATAACTAAGGCTCTCTCAGGATTTTCTAGCAAAAGAGTAGCAACATTCTCGATGTCTGAATGGTTCTCAACCTCTTCAAGTTAAGTGTCTTCAGGTGAGTTAGGAGGTAAGGATTCATAGCCTTCTGGAGGAAATTCTTTCATCCTACATGATCTACGAATACCTTTATCGGCCACAGTACCAGTTTTTAAGACAACTTAAAGTAAACAAACAACACTTGCTAAAACATCTACAAAACCAAGAATAAAATAATGCCTTCTCTCAATGAACGTACTAGTTGGTGATGAAATCCAACATCACGTGATAAAATTGAGAAGGAGATAGGATATGAGCAGGTGGATCAGTTATGTTGGGGACGTTCTTAACAGACTTACACCTTGGTGCAAGCTTCCTCATGGTTTTACCCATGGGTTACCCTCCAAGGAGCCCGAGTGAGTTTGACCAACGTCGATTCTAGGTACAACAAACACTTCCCTTCACCATCACCTCATGTAAGGACCCTAAATATTGTTTCTACTAAGGATACCAACTAGAAGTTAGCCTATGGGCGGGTATAGTTGACAATTGAGTCTAAGCGTATGGGTAGGATATCAAGTCCAAAATTCTTCAAGAGAACTTAGGACAAGTGGGTCGATAAACTCCATAGGACCCCAAATGGATTTAGAATTGATGAAGCTCTGAGACTAAATGAAAACATTTAATCCTCAAGAAGGACCCCCAAAATATAATCGTACTACTACGAACAATTAATCCTTGAAGGGATAATCTATGTTGCTCTCTCGAATGCGACCTTGTGTGTAACCCTTGTGTGAGAGGGCGATCCCAGCTATGCTTATACTAAAATTGGATTTACTCTCCCTATCAAAATATTCTCATTTTTTCTTGAATTCTTTGGAGAGTTATTCTCACAGCCTATTCCAAATCTCTAGTCCTAGTCCGTTGTTGGTGTAAAGATATTAAAAATAAAAGTTTCTAGCTTGATTTTAATTAGCGTTCATTTTCATGGTTGTTCGTTACACAAAGGTGAATGAAAGTGAAATTGATGATGTTTTGTACTCAACTCCAAAATTATGAAAAGAATGAGATGCAAAATTTATTTTCAATGAACTTGTAGCTACGGGAAGGAGAAGAGTTTCTTTTCTTTCACTAACAAGAACTTAAGAATGCAAAATTTTATACAATTTCATTCTCAACAAGAATTCAAACAATTTGCCAAATTGTAAAGAAAAAATTTCCAATATTCAGAACCAATGCATGAAAGTATCTCTTTGTTTGATTACAAATGTAAATTGAATAATTTTTCTAATGCTTTTTTCTTTCACTAATAATGAAAAATGACTTCACTACTATGATTTTAAAAGAGGAATAAAAAGTACACAAACAAAGACACTCTCAGCAGTCAATAAGAGACTAAAAGAAGAACAAACTATCCACTCAAATCAAAACACAAAAAATAAAAATAATCAGACTTAATAGCCTTCTGGAATTGAGTAAGGGATCAAAGACAAATAAAATAATGCTAATATCAATAACTTTCCTTATGAAAATGTCTAATAAATTAGAAAATAAAAAAGAGCAACAAAAAGAAACCAAGTTTGAGAAAAACTGTTGATTTTGCAATAAGGAAAGATAACACAAACCCAATAAATACTAAAATAATGAAAAAAAACAAGTTTTAAGTCAAGAAGAAGACAAGATCTGATAGAATAGGATTTAAGCCAGAGAGAAATATCAAAGGACTATTCCCAACAAGCAAGAAAACTGCAATTTTTCAAAACAAGAAAATTGATGCTCTGGTAATCAAGGCACCAAGGCACTACAACACTCCCTAATACAATCCGGGGGAGCACTGATCAAGAAATTATCGCTCTGACTTAATCTAGAGAAGGCACTAGTCTTGAGAAAAGTTTTAGAAACCAAAAACAGAAAACTCAAAAACTCAGGGAAATTCAATCAGAGACTCTGTGAGACAACTTAGCAAAGAGGTAAAGGTGCAAGGATAGATAAATTCAGAAAATGGGATCTAAATATAGAAAAAAGGTAAGGACAAACTATGGAAAGAAACAAAACTGAAAATTTGATCCCCAGTGGAGTCACCAATTTATGTTATGGAATAATTCCCCTATGGACAGGTGAATCTTCCCTTGGAGTATAGACCCCTCTATCAAGACAAAAAACTACCTTTGGAAAATACCATTCCTATAGATTAATTATGCCCATCAAAAAAGAGAGAAGGATGGATGGTATGATGTACCTCACTTTCGAATTTTTTCCACACTTCTCCAATATGTGAGTTCCAAACAATACCTGCAATGGATCACAAGAGACGAACAACTATATCCTACTCTATTGGATTAGACAAAATCGATCTATCTATGAAAGATTAAAAGAAGCATAGACAAGTACATGTAAACACATACTAGAAGGAAATAGGCCAAGTATATTGAAGAGAACTTTAAAAATACACTTACAATCTTCAGATGATGTTGCAACAGCCTCCCCAAGTCCTCCTTGTCCAACCCCTTACTCGAAAGATCCACGATCAAAATAGCAATTCTTTGTTGACTATTTCTCCTCCTTGTTCACCATGATAATGGCTCCATTTATAGGATTTGAGAGTCTCAACCACCTTTGTTATATTTTGGATTAGTTGAGGATATCACTCCATCAGTTGTGATATCCCCCTTATATGAATCTTGAGGGTTAGATTCCAGCCAAACTAACTCGATCCATCCATAGATATCATTTAGAGAAAAGGGGGATTTTTTCCAAGATTTTCTCAACCAATTTGGCACTCCCTTACAATGGGAGACAAATCACTATAATGCTCCTTTCTAGATAGACAAAGAGTGCTATCTCCCCCTGCATATGAGCAGGGGAGTGTTGATCTTCCAAACGTTGCCAAGATGATCAATTCCCATAGAAAAACACTTTGTTTGGACTGCAAAATTATGGGGCTTCTTCTTATAACATTTTTTAGGGGTTGTATCAAGTGTTTTCATGGTGTTGTTCACGATGCGACATATACATGACGAGAATGCGACACTTAAAACACTTGCGTCAAAAGTTTGAAACTTACGACACTTACGACAATGAGATTGTGACATTATCTAAGTGAGGAATTTTGATGTGTAACAATGTTCACAAAATTTTAGATCATTCATGTATGAAGTTGTACATGATTATTCCTTGATACTTCCACAATTTGAATCATTGGGAGAGTTGACTCATCAAAAAGAAGAAATAAACCATATACTCCTTGGATAGAATTATGATATACTTATTCGAATCATTATATTTCATTGCGACATGATTCCAGGTCCCCCTTGCTAAATCGATTTGGGATCGTTAGGATCTGAGTCTTCTGTAGATTTCCCTCACAAAGAATAGTAAGGGATTCATCTCTACTTGCCTTTACACTTTTCCTCTTTGAGTGCATGCTACTATTTTATGAAGTAAATTATTAAGAAGCATGATGTACTATATGTGTGATAATTTCGGAGTTACTCTTGCATACATTACCTTGGTGGAGTGTACCATGTTGGCGTATATCCTTAATTCCTACAATACTGGTAGTAATGAGTGATATTTTCCATTCTTGATGAATGGGATTTCCAATGGTTGACCTAATAACTTGGATATATCTAAACTATTATCCTGCAAACCTGGTAAACTTGTCACTCCATAAGAATGTTAGCCCTGGATTATGATTTGATTCTTATGGGTTCCCTGTTAGCAAGCTCACTTAACCCAATGATCGATCTCTTCACATGTCAAAACACTACTCTATATTTTGGTTGTCTGGCAATTCACTTTCGGTCATCCTACATGTCATACAGGTGTCTCTATAATTGGTTTGGTACCATGTACATATAGTTGACCAAATTTTTGAGGGAAACTGCTATAGGCTTGGAGTAGGGTAAACGATTTTTTTTTCCCTTAGATAAGATTTAGTTAGTATAGTTAGTAAGTAATCTATCCCCTTGTTAACAATACTATGATGATCATAGTTACTAGTGTCGAAAGTATTTTGGTCATATATATTAACCGCATTGAATATGTTTGGGTAGTATAATTTTCCTTCATATAGATTGTGCAGTATGGTAAGTACATGGCTTACAGTCACACCACTTGTTGTGGGAAAAATATCTTGGGTAACATACCTATGTAGATTCGCAGACTATGGGATGTTGTTGTTGTGATTAGTTTTGTTGGCACAGGGGTAGAACCAAGGTTCAATGCTACAACAACGCACCAACAAAACCCTAACTACCAACCCTTTCGACAACACCTGCGAAGAAAATGAAGTCTCACCCGAGGCATAAGCAGGGGTGGTTACAGGACTCCAGTATCTGCTACCTTAGTTGGGACACAGATCTGTGATTGTAACACCTTAACATAGAACTTAGTTATTATAATTCATTAATATTCATCTTTAGTTCATAGTGTAGCTAAACCCTAACAATAGATCAACAGAGTATTCACATAGCCGATAGATTCAAGCACTAAGAATACAAATAGAGATCACATCTAGCATTCATTCACATTATTCATCACTAAGCTATCATATCAGATTCATCTATCATATAACATTACACTAAGCATTGAATCACTTAAACAAAAGAAAACCAAAAGCACAAAGCATTCACAACACAGGATATACGTGGTTCACCTTCACCCTGGGGCTACGTCCACCACCTCTTCGTCTTATTTATTAGCTTCTTTCAATCTTGTTACATGCACAAAGCCTAAAAATAAAATCCACAGAGGACAGGAGATCTGTGCACCTCACTAGATCCTCCTTCCTTGAGTTATAGCACAAATCCTTCCATAGTCTTTTACAATCACTTGCACTTAGTTCTGCAAGCCTCACACAATATGCACAAAGAAATTAACACTCAACACTTAGCACACTTGCAACAAAATAGTCACTACTAGTCACTATTCACACTACTTCTTACATCGCCTAGACTTCTATTTATACATAGGCCTAAGCATGGGTAAACCCATGGGCTGACATCCCCATACCCATTACATAAGCCCAAAACCCAAAAAGGCCCTAAAAAGGGGTCAAGATCTCGTGATATCTGCTTCATCTTGTGCTTCGGATTTGACATCCTGTCGAAGTCCCAAAAATAGGTCAAACATGACCAAGGATCCACAAAACTTGGTCAAGGGCCAACAAGCCCCCGACACTCACCTGTGACTTGTCCCAAGTCACTCTGATCTGGGTAATTCTGCCTCAAAATCCTTGAGCTTGGATCAAGCTTCTTCGACTTGTTGTTGTTCCATGGCCTCCTACTCATCGAACTCTTGGATAACAACTTCGTTGATAGGTCCCTTTAAGTAGTGTTCATCCACAGTGATGACTTTCGCTAGTTCTGCTCCTCGGCCTTTGATCTCTGAGAACAGTTGACAAGCCTCATCCTGTATAGGTTGGAGCCTCTGAGTCACTTCCATGACTCTTCTTTGAATGGCGTGGACCTACTGTTGAGCAGTGTGCTGCTCTTGGGATCCCTTCATTCTTTCAATAGTTGATAGCGGCTTCAACTGTGTCTGTATTGTTTCTACTTCCTGCTTCACATCCTAGAGTTGTGACTCCAGTGCCATTAGTTTTGGATTCTCAATGAGTTTCTCATAATTCTGAGCACTATGATCACTTATTTGTTTAAATTACATCGAAAGGGCCTTTATTCTCTCAATTTTTCTTCAAGCAATTGCATCTCTTTGATCCCTCACATCCTGCAGGGTGTCGGGCATTGTGCGGAGCTCTAAGTCTGCTAATCTTTGTTGTAGTTGTTGGATAGCTTCTGCGAGTTGTTCTACTTGATGATTGAATCAATCTTCTTCCTTTGTCTCTAATCCTATCACAGAGCGAAGTTCTCGATTGACTACTTCTTTCGCTTCGAGTTGTTCTACGAGCAACTGTTCTTTTTATTGTTGAATCTGTGCTTTTGCCTCTTCAAAATTTTTCTGGAGAACAACCTTCTCCTGCTCCGCAACTCGATGTTGTTCTACAACTACTTCTTTCACTTAATTCAAGGCCTGGGTGGCTTGTTATATTTCTTCCTTTGCACAACGAAGGTGAGCTTCAGTTGCATCAGCTAGTCGACGTAGTTGGGCTGGCTCATCTCCCAACTATGGTTCTTCCAATGGCAGGGGCACAGTGGACACTGCACGACTAGACTAAAGAGCATGTTATACTTCTTGGAGCCCAACCTCGATTCTTTAATACATATCCTCCTACTTGGATTCATGATTCTACTATATTTCCTACAAGGAGTCGTTTACAACTATGATGATGAATTCAAAGTCATCGATAATGAGCACAGTCTGCATCTTGTTCAAGGTGGCTTTGGATTTCTTTTGGGAAGAGGGTTTAAAGGAAGAAACCTTCCTCTTCTTCAAGGGATAAAACTCATCTCTAGGCGGTTTTATGTCTCCTTTCTTCTGCTCATCTTATTTTCCATTTATCTCTTCTACTTCGTCATCACCCCCTCGGCTAGGTGATACTGAAGCAGTTTTTTATGATGCACTGCTTAAGTCTTGGACTTCTGCGGTCTTCTTCCTTCTGCTAGTTCTAGGTGTGTCATGTTCTTTTTGAGTGGCCTCTGACTTGTCAAGTTCAGGGTCAAACATATATGTAGGATTAACGGGGATAAGGAGGTCTACTGACAATTCCTTAGTTATCTCCTCGAGGTCTTCTTCTGTGAGATTGTAGTACTACTGAAGCTCCTCCTTATGCTCGTCTACTTGTGTAGTGATATAGATGAAGTGTCGATCTGTGAAAAACTTCATGAAGGGTCAGAACCATTGTAGGGTGTTTGGAGTCATGTGAGGTTAAGCTTCAATAGCCCTCTTTAGTTGGAGATAATATGTGTGAAAGATTGTGTTCGAATACCACTATTTTCCCATATCGCTCGAGTACCAGAGCGTGGTGAAATTTGTAGCAAGCAGTTTGAGTGGCTCAATGTCCGTGAAGGTTGCACCTTCTGGTATCTCCCAATAAATAAATGTGATGAGGATCAGGAGAAAGCTAAAGTGGAACTCATAGCCCTAATCCTATTCTTTGCAGCAGTCTAATTCCATCTTATTAACTAGGTACTTCACCCTGTTCATTTGTAGGCCTTCCACGCATTTCCCTACGAGGTCAACGAAAAACCCTATGACATGCATGGGTTTGTTCTTCCTTAATATCTTTCCTGCAATTAATTGGCATGCTAGGTGCACTGTGCCATTCTGGATGGACTCTACCTTGTAGCCTCGCGTACCCTTCTCAACATCACCATAGGTATCCTTGATGTTCTGTGCTAATGCGCGATCTGTGACTTTCCCCAGATAGAAGTCCTATGGTTCGGGTCCTTGCATACTTAATCTGGTGATCCTATGGATCAATGTCAGATTGACTGTGATACGTCGGTCTAGCCATAAGTATTCTCCATGGTAACATGAGAGCAGGAGCTTAACACAGGCATTAACCTCCTGGTGCCTTCCGATGTGTGGGATTTTCATTACATTCAACAGGGTGGACTGCGTGCGGTTCATTGTCCATGAATGGGGGATTATTTTCAAGTTCTTCCCCTTCATCTTGGTCAAGTATTTATACAAGGCAAGCATACTATGGTTCTTCCAGTCTCCTAGGTTGAAGTCGTTGAACTTCAACGTTTTGATCTTGTCCTATTGTGCTCTAACTATGCGTATCCCCTTTGGGAGGTACGCAGTAACCATGATGTAATGAAAATCACTTGGCACAGTATCGTGACTCATCATGCTGGCCAGAGGCAGGATGTAGTCAGGTAATGTGGTCGGTATTAGCTTCACATTTGCTATGTCATATTTGTGCTTGGTTCTCTTTTTTGTGACGAATCAAGATGGTCCGGATTCGCGAGCGGTCAACGAAGAGGCTTGTACTCCTCTCGTCGATGATGCTTTTACACCCATAGAAATAGACATTACTCTTTCAGTCATGAGGTCAATGAGTACCTCCTTCACAGAATCTTCAACTGCGCTAAGTTATTCGAACATACATGCTCGTGGTTGAATATCTCAGGTTTGAAGAGTAACTACTCAATGCAATGGGACATATGGTGATAGCTTGATGATCATTGCACGAAATCAACTTATCTACAGGCTCAGATAATCACATTTGGAAAAAAATTTCTCGGCGCAAGGCTCGACGGAATAAGTAGATAACTAGGCAATGGATCTCTCCAACGGGCGAGAAGCCTTCATTAATTTAGTTATGTCTGTTGCGGTGCAGTCCCAACGGTCTGATGGCGAGCTTTCTGAACACAAATATCTTCTTACCCATTCGGGGCGTCACTCTAACAGTTATACTATTTCCAACAGCTATATTGCTTCGCCATGGAAAAGTGCCATGTGGTGTTGTTCTGTTATCCTAGTGAAGTTCCAGATTTGCAAATTTTCCTTCTACAAAGTTCCCTCTGGAACCTTCTATAACTTTTTGATCTTTGATCTCTTCTTAATTAGTTTTCTAGCCTTATTTCCAGTGAGCTTTGTCTTGGTATTCCTCTTTCCATTCTGATTCTTATCTCCTCTTGGCATAGTAACATTGTGTTGTTGAGATTATTTCCTAGGATTCAGGGGCAATACTTATTCTCTATCAGGGGTAGGTGCTTCAGTCTTCTGTGAGTCTTCTTGTGTTGTTTCAACTTCGACATCCAAGAGTCTGGTTCTAAATAGCTTCAATCTATTCTCCTGTTCTTCAATCAAGTGTGTGATCCTCCTAGTCATGAAATCTTTTAATTCTTGCTTCTTCTGCTCTAAAACTTATTCTTCTTTCCTTCTGGCCTGATCCCTTTCAATCCAAGGTTTTCCTAGTACTATAGCAAATGGCGAGTTGTTCTCAATAAATTTAACAACCTCAAAATCTTCTTCTATCGAAGTTCCATGAGTACTCATAGATATCTGGGTAAGTCTTCCACATAGGGTTATCATCTTTCCTCTAAATAATCCTATTCCCCCCAATGAAGGAATCATAGTAGGCTTTCCTAGAGTTTCCTAAGCTATTTTTGTCATCATATTCATGTGTGTTTCTTCATCTATAACACAGTCAATGTCGAAGTATCCTATTCTTGCTTCTATGTACTCTTTTTCTTTGAAGATCTATGATAAGTTGATATTTTGGTGGTCATTCAGGGTTTCTTTCATTTGTAACAATACAATTTATTATTCTTTTTGGGGTTCTACCATGGTCTTAGTGTCTTGACCTTTCTCATGGTATTCTTGTCTCATATTCATTCTTTTGAGTTTAGCAATCATTCTAGGGAAATCCAAAACTTCATGATCCATAGATTTACAACAAAGACAATTGGGTCTTCTATCAGGGCATTCCTTAGTAAGATGTCTCAGTCTTCTGCAACTATAACAAAGAGTTAATCCTCTCTTTCTCTTAAATGATCCCCATCCTTTCTTGTACTATGCAGTAGGATCATGGTAGCTAACTTGAAAAAAATTCTTTCTAGGATCCTGCATCCATTTATTAGTCCAAACATTCTTTCTATGCATAGGAATAACATATCTTTCACTATTCTTATCATATTTACTCATATCAAATATTCTTTCTTCTAGTTGTGCCCTAGATTTCAATCTAGGAATTTTTTTATCAAACATACCTAGATCCATATTCTTGAAACAAAAATTTCCACTTATCTTACTTTCGACAGAGCACAAAGCTTCTAGATATTACCTCTTTTCTTCATATCTGCCTCCTTCCTTAGCACAGAGCTTCGAGAGTCAAGCAACAGATCTATGCACATAGATTTATTTATTTTCCTCAGTTCCCAACAATCACAGTTTCAGGTCAGATATTCACACAAACCTTCTTCTTCCTCAGTTCCCAGCAATCATAGTTTTAGGTCTTGGCAACGGAACCATTTCTTGGCACAGGAGCAGACCCAGGGTTCAATGCTACAACAGTGCACCAACAAAACCCTAACTACCATCCCTTTCGGAAACACTTGCGAAGTAGATGAAGTCTCACCTGAGGTAGAAGCAGGGGTGGTTGCAGGACTCAAGTGTCTACAACCTTAGATAGGACACAGATCTGTGATTGTAACACCTTAACTGATAACTTAGTTATTGCAGTTCGTTAATATTCAGATTTAGTTCACAGCGCAGCTAAACCCTAACAATAGATCAACACAGTATTCACACAGATCCGATAGATTCAAGCACTAAGCATACAAATCGAGATCATATCTAGCATTCATTCACATTATTCAACACTAAGCTATCATATAAGATTCATCTATCATCTAACATTGCACTAAGAATTGAATCACATAAACAAAAGAACAACCAAAAGCACAAAGCATTCACAACACAGGATATTCGTGGTCCACCCCCACCCTGGGGCTATGTCCACCAACTCTTTATCTTCTTTATTAGCTTCTTTCAATATTCTTACATGCACAAAGCCTCAAAATCAACTCCATAGAGGATAGGAGATCTGTGCACCTCGCTAAATCCTCCTTGCTTGAGTTATAGCATAAATCCTTCCATAGTCTCTTACAATCACTTGCACTTAGTTCTACAAGCCTCACACAGTATGCACAAATCAATTAGCACTCAGCACTTAGCACACTTGCAACAGACTAGTAACTGCTAGTCACTATTCACACTACTTCTTACATCGCCTAGACTTCTATTTATACATTACAAAATAGGCCTAAGAATGGGTAAACCCATGGGCTGACATCCCCATACCCATTACATAATCCCAAAACCCAAAAAGGCCCTAAAAATGGGTCGATATCCTGTGATCTCCACTTCGTCTTGCGCTCTGCCTTCGACAGCCTGTCGAAGTCCCAAAAATAGGTCAAACATGACCAAGGATCCTCAAAACTTGGTCAAGGGACAACAAGTTCATAATGATATTTTGGCACGAAAGGAATGTTTTGTGTAGTTCCAGTGAATTTTTGGCAATCTATTATATGACATATGTATAAATAATTCAATTCTCTGAACAACATTAGAATCCACGTATTGGTTTTACAAAAATCTTGTGCGAAGAGCGAATATGATCATTTTTATTTATGGCGGTTTGTCTCTAAATGATGGACTACTCTTATAAATTATGATTGTTAGGAATGGCATCATTATTAGTCCTTTTCGAAGGTGTATAGGGACTATAGCGATCGATAATTCGTTGACTTCATATTAATATGTCCTTTGACTATAAAGTTTCGCATCATTTGTATTGTTCATACTATAGAAGTAAAAAAATTATTTTTTATATAATAAAAAAAAAACTTACATGTCATCGCCTCATTGGAGAATATATTGGAGGTCTTATTGCCAACTTCGTTGTTCCCAATCTTGCAAATGTTTAGATATCTAAATTTTTGAGCTTAAAATATTTTCTTAATTTTTATTACATCTTTACTGAAATGTTTACATACCGAAAGTTTTGAGCATCGACGTTGTTTTTTAATGTTTTTATTATTATTAGTCCCTACCGAAGGCGTAGAGGGACTATAGTGATCAATAATTCATTGACTTCATATTAATATGTCCTTTTATTATTATTTCTATTTGTATTGAAATTTTGACATACCGAAGGTTTAGAGCATTGACACTTTTTATGAGGTGCTTGAATAGGCCTGACAGCTTAAATGTTTACATAGTGCGATGTCCTTCAACATGCCTGACAGCTTAAATGTTTTCATACCGCGAGGCCCTTAAAAAGACTGAAAGCCTTAAATGTTTACCTAAATAGGCTTCTCAGAGTACATTTTTCCTCAAAGTTTTTCATACAATGTTGCAGTGAATTTGGACAATATTGTTTTCCACCGCCAGTTGCATAGCCATTTTTATGTTTCATAGTTATTCTATGCTTGGAATGCAATTTGTTCATTATTGAAGATACATACATTGTTTACTGGTGCTTCTTGTTCGTTGGTTTGTCGGTTGCTACTTGCTGTTGTTTGGTTCAACTTTGCAAGGTTGAGGACATGAGCCTGCTATTGGGCATGTTGGTGCTTGTTGTTTGCTTTTGTTTACTTCAACTTTGTAGGATTGGGGTCCTGCATGCGCAGTTGGATATTTTCTTTTTTACTTTGCAAGGTCCAGGTGTTGCACCCACAATTCGACCTGTGTTTTTGTCACTCATCGTTTCAGAGTAAGTTTCGATGACATAATTTCATTTCTATTCATTCTTTGTTGTTCACTGTTTGCATTTTGTAAGCAATAATGTTTGATTATTTCTACTATCATGCTCGTCATATGTTTTGGGTTCCTTTTGTGCTTGGAATATAGTTTGGTAATCATTGGAGATACATATGTTGTTTTCTCTTTCAGTGGTTCTTTCTTGTTCGTTGGTTCATTGGTTCGTCGGTTGTTGCTTGTTGTTGTTTGGCTCAAGTTTGCGAGTTTGAGGTCTTGGAGCTGCAGTTGGGCATGTTCGTGATTTCTCGTTGGTTTGTTGCTTGTTGTTTTATTTTGTTTACTTTTTATTTGCAGGGTTAGGGTCCTTTGCCGATAGTTGGAGTTGTTTTTTTTCACTTTGTGGTGTTCAGGTCTTGCACCCGCAAGTGGACCTGTGGTTCTGTCATTTGTTGTGTATGGAAAAGTCGAGATCTGGTGCATGTCTCGTGCCCGCCTACCCTGATCTTAAATTTTTCTCCAATTCTTTTTCCTACCTCTGGACTATACCTACATGCCTTTTCAAAATATTCTTGTAGAAGAAAATGGTATTGAGATGGTGCTAGCAAGAGTGGTGTTCTGTGGATTGCAAATTGCACTATTCAGTTTCTATGCTATTTGGCATAGAGCATTGCTAGGATAATCATATGTGCAATAATTTATTTTTGTAAAGATAAAACATGTCAAAAACACACTTATTAACCATATATGGTCAAACGTGCCCATATCACAATACAAACTCTTTATCACGTGCACAGACTGGTGTGACCATGATGCAATTTGTCTTGTACTTGAAATATGAGATTTACACGAAAGATATTGCAAAATTATATTTCCATGTCCCAAAGCATATCTGGATACTTTTCTTTATAAAACGAAAATCATTCAT
>ML784666.1:527358-543624 GCA_009831015.1 Picea engelmannii
GTAAGAAAGAAACCCATAATTATTCAAATGGAGGAGGAGATAACAACCCTCCTCACCCTAAAATTGATAGTTCTCACAAGCTTCCCATGGAGAAGAAAATAAAAAAAAATTGTAGGGCAGGCGAAAGAGCCCAAAATTGAGAGTGAGAACATGGAACGTGAGTCTTCTCTGGATAGTTTATTCTACAACCTTGATCAACCCAGAGATGCGATCCAACATAGTTTCCCAATAGACATATCTAATATCGAAATTTTTTACGAAGATAAATCCTTCGTATTCCAGAGTGTTGTTTTTGACAGCAAGTCTAAAACATTAATTATTGAAAAGAGAGACATAAAAAATAAGAAAGGAAAATCTCATTCAACGGTTAATCTTGCGAACATGTGGTCATCCCAAATCTCTTGACTTCACAGAGAAACCAAATATCCTCTTGATGATTCCATTGGAGGCATTGAGGTCGAGAATGCTAGACTGAAGGACCGAGTCAAGGAATTGGAGGAATCTTTGATTCCTATGCCATTCCTAGCCAGTCCTTTAGCAATAACCATGTCTGCCACCCTTCCATCCAAGTTAAAAGGATCCTCCAGCCTCCTCGCATCGTGTAGAGGATATGTGGAGAATAATATAAAAAAAGGAATGGAATCGATTACTGAGGCCTGAGAAACATCACAAAGTATGGCTTCCCTTGGAAAGAAGGCTCATACTTTGCTCGAACATTTGAAGGCGGATTTAAAAAATGAAGAACGTTTCTATTTAGACATGGTCCTCCCTTTTGGCACCCATGTCAACAACATGACAGAAACGAGAAGAAGACAACAAGATCTCCTCTCCAAAAACCGGATCACTCAATTAAGTGTATGTTGCAAAGAGAAAGTGAAGAACCTGTATCTCATTGTCCAATCATGTGAACAAGCCATTTCAAAGAAAGAAAAATTATTCATAAAGCTGACCAAAATAGACTTAGCTGGAAGGATGAACGAGGTCCAAGACCCCAACTTAATCGTGAACTCCTTGCCCTTAACTAAGCAATCCTTTGATAAACAAGTTGATATTTTTAAGGCGTCGTCTTTAGAAAAGTTTTAAATCATCCTTTAATATGGTGAAGATGACGTGGACAACAGGCTAGCCGACTATTCGGTACAGAATGAAGAAATTGATCAGGCTTTGTGTAATCTTTCTATCGATCTAAGGGAATTAGAAAATGAACTTTTCAACATTAAAATCTGGAATGAGATCAACGTCACCCCCTTGAGAAGATACATTGAAGAATGGGTCGAAAGGGAATTGAAGCAGGTCACTGACGAAAGGCAACATGCAGTTGGCACAATTCCAGTAGCCGTCGACGACAGCAATAAAAAGGCATCAACAAGATAATAGAAAAAGGGGTGATATGTACCATCACTGTAAGTCTATACTGATCACATCTTGCTTTGTTTATCAATCCAGTTATTCCACCTTTTTAAATAGAAATGTCTAGCCAAAGACCGATACCTTCCAATTTATTCTTTTTAGGTATTACACTCTATCGTCACCCACTTCTTCTTTTCACAGTCCTATTTCTTGTACATATTTCTCTTATGGTCTGCGGGATCCCCATTCCCAGTCTATATGACAAACACATTTAAAATTCCAGGAATATGTAACACACAATATTATTTTTTGATATATTTCAAATAAAACTATTTTTTATCTCCTTTTATATTTATGTGCTCATAAATTTTTATCTTCAACTATGCTAAATAACAAGAAATTGTGTTTATTTAATTTGAATTATTTTTTTCTCATGCATATCTTTTTCTCCTACTATGCATATAACTTTTTTTGTCTTGGCACATATAGAGACATACAATCCAAATGGTCTATGGAAATTGTACTTAACTCTAACCAGTTGAAAGTATACATTGAAGAGATAAAACATGCAAGGTAGGAATGAGAATTTCGAACATAGCAAGTCACACTAGTGGAAATAATAAAATTTTTGAACATAACAAGATGTATTATATAGTTTCAAAAGATAAATGGGACTCTAGAGGCCATGTGTCATTTATTGCATGGATACCAATTGTGTTTCATGCTGCTTGTCACATCTCCGCTGTAGTTTCTATCTGCCTCTGCTACTTCTTCCCCATCCCTGTGCATTTATTCCCAATTCAACCCGGTAGAGACTACGCTGTCATGCAACACTTGTTTCTCTTAATTATTGCATCATAATTTTTAGGAAAGGATAATTAAATATGAAAACTATAAATTCTGGTGTGAAGGTTTTAAGTGTCAACAATGAATATTTGCAGAAAAAACATTTGTAAATTATTCGTGAACTTTCTCCTTGGCACTTGGTTGAATATCGCCTTTGTACTAGAGTCCGAGCCTACGTATGACTTGGCTAGACTTGTAGTTTCAGTTACAACTGGAGTTAGATAATAAAACCCATACATGAAATCTTACCAAACCTATTTATAAATTATCTTAGCATAGTGGGTTAACCAATATATCTACTCTAAAGTAACACTTTGGTGTAAACAATTTACATAAACAAAGTGTGTGCTCCTAACTCTATTATTAAGACTTGAACGTTTAAATGATAATCCAATCCCGACCTCTACAAATTAGAATAATTAATCATAATGGATGTGATGTCTTTATATTTTTAGGGAAGTAAATTAACTTTTAATTATTTGGGTGAGATTATTATTTATTTGATAATAATTAATAATTATTGATTAAGAAACAAAATTAATAGTAAAGAATTAATGAAGATTTTCACAATGGATGTTTTTATTAATAAAATTAGAATTGTAATTATATTAAAATATTTCATAGTGTCATATGAAAGTTTAGATCGTACTTATAACTTTGAAATCTAACGTTATTGGCGATATTTATAATTATTGATAAAGAAAGTGGAGTTGATACTAGGAAATACTTGAACATTTTTTTTAAATCCTTTATATTGATATTATGTTGAATAATTACATTATGGTTACTTTATTAATTTTATTTTATTCATTTTTATAATTAATAAATGGAAAGTAAAAATAGGATAAATGAATTGGAGTATATATTAAATAATATCATTGGTGATATTTATAATTATTGATCAAGAAAGTGGAATTGATATTAAGAAATACTTGAAGATTTTTTTTAAATCTTTTATATTGATATTATATTGAATAATTATATTATGGTTACCTTATTAATTTTATTTTACTCATTTTTATAATTAATAGATTGGAAGTAAAGGTAGGATAAATGAATTGGAGTATATATTAAATAACAGTATATGTATAGTAAAGTATATATTTTACTCTTCCTCTTTCTCCCTAGCCGTGGATATCTCTAGAAAATATTTGAGAACCTCCTTTGTTCTTATCGCCATTTTCTCACCTTGATATGTCGAATCAAGATGGTATATTGATGAGCTTGTTATTATCTGCAAGTCTGCTTTTGGTTGTTTGATTTTGTTTTTTCCATTATATTATAGTTGAAAGTTTTGTTTCTCATGGATATTGCACGCTTATTCTTCATTGCATTGAGATCAATCATTGTATGAGAGTAGTTAGGTGGTTTCACATAAATGCGTGTTGATAAATTAAACAATAAAAATATGAAATTAATTTAAATAAAATATTTTTAATAAAAAATTATATTAGTGTAAATTTATGTTAATTTAAAATTTTAAAGTATTAATAGGTTTGTGTTTTGATTTTATTATTAAAAATTTGATTGTTTTCATGTGTGAAAATAATATTTATGTGAATTAAAAATTATAGATTTTTTAAATTTTATTGGTGTTCAACTTTGGCGTGTTATTAGCGAGGTGGCGGCTTATATTGAAGGCTAGTAAATGCTAGTGTCTTGAGGCTCGAATAATCCATTTGCTTGGTTGCGGTAACAATAGTACAACTGATTCAGGGTGAATGAAAGTTGAGATGACAACCTCGAACTTTCACGATTTGTATTCAGATCTTTTCCTCAAATCCAGAGTGTATGCTTATTTTCCATCTTTGTATTCAATATCGGATAAATATTAACCAATACAGAGAATCTCATACAGGCTTGGAATTTCAAATTTAGCCAGCCTATCAACAAAAAATTTGATGACGGTTAATTTATTTTCATGGCGGTCACTTCACGTTTTACACAGAATCATAAATGTCAAAATATTTTGTATATTATGTGTAAATTTCACTGTCATGAATTTTATGTTGAGAAGATCCAATCTCCAAGATCCATCCATGACCAGTAGAATACTTGGAAATCACACCCACAGAGCAACGAAGACCCAAGTTGGAGCGTTGGAATTTGGAATTTAGATGTCCATTTACTCCCTCAACTAACATTGTCCATGTGTCATCAATTGTGATGCCACGGCTCTACCCCTACCTAGTTCCTTGAAGTTATAAGCCATGAATTATAGTTATTATCTTAGGCCATATATACTTATAAGCTGAAACATCCCCCTCTAATAAGCACACTATTATTGACTTATTCTTTGAGGACACTTGCTTGCAAGTGATCGAGGTATGGTACTTTGTGATTTCAATCAGATTATGGGTTATATATGATGATGTTTAAGTGTTATAGATTATTGATTATATTGATGTATATATATCGACAAATGCTTTTGATGAATCATCCTGAGTGTGAAGGACACATGACAGGTAAAGGATGTTGATGGCATCGACGGATTCCCTTGGACTCCAGATTGAGTCAGGGAGTGGATTGTATCTATTGATTATTTCATTTTATGCACATGTGCAGTATGATTGATTATAGTATAATTTATGTATATGGAATTATTGACAGTTTTTTTGTCAGTGGATGCAAGATTGACGATGCTTGCTAATCCGACTCACATAAGGAGTAGAGGGGCCATGCACAGAAACTAGACATTTGAGGGAGAGGTGTGACAATGTCCTTGTCACATCCTACTAGTACTCCCACCATGTTCTGAATGATAGCTTAATGATTACCTAGTTCAAAAGGTCCACGATGCCATGAGGGCGGACTGAGACAATCGCTCACAAAGATTTCTAAGGAGCGTGCAATAAGGTGGAGTCCTTATTCCTTAGAAGCCCTTAGTCTCTCACAAGGTCGATTGAGTGGGGTGTTGACTCCAAGGGTCAAACAAATTCCAAAACAAGTCTAAGGCGAGTGGCACCCTTCGATCACGAAGGTGCATCTTGAAGGGCATGTCGCGTAACTTAAAACTTGAAGTCAATAAATCTAGGTGGCCTAGAAAGCATTGAAATAATTAGACCTTTTTGGATTAACTAATTAATTAAACAATATATTATTAATTGAAAAGTCTAAGAAGAGTCAAAGCATAAGTCTAAGAATTGGCCTAAGTCTAAGTTTGATTTGGGAACTATCTAAAATATTAAAATTTGAATAAATCTAATACTAGGAAAAAGGTGGTAAAAATCTAAAGATTGGATGAAATACACATGTGCATGAATTTAATAAAAATAAAATTTTAAATAGAAATACATAATAACTTGAGAGGTTGGGTGTACATAGAATAGAATATAGAGTCTAACTAGAAGAAGACTCCTAATTAAACTCTAACAAGATCTAGTTAGGAGACACTCTTAAATGAGAATATGGAGAACAAAGGGACACCTAGGAGTGAAAATAGGAACACATTGAGGATTGTGAGGGAATTTGACCATTTTTAAATAAAATAAAATTGGTAAATAATGGTGTAACTTGGGGAGAATGTGACAAGTGTGTGAGTGAATAATCAAAATTAAAATTAACTAAAAAGTTAATTATTTGTGCATGAGGACATGTGTCAGGGAATAAATTTCTATAAAAACAAATAAGGTAGAAGAGAAAAAGGATATGATTTCTGAGAATTTTTATGATGCCAAATGTTTATTAGACTTTGTTTTACTTGTGTCAGTTGGGATACCAAGCTTGTAAAAAGAGTGGAAGCTCTTCCTTGCAAGGGAAATTCTTGGAGCTATTATTGTTGGTTTCTTGTGTGTGGCTCCTTTGTGGCTTAGGCGGCTAAGGGGGAAGAAGAGTACCCCTAGCATTGGCTGGGAGGTATGGGTGAAGTCTCTATGATTAGCAAGTGAAGGAAAGGAAGGAGCACAAAAATTTGAAGGGCATATTCATTATGCAACATTCATTTGTCCTGGTATTTTTAATATTCTAAATTTCATTCGTAGCATTAATGTAGTAGTATGTTAGATTGATAGGGCCACTATATAATAACTGAAAGCTTGAAATGCCAATTGTTACAATTGCTGTCAACGAATATTGGTTACAATTTATATGCAATCTTAGCATTGAATGAAAAGGGCGAGAGAAGGACTAGAAGACCTTCATGTAGTACAAGATTTTGTAGACGTGTTTCCAGAAGAATTACTAGGCTTACCGCTCAAAAGAGAGTTCAAGTTTACAATAGACTTGAAAGATGGAACTGAATTGATAGCGAAAACACCATACCAGATGTCAACGCCTGAATTGTAGGATTTGAAATGAAATTGAATGAGTTGTTGGATTTGGGACTAATACATCCAAGAGTATCACTATGGGGTGCTCCAATGATCTTTGTTAGAAATAAGGATGGCTCGTGGAGGCTCTGCATTGACTACCATCAATTGATCAAAGCTATGATCAAGAACCAATATCCATTGCCAAGGATTGATAATTTATTTGATCAGATGAAAGGAGGGACAATTTTTCCGAAGAATGAATTGAGATCATGATATCACCAATTACATATTAAAGAGGAAAATATCCCTAAAACCGCTTTTAAGATGATATTTGGACATTGAGTTTACAATTTTACCATTCAGATTGATGAACGCCACAGGTCAGTTTGATGAATGGGGTGTTCTTTGAATACTTGGACAAGTTTGTTCAAGTTTTTATTGATGACATGCTGATTTATTCTCAAATGAAAGAATAGCATGATGAACATTTGCGATTGGTCCTACAGTGTCTACGAGAAAACAAATTGTACGAGAAACTATCAAAATGTTCTTTTTACTAATCGAGGATTCATTACTAGAGACATATCATATCTGGTGAAGGTATCGATGTGTATCCAATGAAAGTGGAGGCTATTATGGAATGTCCAGCACCAAAAAATGTATAAGAAGTATGAAATTTTATGGGTATATCATGATATTACTGGCGATTCATTGAAGGATTTTCGAAGATAGAAAATCTGATCACATAATTTAAGAAGAAGAACAAGAAGTTCGTATGGACTAAGAAATGCGTAGAAGAATTTTAAAATGTCAGGGAGTTGTTGACAACAACATTGATACTAAAAGTCCCCAACATGGACAAGGAATTCTTGGTATGCACAGATGCATCCAAGGAAGGCTTAGGTGGAGTTTTGATGAAAGACGGCCGAGTGATCACTTACATTTGAAGGAAATTGAGAAAGAATGAAGAGAACTACGCAACACATGACCTGGAATTATTAGCAATTGTTTATGATTTTAGAGTTTGGAGACATTATCTGATTCAATGGAAATTTGAATTAAAGACAGATCACTGTGGATTGTAGTATATTTTTACACAGAGTGACTTGAACGCGCGACAAAGGCATTGGTCGGAATTACTTTTTGAAATTACTTACATTAAAGGAACTGTGAACCAAGTGGCAGATTCGTTGAGTCGGAGACCATGCATATTTTTGGTATTACCTCTTAAGACAAATCTTCAAGAAAAGATTCTAACTTTTCAATTCAATGATGACTGGTATAAAGAAGTTAAGAATAATATTGGGAGAGACACCATGATGGTACTGAAGTATGAAGTTTATTCACTAGACAACGATGGATTGTTGAGATTTAACGGAAGAATTTATGTACTACCTAATGACAAATTAAGAAGTTTGATCTTGAGAGAAGCTCATAGAGCAATATAAATGGCTCATCTGGGAGTCATGAAGATGAAGGAAGACCTTAAGCCTTTATTCTTTTAGAAGGGAATGAAAGAATACATAGTTAGTTACGTGGTGAGATGTCTATAATGCCAGCAAGTGAAGGCTTAACATAGACATCTAGCAAGATTTTTACAACCACATGTTGTTCCAAAATCGAAATGGAAGGTCATTTTGACGGAATTTATTATTGTATTTCCACTAACAACAAGAAGGCACAACTCGATTTTTGTGGTAGTTTACACTCTGATGAAGAGTGCACACTTTATTCTAGTGCGTATGACATATCAGGCACCAGACATAGCTAGAGTATTTATCAGGGATATTGTGAGATTGCATGGAGTACCAAGAAGGATCATATCCGATCGAGGATCGGTGTTTACAGGACGGTTTTAGACCAGTTTCCAAGAGGCTTTCAGAACACAACTAAACTTTATCACAACTTATCACCCAGAGACAGATAGGAAAATAGAAAGAACAAACCATATTTTGGAGGATATGTTAAGTATGTATGTAATGAACCAACAAAAACGTTGGAAATAATTCTTGCCACTAATAGATTTTTCATACAATAACAACTATCAAAGTACGATTAAGATGGCCCTGTTTGAGTTTCTTTATGGGAATCCATGTCAGACACCGTTGAGTTGGGATCGACTTGAGGACAGGGTTTTGGTAGGATCAAAAGTGATACAAGAAATGGAAGAATATATGAAATCGATACGACAGAGGATTAAATAATCGTAGGAAAGAATATATGAAATCGATACGACAGAGGATTAAATAATCGTAGGATCAACATAAGAGTTATGTTGATATGCATCACATTCACCACAGTTAAGAAGTTGGCGACAGAGTCTTCTTGCGAGTAAAACTGCACAAGAGTTCGATCAAGTTCAGAAAGGGTGATAAACTCTCTCCTAGGTTTGTGGGACCCTTCGAAGTTGTGGAAAGGAAGGGACCCATGGCTTATCGACTAGCCTTGCCTAATTCTTTGAGGCATATGCACCATGTATTTTATGTATATGTTTTGAGACATTATATTAGTGATCCTTCACATGTTATTGACATGAGTTCATTATAGGTGTTGTATGAGGGTTCTCTCATGGAGGATCTAATCCACATTATGGACCATCGCATTCGACAACTACGACGTTGAACATTTGATTAGGTCAAGGTCGAGTGGGAAAATTATAGTCCACACTTGGCTACCTGGGACGATGCATTTGATATGCGTCAATGGTTTCCTTACTTGTTTGATAGATTAGACATATAGATCTATGTCAGATACCTTTATTTTCTTACATTATATACTCTACAAACTTCGGGACGAAATTTAAAACAAGAGGGGGTGTATGTAACATCTCGCTCTACTGAGCACACTATTATTGACTTATTCTTTTAGGACACTTTCTTGCAAGCGATCTGGGTATGGTACTTTGTGATGTAATTCAGGTTATGGGTTATATATGATGATGTTGAGGTGTTATGCCTTATTGATTATATTCATGTATATATATCGATAGATGCTTTTGACGAGTCATATTCAGTGTGTAGGACACATGACAGGTAAAGGATGTTGATGGCATCGATGTATTCCCTTGAAATCTTGATTGAGTCAGGGAGTGGATTGAATCTATTGAGTATTTCATTTTACACACATTTGCAATATGATTTATGTATATGGAATTATTGACAATGTTTTTTTTAGTGGATGCAAGCTTGATGATACTTGCTAATATGACTCACATAAGGAGTAGAGGGTCCATGCACAAAAACTAGACATTTGAGGGAGAGGTGTGAAAACGTCCCTGTCACAACCTACTAGCACTCCCACCATGGTAGGAACGAGAGGTTAATGACTACCTAGTTCGAAAGGTCCATGATGTCATGAGGGTGGACTGAGACAGTCGCTCAAAGAAGATTTCTAAGGAGCATGCAATAAGGTGGAGTCCTTATTCCTTAGAAGCCCTTAGTCTCTCACAAGGTCGACCGAGTGGAGTGTTGACTCCAAGGGTCAAACAACTTCCAAAACAAGTCTAAGGTGAGTGGCACCCTTGGAGAACATAGGTGTGTCTTGAAGGGCATGTCGCATAATTTAAAACTTGAAGTCAATAAATCTAGGTGGCCTAGAAAGCATTGAAATAATTAGACCTTCTTGGATTAACTAATTAATTAAACAATAGATTATTAATTGAAAAGTCTAACAAGGGTCAAAACATAAGTCTGAGAATTGACCTAAGTCTAAGTTTGATTTGGGAACTATCTAAAATATTAAAATTGGGATAAATCTAATACTAGGAAAAAGGTGGTAAAAATCTAAAGATTGGATGAAATACACATGTGTGAATGAATTTAATAAAAATGAAATTTTAAATAGAAATAAATAATAACTTGAGAGGTTGGGTGTACATGGAATAGAATCTAGAGTCAAACTTCACTAGTCTATCTAGAAGAAGACTCTTAATTAAACTCTAACTAAGATCTAGTTAGGAGACACTCCTTAAATAAGAATCTGGATAACAAAGGGACACTGGGAGTGAAAATAGGAACACATTGAGGATTGTGAGGGAATTTGACCCTTTTTAAATAAAATAAAATTGGTAAATACTGGTGTAACTTGGGGAGAATGTGACAAGTGTGTGAGTGAATAATCCAAATTAAAATTAACTAAAAAGTTAATTATTTGTGCATGAGGACATGTGTTAGGGAAGAAATTTGTATAAAAACAAATAAGGTATAAGGGAAAAAGGATCTGATTTCTGAGCATTGTTATGCTGCCAAATTTTTATTGGACTGTGTTTTACTTGTGAGAGTTGGGATACCAAGCTTGTAAAAAGAGTGGAATCTATTCCTTGCGAGGGAAAGTGTTGGAGCTATTATTGTTGGTTTCTTGTGTGTGGCCCCTTTGCAGCTCTGGGGGATAAGGGGGAAGAAGAGTACCCCTAGCATTGGTTGGGAGGTACCATTGAAGTCTCTATGATTATAAAGAAAAGGAAAGGAAGGAGCACAAGACTTTGAATGACATCTTCATTACGCAACATTCATTGGTCCTAGTATTTTTAATATTCTAAATTTCATTTGTAGCATTAGTGTAGTAGTATGTTAGAATGGTAGGGCCACTGTAGAATAACTGAAAGTCTGAATGCCAATTGTTACAATTGTTGTCAACGAATATTGGTTCAGAGTTTATTATTTTAAATTACAATTGTTGTCAATCGGATAATAATTATAGTGTTTATATTTTAAATTTTCAATGTAATTCCGGACGTTTTCCTCTCTCTAAATTGGGGTGGCTTGACCCTCATCCTGAAATTTGAACTTTGTATTATGAATGGTATATGTTCTAAATTTATATTTTATCTATAATTAAAGTTTGAATAATCAAAGTTTTTTTTTAGTTGATATTATTTAGGAGTTTAACAGTGAATTGTGCATTGGTAACCCAAGGAGTTAGTTCTAAAATTTTATCATGAGTTTCTTTGTTAAATTTCATTTTAATTAGGAATCAATTTCTATGATGGGATCTATGTCGAAAAGTATTCTAGATCCAAAACGTGTATCTTATTTTCTTGTTAAAACTTATGACCTTGCAATTCTTTTGTATGGTGGATCCTCGTTGAAATTTGTTAATTCTGAATTTATATCGTGTTTTTCTCTGTTGAAATTGTTGATAAGTCCAAAGTAATTGTAGTGTGGATTTATATGTTTATTTTGTAGTTTAAATCCAAAATCTTTGGGATTGTGGTATTCCATTTAGTTTTTTTTCAAAAGTTTTTACTTACTTCTAATATTTGGTGTTATCCCCTTCCACTTTGACAAAGTTATGCATGTGACCACGGGCTAGAACCTAGCACTGACCAAAGGGTGTTATTCGAAGCTTCGGGTCTCCGATGCTCTGAAGGTTTTTCAACTTCAACACTCTTGTTCACCCGGAGTGTTAATCGGACGAATTCGGTCTTAAGCAGACTTGACCGAAAGATGTAGGTTAACCCTACCCTTCCACCTTCCTTCATTAACTTTTAATAACTTAGTCGAACAACTAATGAAGATTCTCCTCACGCGAGAATCTACAGTGGAGATCCATTCCAGAACTCCGAGCTTCGGGGTTTTTCTCCACTTCCACAACCTTCGACTGTTTCACCTGGATCGTTGAATCGCCGAAGGGATCGAAAATATGACGGCTTACACTCCTCTGTATATCAATGATTGTCATCCACTCCGAAATTCAGAACTCCAGGAGTTTCTCACCTTTTTGCAACAAGGACTCTATTTTTCCGAACTACCAAACCTCCAAAGGACGAAGGCTCGGAGATCTAACGGTCCTCGATCGATCGCTAGAACTATGGTTTTCCTTCACTCCAGGACTTTGAAAATTCATGGTTTTATTAATCCTTAGTAGTTACACCTTAACTTATTCGAAGAACCTAATCCTGATTAACTCAGAGATCTATGTCTCACATCTTTCCAACAATTGACGGTTAGTATTTACTCCAGACTTCAGGACTCTAGGAGTTTCTTAACTTTTAACACCATGACTCTAATTTCATCGGAGTACTGAATTATTGAACCTCCGAAGAGAGAAGGCTCAGAGATATAACAATCCTCAATTGATCGCTAGATCTACAATTGACCTTTGCTCCGGGACTTCAGAGCTTCAGGGTTTCTTAGCTGTTAGAGAGTTAGGACTCAAACTTTCTAAATCGTTGAACTCTTATGGATCAAACGGCTAGTAATCACTCACCAATCTATGGTGTAGTTTCACTTCGTGAATTTTGGCTTCAGAGCTCACTTAATATAAATAACTCAGATCTGTCGAAGTGATGAATCCCGAAGGTGTCAGGGCTTAACAAGTGTGCTACTCCTGTCTGATCGGATCGTTGTGGGGATTCAAACCCCTCACGATCATATCCCATCCTCTATTTCCTTCAAAGGGATTTCAAACTCTTGATTTCCTCACTTGAACCTTGCACACACTTTTCTCCTGAGCTTTGGATTCTAATTGTTGTGTGAGAGCTTTTCACCTCCTTGTGTAAATTCAGATTGTCTCTCCTGAGCTTCATTCTTTCGAAAAGTAAGGTTTTCTCCCGTCTTGAGTGGTCTCTGTGTATTGGGCGTTGTTTCTTCTGAACTTGGTCCTTCAAGGTGCCTGACTACACACTTCAGGACTTGGCTCTGGAAGTGTTTGCACTGTGACACCCAGAAGAGAAACTTCAGGTTTCTTTCATAACTTTTTAACTCATTCTTAGAATATACTTTCACTCGATTGCAAAATTTATTCATCACAGTATCAGTTAGTTCACAAAGTATAGAGTAAGCTTACGGTTTCCTCTTTGTGTTGCGAGATTTTCTCTTCTTTTCTTTTCCTCTTTCAAATAGTTATGTAGATAAGATATTTATCTACTTTGTTGTAACCTGTAGGGTTGTCACACTTATTCCATGTAAACATAAGTAAAATTGAAATTTTCATAAATGATAGATTGTCTATTTAAGGATCTCTGATTTTTACTGTTAAGTTTCTGTCATGATACTATTGAAAATTCTTCCTAACCTTTAAATTAGTAAGATGAATAATTATTGGAATAGTATATATTGTGTTATGATGTGATGACCAAGATACCAAATTCTCTGTGTTATTTTTGAAGATATTGTAGTAAGGAATGCTGAGAATTATAGTTGAACTTCAGAATAGATTAAAGTTATGGGAATTAGATACTTCCTTGTTCCTCAGAACAATTGCGAGACTTGAGACCTTAATTGGTTAAAATCAATCAGATGAATCCTAGACTTGAGCGTTGATTATGTGTCTTGGAGGTCCTAACCTTGTAGGATAGGTTAGGTGGGTAGGCATTGTATGTGATGTTATGTGATATGGTAGATCCTTAATACCTTGAAGTTGTATCTAAATCCAGTTGTGCAATGAGATGAATGAAATAGACCGCATATTACTAAAGTATGTTAATATCATGTTTCCATTTTCTATTGATGTTCATATATATATATATATATCTTACTATTTCTCAATTACTTTTTTGTTGTAACATAGGGGTTGTTACATAAGCCTTTAACGTGTAAGTCCCTACTACAGATTTTGATGGGAAATCTACATAGTTAAACATCAATTTGACTTTTTTGGTATTTTGATGTCGGTCAATAATGACATGTGAATTTATTATCCACATGTCAAATACGGGTTCAAATAAAAAATACATCATGTTGGATGTCAAATTCTAGTTTAATCTCATAACTTCCAGCTTTGTATTGAATCTCAGATAAATCTTAACTCTTATTACAATATAGAGCATATCATCTGTCGTTGATAGTAAGCACTCAAGTTTATTTAAGATATTTTAATGTCAGATCATGTGGTGTTTAGTTTTCCAGGGTTTTCATGATGTAATCATGACAACTGCCATTTCTCAAACATAATATTAATTGGTATATATTTGAATTTATATTTAAATTTATTTATAATATAAAATGGTAATGTTCATTGTTTTCACATTTCACTATCAATAAGATTTGTGAAACATAAAAAAGAAACACAAAATCTAAAATAAAAATATTTAAAAACAATATTTTTATCATAAATATGTTAAAAATAAAAATATTGAAATTATTAATTAAAAATTACATTTCTTATAAAAATTAAATGTTAAAAGAGTTTTACAATAAACATAAGTTTAATAAGCATAAATGGTGAAACAATATTTTTTTAAATTTGTTCAATTTTAAATAAATAAGATTTTTTTAAATTTTACAATTTTTTAAATTTTAATAAGAGTGAGTTTTCGATTAATAAAATTATTTAAAGTTATGTTTTATTTTATTAATATATATATATATTTAATAAATAAATATATATTTTTTAAATTTTAATCAAAGTGATTTTAAGATTAATAGAATTCTTTAAAATTATATCCTATAGTATAAGATAGGAAAAATTAAAGAAAAATGGCATTCATTTTCATCCTTCTTTTTTAATTACAAGTATTACAAAGTCACCCATCCCATGGAATTTTTTTGGAGTAGTTCAAGTTGTTTCACATCAAGATCATGAGTATTGATTTTGTTTTTTACAATATTGATTTTGTATTTTAAATTCATAATGTTGAAAAATAATTTTGATATAAAATAAATTAAAGTTACATTTAGTATAAGATAATTATATTTTACTACAAAATATTCTAAAAGTTTTATGACATGATTTTTTCCTGTCCTTTAAAATAAAGGAATGCGAAATTGTCAATTTTGATCTAAAATCTAATAGTAATCATTTTTATTGATGGCATTAAGAGGTTAACACTTCATAATTTAGTTGTAGCATCGGTATTCAAGGGTGTTAAATCCATTTTTTCTTTGTATTAAAAGTAACAATTTCATCAATCCAAAATTGTAATTTACTTAACTATCAATGATAGCAAACTAAAACAAGTTGAAATAATAGAATTTTTATCCTTCTTCATTAATCTTGTAGTAGTATAAACACTTTAGTAAATGGTCTTTTTATTTGACCTAAAATCCTCTAGGAATCATTTTGGATCTAAGGTGGCTAAATTTTTTATGATTTCAACATTTTCTAGTTTTCTATACCTCACTAGATTTCGATTATAGAAAACTAGAAAATGTTGAAATCATAAAAAATTTAGCCACCTTCATTCGTATAGTCTAAATTTTCTATGAAACGGTCTCAAAATTGAAGATATTAGATGTTATTAGGTGTTAAGATTGCACAATCTCATTGCAATAGAAGTATTAGAAGGTGTTGAGCCATTTTTTACATTAAAAACAACAATTTCATCAATTCAAAATTACAATTTCAATAAAGCTTATCTAACCAAATTTGAATGATAAAAAACAAAAAACAAATCAAAATTTAACACTTTTAACTTTCTTCATTCCTATTTAAAAATATTTTATTGTAATTTAATTTTCTTTTACTTTTAAGAACTTATTTCATTAAAAAAAAAATTAAATAAATTTATTTTCAGTTCAATGCATTCAAGGTTCATAATCTCAGTGTTTTAAATAATAATCCTCCTAGATCCTCATTTTTTAATGTCTTTGTACATTAATCATCAGATGTCAACTATCATCTTCATTTCCAATTTTATTTGGGAGGGACTAAGCCATGCAACACTTGTTAAATACATGATTGAATTGGATTTACACTAATTTATAAAATTTGGAAAAGAATTGGGAAACCATTTTCATATTTCACTTATGCAACATATGTTTGTGGAGGTTGACACCAACTCTCTTTGCATTAAAAGTAGCTATGAGTATATATAACCTAGGTAGATGTGTCATGTCTATAATAATAATAAACTAAATTGGGAAAAAATGAAGTCCGAAGA
>ML784666.1:545080-555952 GCA_009831015.1 Picea engelmannii
TGGGTTATTTCATGTGGCTTGATTTTTCTTGAATAAGAGTGACGAGACAACCTACATTCATGATTAATAACGAGTGATAACTGTCCTCAGTGCCAATTGACAACTAAGTTATGATAGAGTTTGCTACCTTTAATGAAGTTTTTTTCTTTACAATATAACTCTATTGAACTTTAGTCTCTTTTATTGTACTTTGAAATTTTAAAGATTAGCACCATATAATTTCAAGTACAATAAATAAAGAAGTATACTTAAAATAATATAAATAATATAAATTTCCATTATAGAGATATTTACTTGTATATTTTGGGTTGAGATATGTTGTTATTGTGAACACCTTTTTTTATTAATGCTTCAACTTTTGTGTCAATAAACAACTCCATGTCTTTGTAGATTTTGTTGCATCAATCCATTTGCTAGGGCTACCTTCTCATTGTATACTTGTATGTTTTGATGGCATATGCTTTGGGTTGTTTTTTAGGAGTTGACTCGCATTGAGGGCCAAGTGCGGTATATTCTTCTATTAGATGACTCAAAGACGGTTAATAATAATTTTGTCAATGACTATCTTTCATGTTTAGATACATTTTCCTCAGCCTTGGGAATATTGGTTGGTAACCACAAGATGAATTTATGGTTGAATGGGTTGGATTATCCACTTGACTATCTTCTTGTCACTTGGATTTACATTAGACTTAGGGTGATTGTGTTAAGCCCAAGATATTGAGTTATTACATTTCTAATGTTATATTACTATTATCCTTATTCATCAACTAGGCCTTTTAATATGTGTAATTGGTCCAGGGAATTAGGAATCTAGTATGTCAAGTGTTAAGTCACTACTAGCCTAAGGTTAGAAGAACATCTACAAAACACAAGGCAATATCAACAACAACACTCTTTCCCAAAGTGGACATACCTATGTGCAGGATAAAATATAACATGGCCACCAAATCAAATATGGCGTGCATCCATTTAAAATATGGAACTAAGAGCATGGTCATGAACAATACATAGTGGATTCATGTAAGTTTAAACCTTTTACAATAATGCAATGCACACACAAATTCTTAACATAGAAAATAAAACAATTGCAATCACACATATATATGGAGATTTACCCAATCAGGAAACTAGCAACATGTTTTAAAGACACACCTCTAATTCTATTCATAACCCAACTTCATTTATTACAATACAATATATAGGATTTTGTGACATCCAAAAAAACCCTAATCCATTGACTTGGATTAGATTACAACCTTAATTCCTTTACCAGAATTAGAAACGATGGGTTGAAATACCATGTGCCACTAAACTGCCAAATGCAAAAATTTGCCCCCTCTAAAGGCAGAAGATTGCCCAAAAATTTGCCAAATAAACCCCCCAATTTTTTTTATCGTGCAAAGAATATAACAGATACCCAACATTCTCCCACTTGTTGATTTCTTTTCATACAAGGGTCATAGGCTTTCAGGATCAACAATCCACGACATAAATGCCCATTGATTCTCTACACCAAGAGAAGTCCTCAGTGCTCACAGACTTTGTTAATGAATCTGCAACATTCTCCAAAGTGTCGACCTTCACCAGCAACGCCTTATTCTCTTCAACCATGCCTTTGACAACATGATACTAAACATCTATATGCTTTATCTTACAATGATAAGCTAGGTTCCTCACTAGGAGGATTGCACTATGAATGTCACAATTGATCCTTAAATCTTGTTGTACCAACTCAATACCTGAACATAATCTCTATAACCATACTGCTTCCTTGGTTGCATGAGTGGTTTCCATGTATTCAGATTATGTAATTGAGAGTGCCACGATAGACTGTATTTTGGTCATCCAACTGATTTCTCCTCCAAATAGGTTAAACATATCCACTTTTAGATCTTCTTTGATCTAGATGTCCAACCTAGTCTGCATTGACAAAGCCATGTATGTCCAACACTCTATCCAATCCTGGTATTCTTTGGTAACACAATACATAAGTAGTAGTCTCACGAAAATACCTTAAAATCCTATTTATTGTTGCCCAATGCTCCTTCCCTGGTTTTGACATATACCTGCTCAAAAGTCCCAGTGAATGTGCAATATCAAATATAGTACAAACTATTGTGTGCATCAAACTTCCAACCTATTGATGCTTGAATCCTTTAGGACCGAAACAACAACCTCATGAGGATGTGAATCCCCCTACTTTTTTATAGAGGTAGTACTCCTCTTTGGATTTTCTTGAGATTTTTAAATATTCAAAATGTTGGACTTGATAGAAGTCCATCGCATAAACACAAATATTACAATAAAATAAAGGGGAAAATAATTTTGTTTTCTTTTAAAGGAAGGTTCTTGAGAAAGGACCAGGAATCGAACACATTCACACATTTGAAGAAAATAAGCAAACTTTCCTCACATCCATCATAGTTTAAGATATATATTTATGATCACATAAAAATAAAAAGAATATGATCTGCATGCACAAGAGGACTTTAACAAAGTGGATACATGGGTATCTCAAATAAAGATAATGATATATCAACCTCAAATACTTTATATTTTGAAAACAGGGTTACAAAGCACAGTCGAGATTGTTCCCAAAGTAGTTCTCATGAAATTTCCAAATATATATAGTTTATTATATATTCTTGAAATTTTAAAGGCGTTTGTCTTAAAGACTGGGATTGGGGCTCCCGCGGAACATTAAGCAAACAAATAAAATAAATTATCTTTTACAAAGAGGACGGTGGGTGGTGGAAAGATGAGAAATACCTGGTAAGAAGAACAAAGGAGTTATTAGTCTTTGGTTAAACCTTTCTAGTGAAAGAGGTGGAATAACTTGATAAAAGACTTGATAAGGAAAGAAGAATGTGATCAACGTAAAATTACTATGATGGTCACTCTCTTGTTCATTTTCTTGTTGATGTCCTTTTATCGTTTTCATCAACGATTACAGGAACTGTCTCAACTGCTTCTTGCCCTTCATGTGTTAGTTTTTCGATAGCCTTTTTGAACCACTCTTCGATGTAATTTTTCATAGGCGCCACATTGATTTCATGTTGGATTTTAATATTTAACAACTCACCCTCCGAGTCACGGAGATCAATGTAAATTCCATGTAATATTTCTTCAATTTCCTAGTTCTTTACGGAATAATATACTAGCCAGTTATCTATGGCGTTATCATCATACACAACTATACCATAGAGTTTTTCAATTGATAATCCTTTAAAAATATCAACCTTCTCATTGAATTGTTGTTTTTTTGGGAAAAAAGAGTTGAGGATCAACTTAGGATCTTGGACCTCGTTAGTGCTTCTAGCTAGCTCCATGTCCGTGAGCCTTTTGAATAGCTCTTCACTTTTTTTTATGTCTTGGTTGCATGCCTGAACGATGTTGTTCAAGTTATTTATTTTTTGTTTCCAGCAGGCATTCAACTGCTTGATTCGACTTGGAGAGGGAAGGTCCTCCTCTCTTCTCTTAAGCTATGACATTTTAGTAATTTTAATACCAAAGGGTACCACTGCATCAAGGTAGAAACCTTCTTCATTTTTTAGATCGACATGTAGATATTCAAGGAAGTCATGCACCCTCGTGCCAAAATAAATCATGCTCTTTGAAATTTCCCAAGCTTCTGTAATCAATGTCATTCTTTTCTTGATATTATTCTCCACGTAAATCTTGGTTGATGTGAGTAAGCTTGAGGATCCTTTTAGTCTGGTTGTGGGCATGGTAGGTCCGACAATTTCCAAAGGGATGGAAAGGAGTGGAAGAGGCATTAAAGTCTCTTCAAGTTCCTTAATCCTTTCCTTCAACTTTGTATTTTCTTCTTCGAGACTGCCAATGGAATTGTCCAATGCATCACTGGTGGCTCTATGGATTCTAGATACCTAGGAAGGATACATATTCTTTAGGTTAACCTCTGAACGAGATTCCCCTTTTTATTCTTTGCATCACTCTTCTTAATAATTAGTTTTTTAGACTCATTTTCAAAGACAACACTCTGAAATACAAATGATTCTTCTTCATCAAATATCTCATTCTCAATAATTTCCAACGATTGGTTCGGGTGAGCTGCACCTCCTGACTAGTCAATGTTAGGGAACATATTCTCAATGTCAGCTTCGAGCTACATATCCTCGAGGGAGAATCTATTGATCTCACTTCCGACGCGATGCTCTTCTTCTTATTGTACAATATTATTCCTCTTCTTCCTTAGAGGAAGTTTATGGGATCTTTCAATTTTTCCTGGAGGGGGGTTCTTTTCTCCTCCTCAACCTAAAATGCAGTTGGTTACCTTATTAGATGGGTGGGAAATTGGAGCACTGCTCTGAGGTGTTGAATTCTTTGGACTAAGAGTTGGGGACTGTGCACTCTTCTTGTTAGGACCTTTTCCTCTCTGTTTATACAATTCATTGGTACTGAGTACCATCTCTATGTCACTAGAAGTGTGGGGAGGATTACCCAAGTTATTGTCTTCTTCTTATCCTATAATTGTATGGAGAAAGGAACTACTAAAACCCATTGTTAACATATGTTCCAAAAAAATTCCATTAGATTCAAACCCTCTAATCTTTTCAGCGTACTTGAGATTCAAGTTGTGGAAGTGGCTAGAGAATTCATCAATTTTGTTCATATTTTTTAATACAAAATACCCAACTTTCCAAGGCAGTGGTGTAAATTGTTTTTTTTGTTTTTCATGAAAAAGTGCAGCCAAAAATTATATTGTCTTGCGACTTCCGTGACAAACATTCTGTCAGATATATGGCATGGAAGAAAGAAAGGATTTTCCTTAGAACCGAAAATCGTAATATTCCAGATATAAAAAGTATGCAGAACATAAATAAATAGCTAGAAATGTTAGATGAGCAACAATATAACCATAACAACACCACAATAATACCAAAATGATACCAGAATAACACCAGAAAGAGCACTTTGTTTACTGATAGATATGTTCACTTGCCTCTTTGAGGGGGCAACTTCCAATAGAGCAGAGCTCTATTACAATAATATCGAAGACAAAAGTTCTCATACCCTCGACTCCTATTTATACTAAATATTTCTATCAAAAGAACCATCTAGAGGAAGATCCTTCTAGAAGTGGACGCTTCTATTAGGTCTTCTTACATTGGAATTATTCTTCCTTATTGATAGGCCTTATTAATATTGACCTTTATTACATGGAAATATATTATTCTACCTACGTGAGGGGTTAGGTTCCTAACATTTTCTCCCCCTTAAAAAATAGCCTTGTCCTCAAGGCTTGAGATGGGGAAATTGTTGCAGAATGGTAGTTAGTTCCCAAGTGGCAACAGATGGAGTTGTATCTTGCCACTGGACTAAAACTTCCTTGATGGTTTTCTGATGCAGTCAATGCTCACGATGGTCCAAAACTACTTGTGGTTGTATCCAAATGGAGCCTTCTTCGTCCAACTCGGGAAGGTTGGTTTGATTTTGACACTTATTTCCAATCACTTTCTTTAAGAAGGAACATGAAAAACAGGATGGAGATTAGAATTACTAGGCAAAGCTAACTGATAAGCCACCTGTCCCACACCCTTGAGAATGGTATAAAGACCATAAAATTTGGGCACCAGTTTCTGACAATGGCCAGCCTTGATGGAAGTTTTCTTATAAGGTTGTAGTTGAAGAAACACCTGATCCCCTTCTGCAAATTCATGTTCAGAGTGACCTCGATATGCTTGTTGCTTCATGCGATTTTGGGCCATGACCAAATTCTCTTTGAGGGTACAGAGAATAGCCTCTCAAACTGTAAGCATTTGGTCAATCGCCTAGACCTTCGAGACACCTAGAAAATATGAGAAAAATGAACGTGGATTTTTTCCATATACCACTTCAAAAGGATTCATGCACGTAGTTGTATGGTACGAAGTGTTGTACCACCATTCAACTAGTGGTAACCATTGAGCCCACTGATTCTACCTTTCCCATGCAAAACACCTCAAATATGTTTCCAAATATTTATTGACAACTTTCGTTTGACCATCAATCTGGGGATGATAAGTTGTGTTGAGATGCAATTGGGTGCCTTGTAGCTTGAAAAATTATTGCCAAAAATTGCTGGTAAAAGTTGGGTCACGATCAGAAACAATAGAATGCGGCATGCCATGAAGCTTGAAGACCTGATCCATGAAAATTTGAGCCATGGTAGATGTTGTAAATGGGTGTTGAAGAGCACAGAAATGAGAATACTTGGAAAGATGATCAACTACCACCATGATGACTGTTTTATTTCCCTATTTAGGTAATCCTACAATGTAATCCATAGAGATATCCCACCAAATAGTAGGTGGAATCATAAGTGGTTGTATTGTGCCAGGAGAGTTGACTGTTTCTCCCTTGTTGCATTGACACACATCACATTCAACCACAAAATTACAAATGTCATGTTTTATACCCTTCCAGAAAAAAGAATGTTTGACCCGGTCATAGGTTTTGGTAAACCCGGAGTTCCCAGCTATGGGTGTAGCATGAAGCTCAGAAAGTACCATGGATTTAATTTTTGAATGTTTACTCAAATACAAACAACCTTTGTATCAAAGCTCATAATTGAGCCAAGAATACCTTGTGAAAACTAGTGAATTGGACTGTAATTGTTGTATTAGATGCTAACTTTTTGGATCTTGTAGCCATTCCTAGTGAACAACTTGGAGCCAATCTAGTACAATGAAAGAGAGAGAAAAAAGAGACCCTTCATCTTCATATTTTTTGGAAAGTGCATCAACAACCACATTGTCTTTGCCTTTCTTGTAAATGATCTCATAATCATATCCAAAGAGCTTAGTCACCCATTTTTGTTTCTCGAGGGAGGAAAGGTGTTGTTCCAAATAATATTTGAGGCTTTGATGATCTGTCTTAATTTGGAATCGTTTCCCCAATAGATAAGGGCGCTAAAGATCTACGACATGCAAAATAGCCAACATTTTATTTTCATAGATTTATTTTCCCAAATTTCTCTCAGATAGTTGTTTGCTGGTAAAGGCCAAAGGTAGACCCTCTTGCATAAGGATAGTGCCAATTCCTTTCCTAAAAGCATCACATTCCAGGACAAAGGTCTTTGTGAAATCAGGAAGGGCTAGGACTGGAGTGGTGCACATGGCCATCTTCAAGGTTTGAAAAGCTTGAGTAGATGTTGGAGTCCAAGTGAAAGAATTATTTTTAAGGAGTGCAGTGAGAGGTGTCGTAATCTTTCCATAATTCTTAACAAACTTGTGATAATAACTTGTTAAACCTAGAAATCCCCACAAGATTTTGAGAGTCTTTGGGTGAGGCCAATCTTGCATAGCTTCAATATTTTTAGGATCCACCCTGACACCATCCTTGCCAACAAGATGACCCAAGTACTTGACTTCTGAGGTGCCAAAAGCCCATTTAGACTGTTTGAGGAAAAGTTGGCACTGAGAGAGTATATGGAGAACTCGATCCACATGAGCAAGATGGTTTGTCCAAGTTTTGTTGTAGATGAGGATATGATCAAAGAAAACTAAGATAAATTGACGGAGAAAAGGACAAAATACATGATTCATAAGGATCTGGAAAGTGGAGGGAGAATTACACAAGCCAAATGGCATGACCAAAAACTCATATTGGCCCTCATGAGTTCTAAAGGAATTATTAGGAATGTCTGCCTCTTTCATATAGATTTGATGGTAGCCAGAACAAAGATGAATCTAAGTAAAGAACTGGGCACCACTTAATTCATCCAAGAGGTCATCAATGACATGAATGGGAAATTTGTCTTTAATGGTGAGTTTGTTGAGGGAACGGAAGTTAAGACACATGCGCAAAGAACCTTATTTATTAAGGACCATGACCACAAGAGAAGAGTATGGGATCATACTAGGGCAGATAACACCTGTGTTGAACAGTTCTTGAACCATTTTCTCAATTTCATTTTTTTGGGAAATGGGTGACGATAGGGACGAATATTGGGAGGAAGGCTTCCTAGGACAAGGCGAATGGAATGATCATGAACACCACGGGAAGAAAGGAGTCCTTGGGGAGTGGAAAAAAACACTTGATGTTTAGAAAGGATGGACTGGAGGTCTCGCGGCATAGAGGGTGTCTCAGTTGCTTGTATGGCATGGAGTTAGGTAATAATTCCAGAATGACCTTTCTTGAGCATATTTTCCATGCGATGTGAACTAATTATCTCTGGGGAACTAGCGATGATGCCTTGGAACTTATATTGTTGGCCCTCTTGGTCGAATTCCATGGTTAATTCCTTAAAATCCATGAGAATGGGACCCAAAGTCCTTAGCCATTCTGCACCCAACACAATGTTACAACCACTCATGTCGATAGAAAACATATGAGATTTCATGTGGTATTCACCAATTTGGAGATTCACATTTTCACATCACCCACCACATTTCATGGACCCACCATTGGCAATCATGTTTTTTAAAGTATTGACTACATGGATATAGCAATTAGTTTCTTGGGCAATGCAATGATGAATAAAATTATGGGTGCTTCCACTATCAACAAGAATGATGATTTTCCTATGCTTTATGTAACCAATTATCTTGAGGGTTTGGAGAGTAGAGAATCTAATGAGAGCATTTATAAATAAATAGCTAGAAACGACAGATGAACAACAATATAACTAGAACAACACCATAATAAATACCAAAATGATACCAGAATAACACCAGAAAGAGCACTTTGTTTACTGGGAGAAATGTTCACTTGCCTCTTCGAGGGGGCAACCTCCATCAGAGAAGATCTCTATTACAGTAATATCCAAGACAAAAGTTCTCATACCCTTGACTCCTATTTATACTAAATATCTTTATCAAAAGAACCATCCAGAGGAAGATCCTTCTAGAAACAGAAACTTCTATTAGGTCTTCTTACATTGGAATTATTCTTCCTTATTGTTATTCCTTATTAATATTGACCTTTATTACATGGAAATATATTATTCTACCTACATGAGGGGTTAGGCCCCTAACAAAAATCTTGATGACATTGTAATTCTCCATTTGTTCCAAAGTCCCCTTTCTATCCAAAAATTTACTATCTTGAGCAGATATTCTTGGGGAATATCTTCCAAACAATAATGCTTTAAAAACTGAGACAAAGTCATTGAAAATGTCATAAAAATGCAGGGAAGCTTTCTACTTCCATAACACTTGGTACCAAAAGGTCACATGGTCGAATTCACAATTCACCTTTTTGCATATAGACAATTTAGGAAACTGGAAACAATGTTTTATCGTTAAAACCAAATAAGACGACATAAATAATTTCTTATCCTTTTTATATTGAGACATTTGGGAAGATATTTCAAAGGAAAAAAAATTCCCCCAATCGAAAATGGCTTGCTCCTTGACGTTAAAATATAATATGTAAAGAATCATGTAGGAAATGCTAGCAGTATTTTCTTGGCCCGTAATTCTCGTAAATAACCAAGAAATTTCCCGAAATGAGTTTTTTAACAAGATGACCTACAATATGGTAATATCCTCAGGGATGGAAGCGGGATTCTCCAAGAATTTTGGTAAGAGATCTAGGATGCTGTCATTTTTTTTCAAAAAGTCTCTACAATCTTCATCTTTGAAGGTGAGAGTTGGCTCTAGGAGTCTCAACATATTATAGAATACTTGAGGTGAAAGAATAATGGGAGAATGGTACTGGAGTGGAATTATTCGTTGGCTTGGTATATATTTATTGGTGCACCAAGCAACCAATTCCTTGCAGTCAAAATCTTCTGGAACACAACCTGCGCGCGCAATGTCGGACGTCCAAATTACTTTCTTCTGAGTAGAAGGGGATGAATAATAAGAGTATGCTATAGACCACTGAAAATTATGATATTCTCATCCAAAAATGTTCAAGTTATCTCCATAGAACTGTTGTCAAGTTGTTTTTTCCATAAGTTGATGAGAGTGTTCTTTCCGATCCAGATAATCTTAGAAACAGGCGCTTGAGAGATAATATATAATCTTCCGCAAAACATGGTTTAATGTGGTTTAATGAGGAAGTTCCTCGATCCCTTCGCCTATTAATGACAATATTTATGAGACCTACATAATGAGTTATTATCATTAAACCATACTAAATGTACATTTGGAAAAGTGCAAAGGTGGTAGGGATGGACAGGAGTGGAATAGGATTTGAGACTTTTATGAATCTTCCAACCCGAGAACCCGCCAACCCACGAATGGGGAAGAATGAAACATGGATAAGTGTTGTGAGGCAGTTGGATAGACTCAATATAGGAGAAATGAGATGCTTGGAAGCTTGGGGAGTCCAAGGGTCAAAATGTAGATCGCAGATATTTTGGATGCAAAATGTATATCACAAAACATGTGATATGAGAGTTCGGCCCCACCAACTTGGGAACCCGCAATCGCAGAAATGGCTAAGTATGGGATAGTATGGTGGTTAGGAGGACTCGATATGCAAGAATGCGTATTGGAGATGGGGATTCACGAGTCCGCCAACCCGAGAACCCGTCATTTTAAAAAATGACTAAGTATAGAATTAGAAAGGGAGAATAGAAGGGAAAAAGGAAAAGGGGAAAAAGGGTAAGTATGGAAGAGGGAAAAGAAGGGGGGGAAAGAAGTTGGGAAAATAGAAAAGGGGAGGGAAATTTTGTATGTGGGAATTGATCTAAAAAAAAGGCTCCAATTGTGGGATGATAACCCCCTATGGGTTGTCAAGAATCTAGAATATCTTATGACCAAGTGATTCTTGTTGATTAAGGTTGGTTGTCATTGATTTCAACCCTTGCAGAAAGCCCTGTAGCACAAAGGTTTGGGTAATGGACCCAATATTTTTTGATGTAAATATGATTCATTATTGTTTTTTCATGGTTGATAAGAAGTAAATATGGATGAA
>ML784666.1:565050-575094 GCA_009831015.1 Picea engelmannii
TTATGGTACATGTTGATTACAGGTTGAGGTACAGGTTAATGTATGGCTCAGATTTATTGGTACAGGTTTACATTGGTATATCTCACGGTGATAGTGTGACAGTGGTTCCATCATTCTACTTTTACTTCAGGGTGGTAGGACAGGGCAAGGACAGGTGGTTGTAGCCACCTTCCAGTTGTAGCCAGAGAACATTGGGGGTTCTAGCATCCTTCTGGTTGTAGCAAGAGAAATGGGGAGTTGGAGATTCCCTCAGGTTGTAGCCTGAGAAACTAGGGGGTTGGAGCCTCCTTCCAGTTGCAGCTGGAAAACAAAGGAAGTTGGTGCTTCCAATGAATGTAATGCTTCAATACATATAAGAAAAAGCATTTCGTGGTTTTTTCTCGATTTGGGTTTCCACGTAAAACACTGGTGTACTGTGTATGTGTATGATTGTTCATTTGTTCATTGCTTATTTACTCTGCAGTTATTGGATGATAATTCTTAATTGATATAACACTTGGATTATATGGTTAAAAGGGATTAAAATTCTCTATTAATGATTCAACCCCCCTCTTAGTAATCCAAAAATTATTCTCATTGGGTTGTGGAGTCAGAATAAGAATATACAAACTGAAAAATAAAATTATGTACATTGAGAAATGAGAAAGTCTTAAGAGAAGAAACCTTTCAAATGTTTCTCCTTGATGGGAAACATCAACCTTTTACCCTTCATGTCTTTGAGCATATAGGAGTTAAATCCTAATATCTTCTCAACGACATATGGTCCAATCCATAGTGCTTCAAAATTTGTATGCATGGACAATTTCTCCTTGGCCTTGTTCCAAAGTAACACCAACTCTCCTTTCTGGAAATTATTTACAGTTTTTCTCTTATCAAAATATATTTTGATGCTCTCCTGCCTTTGAGAAGTTCAATTCAGTGCTTTTCTTCGTTTTTTCTCCAACTTTAGAAACTAATTGATTCTCCTTTGAATGGGTGAAATGTCTTCCATATCTTCAATATTAACAATAGAAATAAACTCATTGAGCTCGAGGATAATAAAAAAAAAATCCTCTTTCCATAAACCTTTAACCAATAGATATGGAGACATCCCTGTGTTATCCTTCGGGGTTATTCTACTTTCCTATAATGCATCTGTCAGCTTCAAATGCTAATTCCTTTGGTTGCTATCAACGATTTTCTTTAGTATCTGCACAAGTGTTTTGTCTGTGGATTCAACAAGGCCATTACCTTGTGGATAATAATTCAATGATTAACCCATGATGATTCCATATTGTCCTCAAAACTCCATAAACTTTGACTCGATGAATATCAAACCATTGTCTGTGATAAATTTATCTCGGACACCAAATCTCGATAGAATGTTGTCTTTGAGGAATTTAATCAGTTCTTCATCATCAACCTTCTTTAATGCCATCGGTTCCGACCATTTCATGAAATAATCAGTAGTTGTTAGAATGTAAATATGCCCCTTTCTATACTTTGGATTAATCGGCCCAACAACATCAAGTCCCCATTGGGAAAACGCTTTTTCTACCACAATGGAATGCAAAGGAATCATGGATTTCTTCATTTTTCCTGAAAACTGCTAGCATGAAAAACACTTCCTTATTGTGGCATATGAATCTATAAATATTGATGGCCAGTAAAATCCTTCTTTGATTATTTTGTGGGCGTTTGCAGTAGGTGAAAAGTTTCCACCACATATTCCCTCATGGAATTTTCTGATTAGTTCTTGGGATTGATTTTCATCAATGCATCTTAGCAGTATACCATCATAATTTCTTCTGAATAATATGTTAGCAATCAACACGTATTGACTCTCTTTCATCTTCAGTGTCCTTCACTCCTTGGGATTCACGGTGACAGGAAATTTCCTGAACCTTAAGTAGAATAGAATATCTCTATACCAATTTGAATCAACTAATGGATCTCTGACTGAGATTGAAATCATCCCATCGACCGAGTCCCCATTCATGATGATCTTGCATAAACATTGTACTTTGATTTCCTTTAAAGGTTTAATATCGATATTATATTCTTGTATCTTTTCCAACCAGTTAGCCCCTTTTCCTTCTCTCAATTGTTGATTTAGAAGAATCTTTACTAGTGATGAGGGAACATAAGAAATAATATGGGATTTTAATATATACGTCCGAAAGTGAGCTACTTCTTTTACAAGATCCGAGGCTTGATTTTCCAGTTTTGAATACCTCAACTCATAGTCGTGTAGGGTTTTTCTCATAAAACTTATTGGGAGTTCTTCTCCTTCGCTATTTTTTTGAGTGAGAATGGATGCAACAACTGTCTCTGTAGAAAATGAATAGATAATGAAGTCTCTTTGGAAGTCTGTACTAATGGGGATAGGATCAGTGGTGATTTATCCTTTGATATTGTTGAATGCCTCCTAAGTATTTGTTGTCCATTCAAACCTCTTCTCCTTTTTCAGAAACAAATTGATCGACTTTACGATGCTTGCGTAGTTAGGATCAAATCTTTGCACAAAATTGATTTTGCCGAAGAATGACTGGACTCCCTTCTTGGATGTTGGGGGCTTGAGCTCGTTTATTGATTTAATTATTTTCGAATCTATGTAAATCCCTTCCTTGCATACAATATGGCCCAACAATTTTCCTTGAGTCACAAGAAACAAGCATTTATTTGGATTCAGAGAAACACCATATAATCTACATGTTTCAAAAACCTTTCTTAAATGATGGATATTATCCTACATTTTATTTGAATGCACCATCAAGTAATATTGATAGTATTCCATAAAATTTCCTATCAACCCGTTGAACGCATGATCCATGGCCCTTTGGAATGTGTCTCCAACATTCTTCAAACCAAAGGGAATTATAGCATATGCATATGTCTCCCATGGTGTGATAAATGTTGTATTTTCCCTATATTCCTCAAACACCAAGACTTGGTTATATCCATAGAAACCATCCAACATTGACATGTAGGCCGATCCAATAAATTTCTATAGAAGAAGCTCCATTTTAGGAAAATGAAAATTATCTTTATTCTTTTTTTGTTAAGGTATCTGAAATCACCACACATCCGGATTTCCCCATACTTTTTTCTTACAATCACTAGATTTGAAAGCCAATATGAATGTCTGATGGGATAAATTATCCTTGCCTTCTTCAACTTCTCCAATTCTATTTTTACCAGAGGTTTCAGCTCGAGATTCATCATCCTTATTTTTTGTTTAATTGGTTTCACTTCTTCCCTCAAAGGAATGATATGTTGGAATATAGTTTTATTGTAGTCTTTCAATTGATCATAGTTCCAAGAAAACACATCAATATATTCCTTGAATAAGGAAATATATAGGTCAACCTCTTCAGTGGTGCAATCAACTCCCAAGTTGACATTCTTGGGAATTGTCAGTTCCAATGTTGACTTTTCTCATTTCTTTCACTTTTCGAACCAAAACTTATTCAAGGAGGTTCTTGGCATGATCATATTTTGTAAACAAAGATTCAGCTTGTACACAATCTTTTGGGATGGTAGACAAGTGATCGTCTTGTTAATCATCATACTTTAACAAAATAAAATCTAGTTGTTCATCGTTCTCAAATACTTGCAAGTAATCGATGTTATCGGACATAGATGGTTGAAACACTCTTTCTACCTAGAAAGACATTTTTCTTTGGACATCGTTTGGGTTTGATAATGCGGCCGCCAAGGATAGTGAATCGGCCTTGTGATTATTGTCTCTTGGAATGAAAGAAATGTTGAAGGAACTGAAAGATTCCATCAACTCATTAATTCTTTTGAAATATAGCTTAATCCTTTCCTTTTTTATTTTATACCTCTGGGTAACCTGATTGATGACCAACTCTGAGTCTCCAGTTAGAACAACATGTTCTATTTTCATTTCCTGTGTGTTATAACCCTAAATTTCACCACACATGCTTACCTAGCATCAGGCCAACTCATATCCCTTCCTTGCCAAAGCCATGCTGAGGAACCTCTTTGAAAATCCTTTTGAGTGAAGCCAAACGTGACCTAACTCACTACTGCACGCGTTAGAACGCTAGCAGGCCTTCTACTGCATGCGTTGGAACACTGGCAGGCCTACTACAGCCCGCATTTACCTAACAAAGCACAAAAACAGGAAAGTTTCCGACGGGACAAAAATCTATGGGTCAGTTAACTGAAACTCCCAGCCATGCATGGCCGAGAGTTCGTCCAAAACCCTAGCTCCTTCCAGCCTAGGGTTTTGGATGAACTCTCGACCATGCATGGTTGGGAGTTTCAGTTAACTGACCCATAGTTTTTTGTCCCGTCGGCAACTTTCCTGTTTTTGTGCTTTGTTAGGTAAATGTGGGCTGTAGTAGGCCTGCCAGTGTTCCAACGCGTGCAGTAGAAGGCCTGCCAGCGTTCCAACGCATGCAGTAGTGAGTTAGGGCGCGTTTGGCTTCACTCAAAAGGATTTTCAAAGAGTTTCCTCAGCATGGCTTTGGCAAGGAAGGGATATGAGTTGGACTGATGCCAGGTAAGCATGTGTGGTGCAATTTAGGGTTATAACACTATGCAAGGATCATCCCTTGAATCAAATATTCATATTTTTCCTCGTTATTTGTGCATGAAAAATCCAGTCTTATAGCATGGGGATGCATAGTCTTAATTGGACTCAAAAGAAAAATTCCAAATACGTTCCTAGATTTTGAATAGGCTCCATTGAATGACATCCTCTAATATCCTTCAAACAAACAATCTTGGTTCCTCACGCCTTGAACTTGCTCTAGGATTTCGTTGTGCTCCATGTCTAGGATAGCACAGTTTCCAATCCCGACATCTATATAATCTTCCATCAATTCATTGTCCTTCTTCTTGAAAGAGAAGGGTTTTCTAGGTTCACGGGGTACTTTAATAATCACTTCCTCTTTTCCTAGTAGCATCATACAACTTCCATCGTTCATTATATATCCATCGATCATGGATGTCTAGTCTCTTCCCAACACAACTCCATATGTTGGAGGAAGGTCTACCACAATAATATTGAAAACTGTAATGATATGGGGGGCTGCTGTAATCCAAGCATAAAAATCCTTGATTTATCTGTACACTGGCACTTTTCTAGAATCAATTGCATATATGATTTCACCGGTTTCATAATACTTAGTGCAACTCATGCCCAATGCCTCCATGACTTCAAGTGGCATTATATTATTTGTTGCACCAGTGTCAACTAAACAATTATGTAGTGCAACATCATGATTTTCAATCAAGATATAGAAGGGTGGAATTTTACCCCTCATCTTGGCATTTGTTGGGATTTGGCTTTATTTTGGACTAGTAATGACAACTTCGACTCTTTCAAATGGATCATCCAATAACTTTAAAATATTCTTTCTTTGATGGGCAATCTTCACCACTTATGTAAAGGGGAAATTTATCCTCAATTTACTTAGGTCCTCCACAACATTATACATCATTTGAGTGGATCTTGACGCTAGGTTCTACCTTTTAGTTCCATTTCCATCCGTCACTTTCTCATTTGACACTTTTTCATTTGTTTTTTCTTTTTCCTTTTCTTTTTATTTTTCCTTGTCAGAGTCACCTTTACTCTTGGGTCTATTAACAAATCCTCTTGTCTAGGCAACGTTTTCTTGTGATTTGGGATCGTTGTCACCCTCTCCAAATATATACATGGTCATATCACATCCGTTCATTTGCACCATTTTGCAACTTTCATCAGATGAGTAATAATTTTCTTGCTCAATTAATTGCTCGTCATATACATCATCTGGAAGAGTCGCATTTAGGGTAGCCTGTCTGGGAACCCTTGGTCTTTGTGGGTTATTCGTGTTTTCAAACCTCACTCTGTTTTCAGGGGGAGGGTTCCTCCTTTTCTCGAGGATTGGCATTCTTGGGTTTGGCATGTAATTATCTCCCCTTCTCGGTCTTGTTATCTTGTTTTGCATTTGTTTGATGGTTCTATTCATCTATGAAATTTAAATTATTTTCTTAGTTTGTTGCGCTACCATAGGGTCAACCTTCATGTTAGGTATGGTCCCCTTGAAAAATCCTCCTCCTGACATTCAACTCTAAGCCACTCGAGACTTGAATTCCTCATTTCTTATTGAACTGGAAGCTCCTTGGTTATCAATACTTAATCCTTCTAGATTCCTTTATACTCTTCCCAGTATAATATCGAGGTCGACACCAGTTTCAATCATAATTTATTCCATATCAGTAGATTTAGTCATTGCTTCCTCAAAAGTATCCATTTGGGATGTTCTTATGGCATATTTTACATTCGGGGGCATTGCATTCTTATAACAACCAAGAATGACCAGGTCATTTGGTATTTTATCTTCTGGGATTCTAATCAAGGTCTTATTGAACCTGAGATTAAAATATCATATCCTTTCATTCTTCCTCAACCCAGTCTAGGTGAAATCAGTGAGGAGGGTATGGTAAGCAATTGGAGGGGAAAAAATATTTAGGAACATAACTTTGAGGTCGTTAAATGAGAGAATGGATATATTGGGCAATGTTTTATACCATTCATATGCTATTTCTGATAAGGTTTGCAGAAAAAACCTTATCATGACATCTTCATATTCAACATGGTGAAAATCACAAACATAAAGAAATAATTAGAGATGCCTCTTTGCATCGATTTCTCCGTCTCCAAAAAATCCTTTTTAAGGTGCCCTTAGGGAGAACAGGGAGCTCATGTTTCTCACCTATAATATTAAGAGGGGAATCTCTTACACTCCTTCTATTTTAAAATCTTGGGATTCCTTGATTTCTTGTGGCATATCTTCCACCTCCTTATCTCTCCTCATGATGCTCGTCTCGGGGTTGTTCATCTCTCGCTGGAATTTCTAGAGAGATTCTAGGAATAGGATTTTCACTTCTAGAGGAAAATATTTGTTTTCTTTTACTTCTGGTAATGGGTCCCTTGTATTCGTCCAACTTCAATTCTGACCTTGTTCTTGTGTTGCTCTATCTAGTCTTTGATTTCTTCAGTCTTGTCATTCTTCTCTCCTCTGTCTCCGAAGGATTTCTCTTTCTTCTTCTTGGACCAAGGTTTTCCACAACCTTTCTAAATCTTCATGGGTTTGGGCTGTTGATATTACTAAGTTGTATAACTAATGTAAAATGCTTCATTGATTATTCAATTGAATTTCCAAATGGGGATGATTACCCCGGGGTAAATTCATATATTCTTTCAAAAACGTTTGGCCAAGTTCCGAATTTTTAGTTCATGTCCCCAATGTGTTATCACATGTAGTTTTTATGGGTCAGTCATCATTATATCTTTTATTTTTTATCCTTAGTATTGTTTAAGTTTTACTTTTGATCTCCTCCTTATGGTGTTCTTAGGTCTTAGCAAAAATAAGTTAAGGTTGATATTGGCTCATATCTTTGGTTTATGTCTTCATCCCATCATAAGATTATATGCCATCACCATCACCCTTATGCCACCATCACCCTCATGTCACCACTTCCATTATTGCACCTATGAGGCTTGTGTCAACCAATCTCATTGTTTTCAGCATCCATGATTTAAAGGAAATAATTTGGGTTTTAGTCATGTAAGATTGTCTAATTGTTTTCTCAAAGATTTCAAATTTGTTCCTAGTTTGGAATTGCAGAAACTTCTAATTTTGGATAGGCACTACAGAATCTGCTGCAGATTGGCTGGTAGAGGGAAATTGGAGGTTATAATTGTTGTAGGTGGTTCTATACAATCTGAAGCATATCTATTGTTAATCCATGGTGTCTAGAAACACCTTGAGTTTATAGAGCTTTGTTGAGGATCAGATTAAGGTTGTTCTTGTGTTTCCCCTCCTGGGTGCTATGAATTGAGGATCCACGTTACCAACATGCCCCTTTTACCTTTTCTATCACCAATTCTCGGCTAGCTGCATTATTTTCATCTTCTTTTACTACAATTAAGCCAATATTGATGTCAAAGCCATTGCTCCTATCTCTTTCTTGTCCCTTATTGTTTATGCTACAAAATCTGCTATGAATTATGCTGCAAATCCCCTGTTTGGCACTCTGAACCTGTACATTAAACTCAACATTGTTATCCTCTGATGATATAACTTGCATTATCTCTTTCCCTTTACAGTTTCAATGGTTATTTCAAATATAAAGTTTGTCTACATTGAAAATTTTAAGAGCCTTTCTTATTAAAATGGTGATGACCTTGAAAATGATGATGAAGTGGCTGAAAGAATCTAAATTTTGAAGGTGATCATCCTTGCATTTTGAAGTGTTTAGGGAAATATTATATTTTCACCTACTGGAGGCATTTATAGGCTCATAGTCCATCTACTAAGATTTTTTTTGTTTTTAAGGATTCATTGCATAACACAGAAAAAAATAGAGTTTTTGTAGCGCCTGGTGCTACGGAATCATCTACATAGATTGTTCTATAGTTTCTCTACCAAAGGCACTACATAATCACCTATCCAAACACAAAAAAGGTGCTATGGAATCTACAGAGCAGTTTTATAGGAGGGTGCTACAGAATTTTCTGTAGCGGCTACTGTTACAAATTTGATCATAAAACCAAAATGACAAAGTGGGTTTCTATGAAATTGTGGTTGGAACAAGATGATATCCGTGTTGACTTGCTAACCAAATTTCAGCCTGACCCAATTTGTAATTGGAGAGAAACAATTAAAACACCAGTGCGTTGTGAAATGTGCTGCAAATTCTCTCTTTTGCATAGTGGATTGGATATTTGCCTTGTTGGGAGGTTTCCAACTGTCAAGGGGGGTTCAAATGACTTCTCATGGATCAGTTAGATGTCAAGGGACACCTACACCTAAGTTTTATCTCCATTAAGACCTCATGCAATGAGTTGGAAAAAATTCATTAAAGACTTCCAACAATTTCCTGAAAATTAGTAGGTTGTTGGATGTTTATCTCTTATGATTGTTGCCACCTATCTCCAAGGCCTAGAATCCAATTAAAGAGATGAGATTCGACCTCCTAAGGATATTTTGATGCTTTTTATTTTTAATGAATGAGGGAGATCTTGGAGAGGGGTTGGATTCATGAGCCAAGAGAGGCTAGAGAGAGTAGGAGCAAGAATTTTTCCTGTGTGTGTTCATTTGTAAGCCTAAGGGCATTTTATGATTGTAATCATTACTGCTATTGGAGACTCATGAGAGCTATGATTTTCATATTGTAATTATTTTGTCTTATATATCTTCTTATTGGAATATATTGTCAATTTGAGGATCAAAGGCTACCAATGATTTATGGATCCCTAAGTAGAAGAGGATCTGTTGTAATTTTTCCCATCAGTCATTGTTTTATTCAATTATTTGTTGATTTATTAAACTGAGAGGATATTTGTTTAGTGAACATTCTATCTTATGTTTTCCTTCTTCATTCTTCCATCTATCAGCATATAATCTTGTTTTCTGTTCAACATCTTTAGTGCCTTCAATGAGTAGAATGTTTATGACTCCATTTCCCATTGGTGTAGCCTACTGATCTACAATTTGCTGCCCTCTCCCTTTTTTTCTACATCTTGATGATCCACCTATTCAAAACCAAACTTATCTTTTATATTTTTATGGGTGTTGGGCTTATCCTCTAGCAGTCTGAGGGTGACTCTCAATGCTAACACAGTGGAGTCGCCAAAAATGTTTACTCTTGAATCTGTTAGGACTTAAATGACAACCTCACAAGGATGTGAATCCCCCTACATTTTTATAGAGGTGGCACTTCTCTTTGAATTTTCTTGATATTTTTAAATATTCAAAATGTTGGACTTGACAGAAGTCCATCGCAGAAACATAAATATTACAATAAAATAAAGGGGGAAATTATTTGGTTTTCTTTTAAAGGAAATTTCCTCAGAAAGGACCAGGAATTGAACACATTCACACATTTGAAGAAAATAAGCAAAATTTCCTCACGTCCATCATAGTAAAAAATATGCAAGATACCAGATATATAAAATATGCAGAATATAAATGAAATGCTAGAAATAACAGAATGACAGTAAAATATCCAGCATAATCTTCACAATACACAGAAATGATATAC
>ML784666.1:580692-598757 GCA_009831015.1 Picea engelmannii
GAGATTGTTGTTGAAGTAGTTCTCATGAAATTTCCAAAAATATATAGTTTATTACATATTATTGAAATTGTAAAGGCAATTGTCTTAAAGACTCGGATTGGGGCTCCTATGGACCATTAAGAAAATAAATACAAGAAATTAGATTTTATAAAGAGGACGATGGGCATTGGAAAGATCAACAAGACCTGGTAAGAAGAACAAAGAAGTTATCATTCTTCGGTTAAACCCTTTTAGTGAAAGAGGTGGAATAACTGGATGAAATACTTGATAACGAAAGAAGAATGTGATCATCGTAAACTTACTATGATGGTCACTCTCCTGTTCATTTTCTTCCTGATGTCCTTTTATCATTTTCATCAATGGTTATAAGAACTGTCTCAACTGCTTCTTTCCCTTCATGTGTCAGTTTGTCGATATCCTTTTTGAACCATTCTTCAATGTAATTTTTCATAGGTGCCACATTGATTTCATGTTGGATTTTAATATTGAACAACTCACCCTCCAAGTCATGGAGATCAATGGAAATTCCATGTAATATCTATTCAATATCCTAGTTCTTTACTAAATAATCTACTAGCCATTTATCTATGGCGTTCTCATCATATACAAATATACCATATAATTTTTCAATTGATAATCCTTTAAAAATCTCAACCTTCTCATCGAATTTTTGTTTTGTTAGGAGCAACGAGTTGAGGATAAAATTGGGATATTAGACCTCATTAGTGCTTTCGTCTAGGTCCACCTCCATGATCTTTTTGAACAGCTCTTCTCTCCTTGTTATGGCTTGGCTGCATGCTTGAATAATGTTGTTCAAGTTCTTTATTTTCTCTTTCCAGCAGGCATTTAGCTTCTTGATCCGACTTGGAGAGGGAAGGTCCTCCTCTCTTCTCTTAAGCTATGACATGTTACTAACTTTAATGCCAAAGGGTACCACTACATCAAGGTAGAAACCTTCTTCATTTTTTAGATCGACCTGTAGATATTCAAGGAAGGCATTCACCCTCGTGCCAAAAGAAATCATGCTCTTTGAAATTTCCGAAGCTTCTGTTATCAATGTCATTCTTTTCTTGATATTATTCTCCACATAAATTATGGTTGATGTGAGTAAGCTTGAGGATCCTTTTATTCTGTCTACGGGCATGGAAGGTCCGAAAATTGCCAAACGGATGGCAAGGATTGGAAGAGGCATTAAATTGTCTTCAAGTTCCTTAATCCTTTCCTTCAACTTTGCATTTTCTGCTTCGAAACTACCAATGGAATCATCCAATGAATCATCAGTGGCTCTATGGATTCTAGATACCTGGGAAGGCCTCATATTCTTTAGGTTAACCTCTGAATGAGATTTCCCCTTTTTAATCTTTGCATCACTCTTCTAAATAATTAATTTTTTAGACTCGATGTCAAAGAAAGCACTCTGAAATACAAATGATTTTTCTTCATCAAATATCTCATTCTCAATAATTTCCAATGACTGGTTCTGGTGAGCCATGCTTATTGGCTGGTCAATGTTAGGGAACATCTTCTCAATGTCATATTTAAGATCCATATCCTAGAGGGAGAAGCTATTGATGTCACTTCCGATGACATGCTCTTCTTCTTCTTGTACAATATTCTTCCTCTTCTTCCTCAGAGGAAGTTTATGGGAGCTTTCAATTTTTCCTGGAGGGAGGTTCTTGTCTCCTCCTTCGCATGAAATACTGTTGGTTACCTTCTTAGATGGGTGGGATGCTGGAGCAATGCTCTGAAGTGTTTAAGTTTTGTGATTAATAGTTGGGGATTGTGCACTCTTCTCCCTGGGACCTTTTCCTCTATGTTTATACAATTCATTGGTACTGAGTATCGTCTCTACGTCACTAGGAATTGGGTAGGATTACCTAGGTTATTGTCTTCTTCTTCTCCTAGAACGGTATGGAAAAAGGAACTACTAAAACCCAATGTTAACATATGTTCCACAAAGATTCCATTAGGGTCAAACCCTCTAATATTTTCATCATACTTGAGGTTCAAGTTGTGGAAGTGGCTAGCGAATTCATCAATTTTGTTCATATTTCTGAATACAAAATCCCCAACTTTCTAAGGAAATGGTATAAATTGCTTTTTTCATTTTTCATGAAAAAAGAGCAGCCAAAAGTTATATTTCCTTGTGAATTCTGTGACAAACATTATGTCAGATATATGACATGGAAGAAAGGAAGGATTTTCCTTGGAACCAAAAATCCTAATGACATTGTAATTCTTCATTTGTTCCAAAGTCCCCTTTCTATCCAATAATTTACTAGATTGAGAAGATATTATTGGGGTATTTTGTCCAAATAATAATGATTTAAAAACCAAGACGAAGTCGTTGAAAAATTCATAAAAATGCAGGGAATCTCTATGCCTCCATAACACTTGGTACCAAAAGTTCACATGGTTGAATTCACAATTCACCTTTTTGCATATAGACAATTTAGGAAACTGACAGCAATGTGCTATTGCGAAAACCAAATAAGACGACAAAAAGAATTTCTTATCCTTTTTATATTGATATAATTGGGAAGATATTTCAATGGAAATCAACTTCCCCCAATCGAAAATGGCCTTCTCCTTGATGGTAAAATATAATATGTAAAGAATCATGCAGTAAATGCTAGCAACATTTTCTTGGCCCATAATTATGGTAAATAACTAGGCAATTTCCCAAAACGGGTTTTGGAACAAGATGACCTACAGTCTGGTAATATCCTCAGGGATGGTAGCAGGATTCTCCAAGAATTCTGGTAAGAGATCCATGTCGTTGTCGTGTTTTTTCAAAAATTCTCTACAGTATTCACCTTTGAAGGTGAGCGTTGGCTCTGGGAGTCTCATCATCTTATGAAATACTTGAGGCGAAATAATAACAAGAGAATTCTCATGGAGTGGAATTATCCACTGGATTGGTATATATTTCTTGACACACGAGAAAACCAATTCCTTGTAGTCAAAAAATTTTGGAACACAACCTGTGCGTGCAATGTCAAATGTCCAAATTACTTCCTTCTGATCATAAGGGGATTAATAATAAGAGTATGCTCTAGACCACTGAAAATTCTGATCTTATCGTCCAAAAATGTTCAAGGTATCTCCACAGAAATTTTGTTGAGCAGTTGCCGCCATAGCTTGATGAGAGCGTTCTTTTTTATCTAGATAATATTAGAAACGAGTGCTTGAGAGATAATATATAATATTTTGCAAATCATGGTTTAATATGGTTTAATGAGGAAGTTCCTCAAGCCCTTCACCTATTAATGACAATATTTACGGGACCCGTATAATGATTTATTAGCATTAAACCATACTAAATGTACATTGGGAAAAGCACAAAGGTGGCGGGTACAGACAAGAGTGGAATAGGATTTGAGACTTTTATGAATACGCTAACCCGGGAACCCACCAACCCACGAATGGAGAAGATTGAAACATTGCTAAGTGTTGTGAGGCGGTCGGATGGACTCAACATAGGAGAAATGAGATGCTTGGAAGCTCGAGGAGTCTAGGGGTCAAAATGTAGATCACAGATATTTTGGATGCAAAATGTATATCATGAAACATGGGATATGAGAGTTCAACCCCACCAACCTAGGATCCCACGATCGCAGAAATGACTAAGTTTGAGATAATGTGGTGGTCGAGAGGAATCGATATGTGAGAATGTGTATTGGAGATGAGGATTCACGAGTCTGCCAACCCTAGAACCTACCATTCTGAAAAATGATTAAGTATAGAATTAGAAAGGGAGAATATAAAGGAAAAAGGAAAAGGGGAAAAAGAGTAAGTATGGAAGAGGGAAAAGAAGGGGGGAAAAGAAGTTGGAAAAATAGAAAAGGGTAGGGAAATTTCGGATGCAGGAATTGATCTCAACACAACCATACTAACATATGGAATATGGTACATGTCCTATTCCTCTTCTTGTGTGTTCGGACACTTATCTACAAACAACTTTATGCTATGATATTTAGACAATTAGGAGTTAGTTAAGATAAACTTGGTCTAATGTGTTGTTAAGTAAAAGTCTATTTCTTAGTGTGTTTCTTTAGTATGCATTAGTATGCATTTGTAGTTAGGTAATTCAATGGTCACGATATGTTCCCGACATAGAGTGATCTGATGGATCATATTCTTCTTGATCTTTACAACTACAATAATTTGTGGCTTAACACCTGATTGGTCCATGATCTCTATTTAAATAACATGGAGGCTCATTTTTTTATGATGGAATGTGAGAAACTCTCTTGTAAGTCTCTTTGTCATATTTTATTTTGCATTAATAAATTACTCCAAGTGGCCACATTAGCTAGGGACATGGATGTTTCTCCATAGGGGTTTTACCACATCAAAACATCGATGTATTTATATTTGATCTAGTTGTGTGAGTGGTTACTGAAGGTGTTCATCCTATATTGGAATACTTGTGCTATCGAACATGGTATCAAATCACATTTGAAGACCCACTCCTGTTGTAGACCGAGATATTGAAGTTGTGTTTCCGCATCTTAGGTTTATGCCATTTCTATACATTTATGGGCCAAGAGGACTATTCCATTGCATCCAGAGAAATGAGCACAGAGAAACCTCACCTTCTAGCTTCTTTTTCTCTCATATTGGGTTTTCGAGGTCATATATTGTGTCATTTTTTGGATGGTGTGTGATTGTATTTTATGATCTCTATTTTCTGCATTTTATCTATTTCATGCATAAGAAAAAACTCAATAACTAAATGTTATGTAAATCTATAGGAATTTAACCTTCATAGGTATATTTCGGTTTTATTTTTAGATTTGTTGCGATGAACTGTTCCAATGTAATATCCATGATAGTTTATAGATAATAATTTCAATGATGCATTATGTGTTCCAAGTATTTCCTACAACCTTCCATTAGTATATCAGATTACTCATTCAAGTGAAGGTAAAACCATACAGTTTTCACCTCACCAAGTTGTAAATAAGAATCTAAAAGATCATAAGTATGTTCTTGGAACTCGAATTGTTGATGATATTACCAATTTGTAAAAGTTTGACAACATTGATTCATCATATTTTCCATCAATTTTTGTTTCTCATAGTAATGACTTGAGAAAACATTGGCATGTGTGGTTTGGTCATCTAAATTATCGCTCATTATAGAAACTATGTAATAAACATACGGTGACTGGTATTCCTCTTGTTTATTGTAGAGATGGTGTTTGTTTCAGTTGTGTTCTCGACAAACATGCCTCTTATCATGCCTCGACCCCTTTGAAACGTGTTCACAGTGAGTTACGTGGTCCACTTTATTCTCCTTCTTTTCCTGGGTGCAAGTATTTCCTAACTTTCATTGATGACTTTTCCAAATGCACTTGGGTTTACTTCTTAAAACTTAAGAGTGAATTTTTTGACAATTTTTTGTCCTACAAGGCCCTTATAGAAAAGCAATCTGGACATCAAATTCAAAGGTTAAGAACATATAATGGAGGCGAATTGTGAATAATAATTTTACAAGATACTACACTGCACAGGGCATCCAAATACAACACATTGTTCCATATACACCACAACAAAATGGCGTTTCTAAGAGAAAGAACTACACATTAAAAGAAATGGCTAATTGTATGATCCAATCTAAAGGATTAAGTCTAAAGTATTGGGCAAAATCCATTGACTATGAAAATTACATAGTAAATCAAACTTCCACAAAGGCTCTTAAAAATATAACACTGGAAAAATCACGTAATAAAATTAATCCGAATGTAAGTCTCTTCTTTGTATTTGGTAGTGTAGCATGGGCTCACATTCTTGATGAGAAAAGGAAAGATTTACATACTAAAAGTGAGAAGTGTATTTTTGTTGGATATTATGAAGATGTCAAAGGTTATAGACTTCTTCAACATCATTCCAATTAAATTATTATTAGAAGAGATGTTAAATTTGATGAAAATGTTTTTTCCTGCAAGCCTAATTCCATGTTTCTGCCTTCTTCAGCCTATGATCCATCTTCAAATTTTATGCCATCTTCTGTTCCTAATATGGTTTCTTCTTCTTCAAATGATGATAGTGAGCATGAAAATCCACCTCCTCCTACTCACCTTCCTCCATATGAGTCCATTGAACCTGAACTTTCACCAACACCACCACTTCCTAGATGGGTCCATTCAACATAATAAGTAGTTGGTGAAGTTGTCGATGATCCTTCAGATCAACATCAGACTCATTCACAGTTCTATTGAGCCTCTTCTCTTTTGTCTCAAGTTTCAGAGACTCATAATCCAAATACATTTTTAGAAGCCTAAGGTCATAAAGATTGGGATACAACAATGAATGAAGAGTATCACTTTGTAATGGTGAATGATACTAGGGATCTTGAACCTCTTCCAAAAGGAATAAAATTTGTCATATGTAAATGTTCTACAAAACTAAGTATGCATTAGATGGAAGTGTTGAAAGACATAAGGCTAGGTTAGTTTCCCATGAATTCTCCCAAGTTGAAAGCATTGACTATAATGAAACATTTCCCCCTGTAGCTAAAATGAATTCCATCCGCCTTGTTCTTGTTGGAAGATTGGTTGTTGTCATTGATGTCAACCCTAGTCATTGGTTTTGGACTGCAATATTGATGAAGGTATTTGGAAATGAAGGAAAATGCACATGCATATACAAAACCCATGGATGGATAGTATGCATCATTTTGTTTCCGGTGGTATGTGGCATGTCACATGGATCCTCATGGTTGAGAAGAAATGAATGTTTTAAGATGACAAAGTGAATTGAAGAAGGAAGTACATGTAGGCCTTGAATATAATTAAATAAAAGAATTACAAAATAAGAAAGTGTCAAGTCGACTCTAATGTTAAAAGGAAGTGACATAAATGGTATAAATAAATATCATTATACATTCATTTGATAGACAAGTCAAATTTCAGAGGAAATCAGAAGTAAAGGAGGTTGGATTTCAAGGGAGGATGAAGTATTTTGGTGATGTGTACTAAGTATCAACAATTGGTATCAGAGTGGGTTACCTTCAGTATAGTTTAACCACTGGAAGGAAGATCCTAAGAAGAAATGGAAGACAAAATTCCAAATGGGATTGCACCATTTGATGGAAGAAATTTTGAAGACTGGAGTAATAGAATGGAAACTTACTTGAAATCTCTGGGGGAAGATGTTTGGTTCTCAGTTGCTTCAGGATACAATGATTTAAAGAAACCAAAGACTGCAACTCAGAAGGAAGCAAAAAGGAACAACAAATTAGGAATAGATACCATCCTGGATGGATTGACAGATTCAGTGAAATCCAAGGTGGGATCATGTGCATCATCAAAAGAGATTTGGGACAAGCTACATGACCTTTATGCAAGGGAATAAGCAGAAGATGAAGATGAAGAAATTACAACATCTCATATTTCAAAGAAACAAATAGAGGTTAATTCTTTTTCTTTAATTGTGAAGGAGTAGGACATGTTGAATTTGAATGTCCTCATCCAAGGATTGAAAGAGATGAAACTGAAGAAGAAAATTCCAATGAAGAAGAAGAAAATCATGAAGAATAAATTATTCAACAAGAAGATGAGAATCTTAAAAAATTGAAGCATGTTGAGATTGAAAATAACAATCTCAAAGACACGCATAAAAAACTAAGAAGTGAATTGGGTAGTTGTGAAAATGTAGTTGTAAGCTTGAAGAAACAATTAATAGACTTTGAGAAACTAAGAGAATAAAACATTTCCTTGAAAACTCTACTCGAAGAAGAAAAAGAATAGGAGAAGTAAGGAATGTCCAAATGAAGAAGAAAGAAGAAGATTGTGAGAAACTTGAACAAGAAGTTGTCTCATTGAGGAAGAGCTTAAGAAACTCTCAAGTGCCAAAAGACTTAACACATCTTGGATGCATGGGTGAAACTTCATACAAAAAAGATGCAAATACCAACAAGAAGGTTGAAGAAAGAGCTACACAGACAATTGATGAGAAGTGGACCATGATACTAGAAAGAAGGAGTGATTACAAAAGAGATGAATATCCAAGAAGACCTCCTACCTTCAGGAATAAAAAAAGATTCAATCAGTATGAAGGAAAATACAGAAGGGTAGATCATGAACCCAGATGGAATACATCACAAAGAAGGCCACTTACTCCATGGTATCAAAATTTGTTTCTTGGTCATTCTTATACTTGCAAAAAATTTGGACATAAGGCAATTAATTGTAGAATCAATGAAAGGGACAAATTCACAAGAAACATGAATGGTGTAAATAGAAGATATGGAAATAATCGTGGAACATTGCCACCCTTTCTATTCAAGTTGAATGGAAAGGGTGGCAATGTTTCATTTGGAGATGACTCATCTGCCAAAATACTTGGAGAAGGTGTAGTAGAGCTTGGAAGAAAGAATCTAAAAGAAAAGAATGTCATATTGGTTGAAGACTTGAAGCATAATCTACTCTGTGTTAGTAAAATGTGTTATCAAGGATACACTCTTGCGTTTGACTCCCAAAAATGTAAAATCAGAGAAAATAACTCAGGAAGATTGGTTACAACTGCAACAAGAAGACCGAACAACATATACATCCTATACATGAAGAAGAGAGAGAAGACATAATCCACACAAAGGGATTCCAAGGAAGAAAAAGTCCCAAAGACCAAAACATAAGGATGAAGTATTATTGAGTGCCACCTGTTCAGGGGGAGAAACCCCAAAGAAGAAGGTCACCTTGTGCCATTGAACTCAGGGGGATAAGCCCTACCCTTTGCCATTAATGTCAAAGGGGCAGAGAAATTGGGATCATGATGATAGGGGGAGCATGAGTGTTGCCATCAATGACAAAGGGGGAGATTGTTGGAAGATTGGTTGTTTTCATTGATGTCAACCCTAGTCATTGGTTTTGGACTGCAATATTGAATAAGGTATTTGGACATGAAGGACAATGCACATGCATATACAAAACCCATGGATGGATAGTATACATCATGTTGTTTCTGGTGGTATGTGGCACGTCACGTGGATCCTCATGGTTGAGGAGAAATGAATTTTTGAAGACGACAAAGTGAATTGAAGAAGGAAGTACATGTAGGCCCTGAAGATAATTAAAGAAAATAATTACAAAATAAGAAAGTGTTAGGTCGGCCCTAATGTATAAATGAAGTGACATAAATGGTATAAATAAATATCATTATACATTCATTTGATAGACAAGTCGAATTTTAGAGGAAATTAGAAGTAAAGAAGGCTAGATTTCAAGGGAGGATGAAGTCTTTTGGTGATGTGTTCTAAGTATCAACAGTTCTTTCCCTTGCAACCTCACATAAATGGGAGGTCCAACAGATGGATGTTAAATGCACCTTCTTGCATGGGGATTTTCAAGAATAAATCTACATGGAAGGACCTCTTCTCTATTTCCATAATGAATCTAGCCTTTCTTGTTTCCTTAAGAAATCTATTTATTTTCTTAAGCAAGATCCTCGAGCTTGGTATGCCAAAATGGAAAAAAATCTTCTGGACATCATATTTTCTATATGACATTATGAACCTAATGCATATACCAAGAAAGTAGCAATCCATCTCATAATCCTTTTCTTTATGTTGATGACCTTATCCTCATCGGTAGTGACCCAAACTTTTAACCCATGTTAAATCCATCCTTAAAAGGAAATTTAAAATGAAAGACTTAGGCTATCTGCATTGTTTCCTTGGCCTCTAAGTTTTGCAAACCAAGGAAGGAATTTTTCTTTCCCATTCCAAGCATGCTTGTGACCTTCTTCATTGCTTTCACATGGAAGAATCTCAACCAGACATTTTCCTCAAAAGGAAAGGAAATTGAACTCAGATATATCCAAGAGAAACTCACTAATGTGATAATCTCTAATAGCATGACAAAATTGCTAGAAAAGGGACACCATGGTGTAATTTCACAATTGTTCTAACTAGATGTACACACATTTAGAYCCTCTATTCCTGTGGATCTCCAAAACATTATCAACAATCATTTCAACATATTTGGAGACATGCTTAAAGGTCCTCCATGTTCCCAATATCATGACCATGTTATTCATTTGTAGCCAGKAATTATACCACCTAACATTAAACCTTATAGGTACCCATATGAACAAAAGWGTGAGATTGACCTTATAGTTCAAGAAATGTTAGAAGATGGCATCATTCAACCTAGCCAAAAAGTGATTTTTTTTACTAATGGTGATGGTTTACAAAAAGGAAGGTTCATGGAACAAGTGTCCAAATTATATAGAGCTCAACAAKATGACCATTAAAGATAAGTTTCCTATTAATTTTATTGGTGAATTATTAGATTAATTGTAGGGAGAAATTTTCTTTACCAAATTGCATATTTGTTCTAGATATCATCACATTAGAACGAGAAAAGAAGTCATCCCCCAAAAACACTTTACAACACATGAATGCCATTATGAGTTTTTGATGATGTTGTTTGACCTTGGTAATGCACCTTCCACATTTTAAAGATTGATGAATTCTATTTTCAACCCATCCTCAAAAAAATTGTGTTAGTATTTTTTGATAATATATTAATCTACAAAAAATATTCGGAAGAGCATGTACAACATCATGTTGACGTGGTATTAAGACTATCAGACAAGAAACAACTATGTATAAATCCTTCTAATTGTTCCTTTGGGGTTTAGGAATGGAATATTTGGGTCATATTGTATCTCATGAAGGTGTTAAAGTGGACCATAACAAAATTAAAGTTATGACATAATGGCCAATTCACAAAATATTGAAGAATCTGAGAGGATTATTAGGATTGAAATGTTATTACTGCAAGTTTATCAAGAATTATGGTCAAATCACAATACCTCTAACAATGTTATTGAAAAATGAGGAATTTTCTTATATTCATTAAGCAACAAAATCTTTTGAAAAACTTAAGGAGGTTATGTATACAACTCCTATCTTGTCCACATTTGACTTCAAAAAAACCTTTATTGTGGAGTGTCATTCCTAAGGGAATGGATTTGATGTTGTTTTAATGAAAGAAGGAAGCCCCCTTACCTTTGAATGTGGCCAACTTAAAATAAATAACTTACTCAAACCCATTTATGAAGAGGAAATGTTTCCCATACTACATGCAGTTAAAAAATAGTGCCCTTACCTAATATGAAGACACTTCAAGGTAAAAAATATCATTATAATCTGAAGTGCTTCTTGGAAAAATGATTATATTCAAGAGAGAAACAAAAATGGGTTACAAACATGTTAGGTTATCACTTTGAAATTTTCTACACAAAAGGAAAGAAAAATGTGGTGGTGGAAGCACTTTCAAGGAAATAAGAAGACACAGAGGGCTTACTTTGTGCTATTTCCATTCCACAATTTGATTGGGTTGATGAAGCAAGGATAGAATGGAAGAAATATCAGAAGGTATGAAAGATCATTCAACAATTATAAGAGGAAATGAGTTCATTAAATACATTTGTGTGGAAGAATGGTTCACTATGGTATCAATATCATTTAATATATTTGTGAAAGAATTCCAACTCAAGCAGAAGGTCCTTTTGGAATTGCACACTTCTCCTATAGGAGGACATTTAAGGTTCCTGAAAACTTATCATGGGATTAAGAAGGGTTTCTTTTAGGAAGGTCTTAAAATTGATGTTCAAAAGTTTGTTGTTGAATTTTTGGTTTTCCAATAGAATAAGGGAGAGACAATCAAGATCCTGAGTCTTCTACAACCATTATCCATACCAAGTCAGCATGGGAAGAGGTATCAATAGATTTTATTATAGGTATAAGGAATTCCAAAGGAAAAAATGTCATCATTGTAGTGGTGGATTGACTCACAAATTATGCCAATATTTGCTCTCTTTATCATCCTTTTAAAGAAAATACAACAGTTGCAACATTCATGGAAAACATTTAGAAGCTACATGGAATCCCAAGATTATTATAAGTGATAGAGATCCAATTTTCACTGGTAACTTTTGGACCCATCTATTTTCTTGTTTGGGTACTCAGTTGGCTCACAACTCCTCTTACAATCCTCAATTTGATGCAAACTGGGATTCTGAATAAATTTCCAAAAGAGTATATTTGTTACTTTGCATATGATAAATAGACACAATGGGTCAAGTGGTCGCCCTTGGTAGAATGGTGGTACAACACATCATTCCATAATTGATAAAAATGTCCCCATCTATGGCATTTTACGGCTATCATCCTCCATCCATCACATCTCCGTTGAGAGGTATAGTGAAGTTTCAAGCATTGGAGGACCACATAAAGCATCATGAATGGGTTCTCCAACTATTGGAAGACAACTTGGATATAACACAAAATAGGATGAAACAACAAGAAGATCAACATCGTAGTGAAAGGGGATTTGAAGTGGGGGATTGGGTAGTTATGAGGATACAACCATACAAACAAATATCCCTTGAGAAACAAATGAATGGAAATAAAATAGCACCCAAGTATATTGGTTCCTCTAAGGTGTTGCAAAGGATAGGAAGTATGGCTTACAAATTGGAGTTATCTCGATCTCCACGTGTACATCTAGTCTTCCAATTTCCTTTCCTAAAGAACCTAATCAACGACAAGATCACAATTTAGAGTATTTTACTAGAGATTAATGAATAATGGAAAATCATACTATAACCGAAAACAATCCTTGAAACACAGATCGAGAAACTACGAAATTGAGAAATTACTAAGTCTGCATCATGTGGAAGAACCTACTAGTAGAAGATGTGACATAGGAAGATGGTTTTTTCATGCATAAACATAAACAACTAATATAGTTTTGAAGGAAACCCTTGTTTGAAGGGGACATACATGTTAACCCTAGATATTGATTTATTACATTTCTATTATTATATTAGTGTTGTCTTTATTAGTTCACTATGTTGATGTTTTGATAGTTGTGGGAGGTATTAACCTCCAAGTGTAACCTTTGACATAGAATAGAATATTATAGAAGCAAGAGAACCATTAAACAAATGTTATAAAACCCTAGGAAATAATTTGACCTCAAGAGGAATAATAATAAAGTAATATGTGCATGTAGAAGGAGAAGTTGGCCCTATTCAACTAGACAAGGAAGTATAAATAGGCAGGCGCCTAGCTCATTTGGACACGCTCATTTAGCAAGTGAGAAAGTCTAATTGAGGAATCACAGTGGCAGCTAGGGTGCAAGTTTGGAGAGAAGTAGTTGCATCTAGAGATGGTGCAAGTCTAGAGGAATAGTGCAATGATATTTTTGGTATCTCTCTTGTGCTTCTCTTTCTATAAGGTATGCTATCCTTGTATGGTTATTGTGTTGTTGCTGCAACAATATTATTGATAGGATTTATATGTTGGTTCTAGAGAAGGTTTTCCAAAATTATTCTAAGTAAAGGTTAAAGTTCTCAGTGGTGGAATTTGTGCCTATGGTTGGGTGACAATAGTGTGATATTTTCTATGGTTAATAGAGCACACCCAAATTTTAACATGGTAGCAGAGTTGGTTTCCTTCGTAACATTCTAAACACTAGAAGGAATATCCTTAGTTTTCTCCTTTTTCAATATCATTGAGCACTTAATGAACCCTTCAAGAAGGTTTCCTAAGTGGGGCGCACCTTTCCCTTAGATCAGATCTCCAAAATTCTGAAATTAAAAATTAGGGTTTCCTCATAAAACCCTAGGTCTGTAGTGCTAGTTGTAGTTGCAGTACCATTTACATTTCCTTCATGCCAGTTGCTTCATGCCAATTGCAGTGTCAGATGCAACACCCGTTGTAGTGCCAGTTGCAACACCGGTTGTAGTGTCAGTTGCAGCACAAGTTGCAGTACCAGTTGTAGTTCTTCTGGACCAATGAAGTTTTGGTGAAACGTTGGGCCTAATTTTTGGTTGTCCTAGTGCACCTTACCATAACACATATCCAACTACCTTCATATTTCATTTTGGAGCACCTTGAATTTTTAGGATTCGTCGTTCCTTTCTGTTGTTTCATCTCCTTCCGGAGCTATGTACGTGTATTTGTTTAAACTGTATCATTATCTTAAGGGTATTTATAGGACAAGGGATCTTTCTATCCAAGAAAAAATTGTAGATCCATAGGGATCCCAGATCCATCACATTCATAGGAACAACTCACTCCATATTTTATTGTTTTGATATGCCTCTAATTGTTATGGAATTATTGTGATCTTATGAACATCTAGTTGTATTTTTATCTATTGAATTTATGATTAGCATACTAACCTTTGGTCAAAGTTAAAGTTACAAGATGACTCTAGTCAAAGTATTAGGTTGATTAAGGTTGAGATTTTCGAGTTTACTTGCATTATATTCCCTAACTCAAATTTGTGTCAACAAAGGATATTGTCCTAGTATATGGGACATGTTGGAGAGAATAATTGTCATCTTGAGTGAAGGAGACTCGAAAGAAAAGAAACAACACTCATTACTGAAGATAAGACTCCAGGTTCCAGGTTTCATTGATTAAATTGATAAGTTTCCAATTTTCACATATCAAGTTTAATAATTGCTACATTACAAGTAAACACTATAGTTGTGACAAAAATACTTGAAAGGTTCTATTATTGATAGATACAATGAATACTTGGTATCATGTGAGTAATATTGATATAAACGCTTATTAAACTTGGTTGCAAGATGAACTAACATCTCCTCTAGGAGATACTTATTGTTTTGCTTCTAGGTAGGTCACTTTGGTAATGATATGTTGATTACCATGAAATTTTATTTTAATCTTGTTAACATAGATATGCTCTTATGAAAATGATATTATATTGGAAATAATTTTACTCTTGTTTCTCTTGTTTCTCTTGTCTCAGGTAGGTTATTTTGTAAATTCCATGGAGGTTAACATGGAAATATTTTTATTCTTGTCTTCTTGTTCTTGGCAGGTTACCATGGAGGAATTATTGGTCACAACACTAGAAGAGTGTCGTTCCTATTTATTATTATTGTATTTTTTATTTTGGCTCTTGTTCTAGGAAGGTCACAAGTGATATCTATGAGAAGGAGATATTTTGATGATTGTTCTCATTCTTTGTTTTATTATTATAAGAGTATTATTCTTGTCTATTGTTTTCCCCTTGTTCTTCTTTTTCCAAGAAGGTCAAAGATAATAACTCTGATGGGATCTATAGTGAAATTTGCAGGAGGAAACATATTAAATAGTCTCTAGTTTGAGACATGGATCATACTATCCAGATAAGAAGTTGTATACACGATCGTATACATCCATGTACCGAAGAAAAAGAGGTCGAAGTTAAAACCTTCTGGAAAGAAGGGTACTTTTGCGAGATATATATCATATCATATGGGAATTGATTATAAGGAGAAGATGTCTCCAAATATGACCAAACAGATCTCTCTAGTTCAGTTGATCACTCTTCATATCATTAGGAAGAGTTAGTAGAGCTATAAGGGCCTACCCAAAATCGTTGCAGTAACCAAGAAGAGACCAACATGGTCTTGTAACACCTTGCAGGATGCAAATATATATAGCATTGATGAGCCATATCATGACGAGCATATGGTTCCACCAATGGTGAGGTAGGCGGCCCCACCAAGTACCAGCTCAAAAGGAGCAAGAGTTCAGAGGGAGTCAACCCTCATGATCCAGTTGTTGGAGTTAATTCACACACACCTAAGATTTATTTTTCCTAAGGTTTTTCCTATGTTTATTATTCTTTATCTAGTCTGCTAAATTTTAGGGAAAATATTCCTCTAGGAGAATATTATCTTCAGTTTTCACTTCATTTTGACTAGTTGAGTGCAGTCTAGATGCTGCATTGTTTTATTCACCATACAACATTGGGATCATCACTAGATATTGCGCATTGTCCTTGGGATCATCACCAGACTAGCACATTACCCATGATTCCCTGATCTCCTCCTCACTTCACTATGTTTCAGTTAGTTAACCAAAGACTGGTAGACTAGTTAACTCAGTTAGGTGGCAGTTCACTCTCGTAACTGTCCAAGAGACTATACTAGATGAAATTTCACTCTCATAACTATTGGCGTGTGTCCAAATCACTCTATACCACCATTGTGGCACATTGGATTCACCTCTAGTGTGCATTGGTTGATTTATACAGATTATATCATGTGTAAATGATTCATTATTGATTACGGTTAATGAGAATTCTTCCATTCTTTCTCTCTTGCTTCTTCTTTCTCAATTTCTCTCTGCAAATGTGTGTTATTTTCTTTCTAGATCTATTTTTCACAGTTTCAACACATTTACATGGTATCAAAGCCAACAGACTTCTAAGGAAAGATACACCAAATTATTTTTTGCAGGTACCAAAGATTGAAGACAACGGAAAAATGGAATTCCCAAAAGAATTCATTCTTACACCATACAACTTATTTCCATGGAAGGAGAATATGGCCATGCATATTTGAAGCAAATGATTATACAAGTTAACCATGGATATAGATACAAAACCAACATTAGCCATAGAAAAATCCAAGTATCTAAATCGAATGGATGAAGCATTAAAAACAATTTGTAGTCTCATTTCTCTTGATCTCCTTTTTCACATATCTTCTTGTAAAACCCCCAATGAATCTTGGAACACCATGGAAGGGATATTTGGAAAACAGGATGAGATGAGGGGACATATGCGAGGTGGAATTGCTCACATTGGATCCAAAAAAATTCAACAATCTCCAAGATTTCTTTACAAAATACAAGGATTTACTCTCGCAACTCAAATCTTGTGGGGTTGATAAATATAAAGAGGACAAACAAATGGTTATCTCCATTCTCTCCAAAATTGGTCTTGAATTATCCATGTTCATATCCACATTCCATTCATTCAAGCTCTCCTCCGGATCCACTTGGAAGATGCCTTCTTTTGAGGAATTTATTGAATCCTTGACACAGGAGAAAACCACGCTCATCAACATGGGAAAAATAAAAGGCCCAAAGGCACATGCACTTACTATGCAATATGGAAGCCATCAATATCAGAAATCTAAAGATAAATAGAAAAGGAAATCTCATGCAAATCTGAAGAAGGAAGGGTACTCAAAACCCTTCTATGATGCCTCCGGATCCAAAGGTGGAAAGGGAAGAAAAGGGGATAAATGCACATGCTTCCATAAAGGATTCCATCCATAATCTGCATGCATGCATAAAAAAATGGATCTAATGATTCAAATACTTCATAAAAACAACCTTGGAGATCACATCCCTGAGGGTACTAAGAAGAAGAAACCAGAAGATCAGAATCCCAAGAAAGGCAATTCTAGCCATGCCTTGATTGCCATGAACTCCTCTCTCGATGCTTGGATCATAGATTAAGGAGCATCAAATCACATGGATGCCACAAAGGTATTCTATTCTTCGTTGGATGAATGCAAAGGTCCTCCTATTATGATGGGGGACAACTCTCCAGTCGAGGTCACCGACAAAGGAAGGATTGAACTCACCAATGAAAGCTTCGAGAATGTGTTGCACGTTCCCAAACTTTCCATCAACATTCTCTACGTTTATTAGATGACAAATTTTGTCACCGAAAATAAATTCATATTCACACCTAATTCAATGTACATATATGACATGCAAACCAATTCCAGGGTTGTTACCAATGAGGTAAATCATCAATCTAGATTGTATACATTTTCTAAATTTATTGAACGAGATTATGATTTACTTCTTACTCATGCTGATGAAAGCAGTAGGATATGGAACAAAAGGTTCAAGCATTTGAATTTAAGATATATGCAACAAATCAGAAAGAAAATATTGGTTGATGGTCTACCAGACATCCATTTCTCCAAAGGAATCTGTGAGGGATGTGTTCTTGGAAAACACCCTCAAGACAAATTCGAAAAAGGATGGACCTAGAGAGCTTCCTCTCCTTTAGATCTGATCCACAGTGACCTCATGGGCCCTTTTCCACATCTATCAATCAGAAAATTGAGGTACGTTCTCATTTTTGTTGATGATTTCTCACGTTTCACATGGATTTACTTTCTTAGGAAAAAATCATAGGTCTTTCAACACCTCAAAGATTTCAAAGCTCTGGTTGAGACATAGTTAGGAAAGAAAATCAAATTCCTCCAAACTGATAATGC